>JASVEL010000457.1:0-283380 GCA_032618575.1 Nicotiana noctiflora
CACGTTCGAGGACGAACGTATGTTTAAGTGGGGGAGATTGTAATGACCCGACCGGTCGTTTTGAGTCCCGACGCGTCATTCAGCAGATTGAGGCCATGAACAACTTCATCTCAGGTATATTGACTTGTGTGTATGGTCAGAATTAAAATTCAGGAAGTTTGGAGTCAAATCTAAATGGAAATTCTCATTTTGAAAGCTGAAAGTTGAAGAAATGAACTAGGATTGGAATTTTGAGTAAATGATCTCGGAATTGGGATCTAAAAGTTCCCGCATGCTCGTATGATGATTTTGAACTAGGGCGTATGTCCGGATTTGGTTTTTGATAAACCGTGAGCATTTCGGCGTATTTGGTGGAAGTTAGTATTTTAGAAAAATTTCATAAATTTGGGTTGGAAGGCATTTTAGAGTTATAGATGTCCATTTGGGATTCCGAGTCTGGGAATAGATCCGTATGGTGATTTTGGAGTTGGGAAAGCGATCGGAAGTGAATTCGGATGTCCGGAGGTCATTTTGAAGTCATTTGGCTAAATATAGGAATTTGAAGGTTTATGAGAAAATTCGACCGGAAGTGAAAATTTTGATATCGGGGTCAGAATGCGATTCGAAAGTTGGTACAAGTCCGTAATGTCGAATGTGACTTGTGTGCAAACTTTGAGTCAATTCGGATCGATTTTGGTAGGAAAAGGGACAATTAATCTCTTTAAGGAAAGCTTAAGTTGAAAAAGTCAACCCAACGTTGACTTATGAGTTAGAGGGCTCGGAACTGAATTCCGATGATTCGGTTAGTTTCGGGGGATGATTTAAGACTTAGAAGCGCAATTGGAAGTAATTTTGGAGGTCCGGTGAAGAAGTTAGTCTATTTTGGCGAAGTTGGAATTTTGGCGGAATCCAATCGATGGGTGATATTTTGATCTGGGAGTAGGAATGGAATTCCGACAGTTGCAGTAGCTTCGTTAGGTGAATTTGGATATGTCAGCAAATTTTCAGGTCATTCGGACATCGTTTGGTCGGGTTTTTGATCGAAAGTGTATTTTTGGAAGTTTTTGGAAACTTAGGCCTTGATTTGATGAAAATTGATGATTTTGATGTTATTTCGGCGATTTGATCACTCGAGCGAGTTTGTGTGATGTTTTAGAGTCAATGTGCATATTTGGTTTGGAGCCCCGAGGGCTCGGGAGTGTTTCGGAGGTGTCTCGGAATAATTCCGGACTTAGAAAATGGGCAGAAAATGCAAAAAAATCTGCTGTGAACAGTGACCATGAACAGTGTCCGTGAACAGTGTCCATAAACAGTGCCCGTGAAACAGTGTCCATGAACAGTGTCCGTGAACAGTGTCCGTGAACAGTGTCCGGGAACAGTAACCGTGAATAGTGCCGGACAGAATATATGTGAGGTCCGAAAATATATTGCCATTTTTGACGATTTGGAGCTCGGATATGGCGATTTTTCGTGGGATTTTTGGAGAGAACAACGGGGTAAGTGTTCTTAACTCAATTTTGGTGGTATAACTCGAATCTATTGCAAGTTTTAGTGTTTAATTTGAGAATTTTTGTTGAAAAGGGTAGAAAACCCTCTTGGATAGAAATAGTGATTTAAGGGGTCAAATGAACTCCAATTTTTGTGAATTTGGTATGTACGGACTCGTGGCGAGACGAGGATTCCGGAAATATAAATTTCGAAATTTTTCGAGATGTGGGCCCGGGGCTCGGGTTTTGCCAATTTCGTGATTTTTGATATTTTTCGAGTTCTTTCGATTGGGTTATGTTCCATTAGCCTATTTTGATATATTTGTACTGATTTTGGCTAGTTTTGACGTGCGTGGATGCCGGTTCGAGGAGCTAAGGCGTCGCGGGCATGAAGCTTCTACCGGTTCGAGGTGAGTGGTAGTAGTAAACAATGTACTGAGGGTTTGAAACCCCGTACTAGCACTTCACAATGCTATATTGAGATGAGACACGCGTTCTATGACGGGCGTGGTGACATTGTGATTGGGGGTTCGGACTTAGTCCTTCCCGACTAATAGTATACTGTGTGTTATGACTGATAATAAGTTTATAACTGCGCAATTGGGCTGATAGCCATGTTTGGGGCTTTGTGCCGATCTGTAGAGCATTAGGGAACCTATAGAGCTAGGTGACCCTTATATCGTGTTGGAAACATACACTCAGCCGTAGCTCTAGCTGTATAGCATAATATGAGCCCGTACTAGATGTGTACATTGAGAGAGATTATCTAGGGTGGAATTCCCTTTTCTAGCTGAGTGGGCCTGAAAGGCCAAGTCTATACCGATTGAGATGAGATAGGGTCAAGGACCCACTATGAGATGTTATATTGGGCCTGAAAGGCCAAATCTATATTGACTGAGACAGGGTCAAGGACCCACTGTGATATATTATATTGGGCCTGAGGTATTATATATATATACCTATATTGGATCGGGTTGCACGCCGCAGCAGTATATATATTGGATCGGACTGCACGCCGCAGTAATATACATGTAATATACATGTAATATACATGTGGGACGGACTGCACGCCGCAGTATTATTGCGCTTGGGCTGTAGGAGCCCCTTCGGAGTCCGAGTCTGCACACATTCTCAGTGAGCACTGGTGTATATTATGGGATCGGGCTGCACGCCGCAGCAGTATAGAGATATATATACATATATATATTGGATCGGACTGCACGCCGCAGTAATATTTGTGTGGATCGTGCTGCACGCCGCAGTATTATAGTGCTTGGGCCTAGGGAGCCCCTCCGAAGTCTGTATACACCCCCGGTGAGCGCCGTCGACGTTAAATGGAGCGGGCTGCGCGGCCGCAGCGGTATATGTATTGGAGCGGGCTGCGCGCCGCAGCGGTATATGTATTGGAGCGGGCTGCGCGCCGCAGCATTATACTTATTCATATTCATATATATACTGAAATATTTATATTCATGTATATGTCTCCATATATTGAGATGGTTGTATACCGTAGTGGTACGAGCGAGGATGTGGTCAGTATGGGACCTAGATGAGATAGATGTGGACTGGAGATCAGAGTACTCATTATAGTGATGATTAACCTGTGGGGGTTGCCTTAGAAACTGTTTAGTGACAGTATAGATGTTCTCACTTTCAGTTGTTATTTATTATTATTACTCACTGAGTTGAAATATACTCACCCCATGTCCCTGCACTTTTTGTGCAGATATACAGGTTCAAGAGGGCAGTTGAGCTATCGCAACTGCTTTATTATCCCCATTCCGTGGAGACTTCGAGGTAGCTGCCGACGTCCGCAGTACCTGACCTCTTTCTTTTTATCATTTTGTTGTCTCCATTCTGGTTAGACTTGATTTTGTAGTAGATCTCATTTGTAGAGGCTCGGACTTGTGACACCACGATTTGGTTGGGACTGTGTTCTTGTATTTCATTTCTACACTTCTTGATTTGTTATGAAAACAGGCTAATCACGCCGATTAATCAATATTAATTATACTTGCCTGGTAATTGGATAAGATGGTCGGGCTTGCCTAGCAATGTGTAGGGCGCCATCACGACCGGGGTTTGGGGTCGTGACAATTACTAAGTAGCGTGAATTTATGTTTAAAAATGAAATATCGCGTTGATTTTGGTAAAGATTCGGTTTACCTAGTTCCACAACAGGCGCTATCATAATAGGATAGTTTTGGATCGTGACAGTTTATCACACAATAATCGCGTTCGAGTAAATTTTCCAATTATACTAGCCCCTTCGGACCATCAGATAATAAGCTGAAGATAACAAGCTCCACTCGGACCACTATACAACCATTCTCCATGTTCTTCTATGAAAAATATAATATAATTAACTAAATAAATTTAATCTGGTCGCTTAAATGTTCAAGTTGCGGGTGATTACATCATTAAAATAGGGTGTTATAGTAGGCAGAGGCATATGTTCAACTCTGAGCACCAGTGATAATTTTTTTTTTAAGTGTTTGAACCATGAAAGAGATTCAAACTTGCATTTGGAAGACTGTTCAAAATAAAATTTATTGAATGTAAATTTGATCAATCGATAGTTTAAACTTTTAAATAAGATAATTATACTCTTTAACTTATTTCTATACCCTCTGCCTTCGCCAATACCAATAGACATGCCATCTAGTATGCCAATTGGTAAAATGTTTGTGTCAAAGCGGATAATCCAATGAAACAAATTAAATTTGCTGCAATTTTGGCGACTGCTATGCTAATTAATCATTTCTACTTTATAAACTATGAGAAATAAAGAACATGAAGTTGGTGATATGCATCAAAAGCTAGGGTTTTCACCATAGTTGCATCAAGAAAAAAAAAAGGATCGTTGCGCCAATAACACCGAGATTTAATATTTATTTTTTTAGTCGGTATACCTAAATTATATATTAATTATATACAGTTATACATATATTATACATTCCTGGGCTATGGTGAAATAATATCTCTCTCCCAAAAAGCATTTTTCTTTTTACCGACGCTCAAAGAATTTATTTTGTTGCAAATGAACAAGATAATGAGGAATCACCCATACGTAAAATCAGAATTATTGTAAAAGATTAGGTGAACGACCACTTAAATGAAGAAATATTTACCTCATATAGTAAAGGTTAACACCTTATTTTATTTTAAATAAATACCATTTTAAAAGAGTATATTATATAGATACCTTTTATGATTTATAGCAAAATATTTAATTTTGGTTACCTCCTAGCCCTAAGCCAGTAAATACGCTTATCAGTTGCACTATTTCCTTTCTCTCTCTACTTTGATACATCACATTCTCTTCTCTCATCCCATTAAATTTTTTGATCTCCTCCTCCTTCCACCGGATTTGTACAAAGTATGAAAGATTCAAAAGGTAACCAAACACTTTGTTAGTGATATATGTGGGCATTGTTTTGATCATTGTAATTCAGACTCTGCCATTCTCTTTCTATAACCCGTGGGTGAATATTGTGAGCATTGATTCAACCAATTAGAGCGGCAGAGCAGGTTCACTCTCTGCTTCAATCGATTTGTGCTTTGTCTACTTCTATTTGGGAATTTAGAGTTCTTTTCGAAAGAATCAAATTGTTGGCCTAAGTTTAGGTGAAGTTTTGAAGAATGACAAATGAACTTAGTAAAGGACTAGGTCCATCATGTGAGGCACAATATTTATCAACCTAGATATGTGATATACACGTGAAGAAAATAAGTCACAGCGATCAAGTAGCAATATCTCCTGAACTAATTGAAAATGGTGCATATTGGATGAAGAGAGAAAGTATCCTTATGGGAAGAGGACACAATCTGGATAAAAGGGTGGGTAGGAGTTTGTATTGTTTAAGGACCCAACATCGATGGAAGATTAGCAATTGAGTCTCAATCAAACTCTGATTACTAACTCTTCAAAATAACAGTGATTGTTCTCTTTTACAGGTATTGCACATACGCAGAAGTTAAATTAAATTAAGAGAAAAAGAGCAAGGCAATTTTACAATCAATTGATGTGAGATTTAAGTGTGCACTCCTGAAGCTACTTGAAATAGAAGAGCCAGTTCCATTATGTTTACTCTTGTTATAGTTCAATTATAGTAGGTGGTTTAAAGTTGTACCTTTTCAGCTTTCATAGAAGCAATTGTATTAGGTACTTTGAGTATTCAACTTAGATTTAACTTGAAGGTGTCACAACAGTTGAGGATGTGTGCTACAATAGGATTATAGTTAATCCCTAAGTTTACAAAGAGTATTTGTAAAAAATATTTTGGCTCGGTGATTTTAGCGGAAGTTTGGGGAAATCCTACTAAGTAGTATGTCATGGTTTTTTTTCCTTTTGAGTCAGTATTTCCATATAAAAATCTATATGTTCTTTATTGTCTGTACTTTTAATTCCGCAAATAGTAGTAGTTAGAACACCTAGAGGAACCAGGTTCTTCTAGATCGAAAATTGGGTACCACACAAATCACCCCCATCTTGTATGGTATTGATGATTGGAACATCATATAGTATCAGAGCAGGTTATCCCTGACAAGACTAACACCTTGGGAAAAGATCAACATGAGTGCACCACCTAAGAACTAGGAAGGGAAATCCACTGCCAAACCTCCACTTTTAAATGGACAGTGCTATTCTTGGTGGAAGAACGGGATGAGGTATCACATCATATGATAAGACTATGAATTCTAGGCGATATTCAGTGACGGTTCTTTAGCAACCACAAATAATGATGATGAGGGAGTGGATGTGCCAAACACAATGATTGACTGCACTACTAAAGACCTGAATAAGTAGGAGAAAAATGCTAAGGCCGAGAAATGGCTTGTGTGTGGACCAGGTCAAGATGAGTACAGTAGGATCCAAAGTTGTACTACTGCTAAGGAGATATGGGACACTTTGCAAGCGGCCCATGAAGGAACACCTTAAGAGAAAACATCAAGAGGAACAATAATATATTCTCAATATGAGAATTTTACTATAAAAGAAGGAGAAACTATCAAAGAGATGTATACTAGGTTCACTACACCGACAAATGAACTTAAGTCTCTTGAAAGGATTATTCTTGAAGAAGACAAGCTTGAGAAAATTTTGAAAAGGGTTCTGCCAGTCACATGGGAAAGAAAAATCACTGCCATTCATGAATCCAAGAATATTGCTACTCTCATACTGGATGAACTGATTGGAATTCTTAGTGCTTATGAAATGAGAAGGCAAACCATGAAGATGGATACACCGAAGAAGGATAGAAGCTTAGCTCTCAGAATTCCTGAAGGTTTAGATCTGGAAGATGATGAGATGGCTATGATCACTAAAGATTTAAAAAAGTACATGATGAGAGGAAAGAGTTCTTCAAGAGGTACAACCTTCAACAAGTCAAGAGCTCTTGAGAAACAGACCAATCAGGGTTGCTACAAGTATGCTGAGACTGATCACATGATCAAGAACTGCCCTCAATGGGAAATTGAGTGGAAGAAAGAGAGGGTTGAATGAAGGAACGTGTTCAACCAAAAAGGAACAAAGGTTCAACCATGGCTATGGTTGCTACTTGGGGAGAAACCTCAAATGATGACTCAGAAGATGAAGCTGAAGAAGAGCAAGCACTGATGGCCATCGGAGAATTAGATAATGAACAAGAGGTAAGGTTACTAATCTCAAAGACAAGATTAATGTTTTGTCTAAATAAAGGTTGGATGAGTTATTACTTGACTTCATTGATGAGTCTGATATAATTAACAATGAGAAAGAAGTTTTGTCTAGGGAATGTTGTCACGCCCCAAATCTAGAGAAATGATCGGCGCCCGACTGGGTAGCCCCAGTCAAGCAGACCTGGGTGCCTTTCCTATCCCACGTGTTACCCCTATTTTTTATTGTTTATTAATCATAGGAAATAGTAATTTATACGTGAAACACCTTTTCACAAAGCATACATAACATACATGGTTACTTAATGAGGTTTACAACTTACATTCCCAACATGCAACATACATATCTACATAAGTTCGCAACCCACATTTACTGTCTACAGAGCCTCTAAGGATACAAAAGGATGATACAATACTTGCTGATAACAAGGTTGTGGCTATACCTTACACCAAAAATCAAAACAAGACTCCAAAATAAAAAACGGTATGAGCCACGCATGGCCCCGAGAGGAAAGGAGCTCACCATTACAGCTGACGGAAAGTGAAGAGGAGCTTCGGTCAGTGGATTGGAGTACCTGCTATGGATCCACCTACAATCATAATACGAATGTAGCGCCCCCGACAAAAAGGGACGTTAGCACATTTTAATAGTACTTGTATATATGAATAACTTTTCCCTAAGTAAACTCAAACCATACACAAGTAACAAGTATTAATGGAATCAATAATCAAATACACATGAAATGAAACAACCAACCCAAACAAGTTTACAGTCTATCCATATCCCCTTAACATTTTTCACAACAATGATTCCACAACTTTCTCATATTTTCATTTCAATAGTGATTTCGATCAGCTTCCACCCTTATGACCTTGGCCACCCTAATCACTATAACACACACCTTATTACTTCGTGTTGCGGTGCGCAGCCTAATCCCACCGAACAATAACAACAATAATTCACAAAGAACAACAATACCAATTCTCAAGGAATAACAACAACAATTCTCAAGGAACAACAACCAAAATTCACAAAGAATTTCTGTAACCATCAGTACCTCTTCCATCATATTCAATAGCTCATATTCAATTTAAGTCACCACAATAATTGTCCACAACAAGTCATAGATGTGATTACCACAGTTGCTTCGATTGCATCAATTACAATCTCTTTTCATCATTTGTTTCTGAACTCTTACCACATAACACGTTCACAACCACATATTTTGTGTATTGCCAAGTACGTACACCATTATCTCGGGATACTTAATCACGAATACTCAAATCATACCGATCACAAAAATTTCACAATTAATTAACATAGATATCATATACCAAATATTCGTACACCAAACAAAGTGATTTTACAAAGGCCAAAGATAGCCATGCATACCTGGAGTTGAATTCCCTTTTAACTTCTTTTTTCAATTCACCAAATAGTCTAGCAGCGTCAATCTAGTGCACAAGTTAATACATATGACTTAGAATTGAAGTTCATAATTTCTGTTCAAACTTATTTAAGTTATCAACCCCTCTTTGTCTAATCCTTTACTCCTACCCAATTTCTCTTACTAGATTTTAGGTTCTAAAAAGCACGCATGTATGTTTTCAACGATTATTTTCAAGAATCAATGCATGAGACTCCCCCTACTTTAAACCTGAAAATCAATCAAAAGGGTTAGGGTTTTACCTGCAAGAATGAGGGTGAAGACAATCACTTTGAAATGTTCAAGCCCGGATAGTTTTGAAGAATCTAATTAATGAAGATGACTTTCTCTCTAAGAACCCTCTCTTCCCTCTCTCTTATTTTGTTAAGAAAGATCATTAAAATGAGGGGTTGGGGTATTTTATTTAAAAGGGGTCGGGTTTAAAATTTTAGAGAAATAACAACCCAAGTCAGGTATGATATCGCATTTGCGATCGCAAAGATGAAATGCAGTCCCCAGAATGGACCCAAAAGTGCTCCAAAAATCTAATTCTATCGGTTGGGTTTTGCAGCGGAAATTCATTCAGCATACACAACTTTCTTTCGCATAATGCACCGTATTTTTTACCTCAAATTGGAAAGACACAATGACTCATTTTGGGATAGAAATGCGGTCCGCATATTAGTTATGTGATCACATAATTGACTGCATTTTGACCTCAATTTAACCAAATTATTAACTCAATTCACGGCAGAAATGCGATCCGTATACTTTATTTGCAACCGCATTCTAGGCCGCAAAATAGCACTTTTCTGAAAAACTTGGTTCTTTGATTTTTAAATGCTTAGATCAGTACAAAAGGGTCTGAACCGTGAAGAAATTTACACATTTCTAATACATAATTGGAACTTGGAATTACGAGCTTTTAGGTTTTGAGCACAAATTTTTATGGGACCTCACATACTCGCCCACTTAAAATCATTCGTCCTTGAATGAGGATCTTGAAAATCAGTTGGTTTTTGAAAACATGATATGCTGACTCCCAATTCTCACTAACTCCCATATTTTTGAAAATTCTTGCTGCAGTTTCCTGTGTAATTTAGACACATGTACCTATCAGAGAGCCCCCAAAACACAATTCCACGAACCATTACACAATTACTACTATCCCTACAGCTTGTATATAATTTATTACCTCAACAAATGCACATACTCAATCACTTGCTATATTTTGCACATAACTTAGTCAATTCAATGAGTCCCACATAATTTAACCGCCTTAATATACTACATGCATATAAATAAATAATTACCAATCTACACTACCACTACTTGTTACTTATCACATTAGTTTTTACAAAACTTTTATTTACTAAAAATAGGTTCACATGACTTAAACAATTACAATACGTACAATTCTTGCAAGACTTGAGGAATTTCAATAGTAAAGCAAGAAAATATAGGGTGTCTTTGCACCAATTTGGAGAATATATTAGTTCATTTAGAGATAAAAGTTAACACGATTACTACTATAATTGTTCAAACAGATGGTGATATGTTTCCTTCATTTCATTTTTCACTTTACATTGGCTTCCTCAATTTGCTGACTTCGCCACAATACTTTAACTGAGGCAACTTCCATATTTCTCAATTTACGGACTTGCTTATCAAGGATAGAAATCAGAACCTCTTCACATGAAAACTCTTCATTAACCTCGATGGTCTCGACTGGCACAATGGTGGATGGGTCTCCAATAATTTTCTTCAACAAGGACACAGGAAACACCGGGTGCACTAATGATATTTCAGGAGGCAATTTTAGCCTATAAGCTACCTGACCTATCCTTTGAGCTATCTGATATGGCCCAACATACCTATGACTCAACTTCCCCTTTTCCCAAATTACATGACTCCCTTCATAGGATATACTCTCAAGCACACTTAATCATCAACTTGAAATTCTAATTCCCTCCAATGAATGTCTGCAAAGGATTTCTGGAAACTCTGAGCAGTTTTCATCCTTTCCTAAATGAACACTATATCGTGGTCCCCTTCCTTATTCAGAAGACCCTGGAAGTACCTCTGCCATCTTTGATTAATCTAGGACTCTCCTATCAAGACTTTACCGTCCTCGTCTTTGATGCACCTCACTTGATCCATATCCCGAGTCTTCCTCTCCCTCGCTTTAGCCAATCGAAACAACTTCTTATCCATGCATTTTCCCCCAATTCCTCATAAAGTCGACTAAACGCTATAATTTTAGCTTCCGTAATATGGTATATTTATTACAATTATTTTAATCCACTTTTCCCTTTAAAAATAAATTTAAACGATTCAAAATATATGAAATTACTTTTGATTTTCCATCTAGTGGTGACAATTTGAGATCACTAGATGATCTTGAAAAATTATTGTCTTAAACTTGAGTGTTCTTTAATCAATTATACTCCCAATATTTATAGTTTAAACGTTCTTTTTTGAATTAAAAGTGATAAGAGGAATATTACTAGTAGAATAAAATGATCTAATCAGTATACTCAGTTAGATTAAAAGCCGTATATTAATTATAGAATAATATCAACAATTCTTGTAACAGTTGTTGTAGCGATTTTCAAAAATAAAATTGATAAGTTCTCACCAAAGATCAATAATGTCTAAATAGAAATTAAAAGGATTATTAATGACCTTGCAATTAAAATTAGAAATATAGACTTTAAGTGAAAATGATGGGCTTTTAAAAAAGATTTTTTTTAAAAAGAAGTTTAAGGCCTCTCATTTGAGGTTTAGCTTTGAGCCCCTTATCTTGTTGAGCAGGCCTTGTTCACTGTCCTAATCCTATTATACAAAAGAAAAAAACTAATTCAGCTGCTAAGGCTAATTTTTCTTTTTGGTGATCTAAGATAAAGAATTTCTGAAATAAATAAAATAACTTCACATTATGAATCCAACAATTATATGTCGGATTGTATATAGATAAATGATGAAACAAGGAAAGATTCAATATTCAATAAGTTTCTTAAATAATTATAGAATGATTATAAGAGTAAAACTGCAAAATGTGCAAATATAAAGGCTGTGGACTTTTACCAAACACTTTTTGTGAACGTATATGTTGAGATTATTTATTATTTTATTCTTTACTTCTTTCATACTTGTATCCATACATGTAATGGTCGTTGTGTAGTTAGTTATTATTGGGTATTTGTACAGCTACTATAAATATGATATCAACTTTCTATTTTCTTTTGAGTTGAAAAATAATGAAATAAGCTCATTTTTCTTCTTTCTAGAAGCTTCAGCTCCTTCTCTCTCTCTCTCTCTCTCTCTCTCTCTCTCTCTCTCTCTCTCTCTCTCTCTCTCTCTCTCTCTCTCTCTCTCTCTTTATATTATGCGATCTAATCCACCATTAGGACTCATACTGAGCTCACCTCTTTTCATCTGATTATCTCTAAACTTTTAGATGGTATCAGAGCAGAACAACAACCTGAAGCTCTATCTCCTTTTAATTTTTCATTATTCTAGTCACAAAGTAAGAAATTGACCATTGTTACTCTTTTTTTGGGAATTTGGTTTCCTATGTGGACATCGACCAATTAGTCGACTGTTCCTAGATATTCATCTTCACGATAACTATTTCACCCTAGTCAATTTGAATCATGGCCGGAGGAGACGAAGTCCTAGTTATGAACAAAACCCTAGATTCAACAAGCCACTGTACATGTATCCATCAGAAAGTGTTGGATCTATGCTAGCTCCGCTTTTGATGGAATCAGTTATAGATCATGGAGAAGAGGAATCCTCAGAGCTCTTTCTGTTAAAAACAAATTAGGGTGCATCATTAGAAAATGTAACAAACCAAACTCTAATTCGGCTGAACTTGATCGATGGGAGCAATGCGCTGGTATGGTAACTTCATGAATCTTAAGCACAGATTTTAAGGACCTGTCGGACAGTTTGCAATACGTCAATAATGCTAAAGAGCTTTGGCAAGAACTAAAAGACAGATATGATCAAACTAATGATGCCAAGTTGTACCAACTGAAAAAGGAGATAAATGATCTAAGCCAAGGAAGCCTGGACATCACTGGATACTATACAAAAATGAAGAAACCTTAGGAAGAACTGAACATCCTGAATCTTCATGCCAAATGTTCTTGCAAATGCACCTGCGGAGCAAGATAAAACATACATAAAGCTCAACTGGATAGAAGATTAATTCAGTTCCTGGGGGGCTCAATAAAGTGTATACTGTCGTGAGAGGGCATATTTTGATGATGAACCCTCTCCCAACAATAGCTCAAGCTTTCTCCATTCTTATTCAAGAGGAGAAACAAAGGGAAGTTAAACCAAGTAATAATTTTTCAATGGACTCTGATGCATTTAATATCAGCGGATCTTGAAATAGCAATTTCAGAACTAACTACAATCAACAAGGAAACAACAACTCCTATATTGGAGATAAGGGAAACCAGCTTAACAACAAACCTAGACCATTCTGTGACTATTGTAAGAGGCCAGGACATACTAAGGACAAACTCTACAAATGTCATGGATTCATACAGAAATCCATGTTCAATAAGGGAAGAAGAATTGCTGGAAATATTTTTGGACCATCAAATGAAGCTGATGTAGTGAAGGATGGTGGGAATGGACCTTAGGAATAGGAACAAAGTCGGCACATGCACAATCAGACTAAAGAACAATATGGCCAACTACTTACCATTCTGGAAAGCTTTCAATGAGGAGTAGATAAATCCACAAGCAATTGCATCAATGGAGGAGCTATGAACTTTACAGATATTTCAGCATGCTCTACTTATTATGACTCTAGTAATCATTTGTGTGATATTTCTAGTTCAGATGTTGACACCTGGATCCTTGATTTTTGAGCCACAAATGACATGACATATAACAAATCAATCCTAACTAATGTTAAAACCTTATTTTACCCATTCCTAGTCACCATACCAAATGGCTATAAGTTTAAGGTGACACTGATTGCTTATGTAATCCTAAGTCCAAAATTCAGTCTCAACAAGGTCCTTTTTGTTCCTAGTTTTAAAATCAACCTGATATCAGCCCACTCTATGACAATTCAAATTGATTGTATTGTAGTGTTCACCAAGTACATTTATATTCTTCTACATGGCCCTTTCACTAAAGAGGCCATAAGAGATTGGTAAAGCCAAGAATGGGATGTATCCACATTGTTCAAGCAAGTGCAACACTAGTTCAACCCTCTCTAATTCTTCTAGTGCATCTATTCCATGTTTTACTAAAAATAAGGACAAGATAGATTCTATAGTTAACTCATCTATCTTACCTTCTTCTTCTCAACTAGTTAGCTCAAGTAAATTGGTTTCTACTGCTTCTGTTACTTCTAACATGGTTACCCCATCTTATAGTACTAATAGAAGTAGTTCACATCCATATTTAGATCACTCTGTAAATAGATCAAGCAATAAAAGTGAGTTTACTTTGTCTAATAATTCCTCTACCACAAAACGTTTACATGATCTTTTGTGCCATAACAGATTAGGACATGTATCTTTTGTCAAAATGAAAGGGATTTCCTTTATACCTATTTCCTTTGCACCCAAAAAATATTTTCTTTATCATATCTGCCAAATGGCTAGACAAACCAGGTTATTTTTTCCAGAAAGAACAGCATTGACTACCAGACCTTTTAGACTGCTACATATTGACTTGTAGGGCCTATACCATGTTGCAATACACAATAAATCAAAGTAATTCATTATCCTTGTAAATGATTACACGAGGTCCATATGGACCCACTTATTAAGTTGCAAAAGCAACACTCCACACACCGTTAAGGCTTTCTTTGCTATAGTAGAGCAACAATTCAATACCAATGTCCAAACTATAAGAACAGACAATGGTCTTGAGATTACCAGCCAAGAGGTCACTTCATTCTTACAATCAAAGGGAATTATACATCAAAGAACATGCCCCTATACACCATAACTAAATTGTGTAATGGAAAGAAAACACAAATATTTGTTAGAAATAGCCAGGGTTCTACTCTATCGATTAAAATTACCCATACAGTATTGGGGTGAATGCATTCTGACTTCTACCTAACTAATAAACAGAGTGCCCTCTTCATCACTCAAAACCAAATGTCCATTTGAACTCCTATACCAGAAAAAGCTAAGCTACTCTCATCTCAGATGTTTTGGTTGTTTATGCTTCCCTACCACTCTCAAAACACACAAAGATAAGTTTGAGCCAAGAACTACTCCCCAAGTTTTTGTGGGATATCCCTTTGGGATAAAAGGTTATAAGGTACTAAATTTGGCCACTAAGAAGATAAGTATTTCAAGAGATGTAGTATTCCATGTAATTGTATTCCCTTTTGCCATGTTCACTGGGTCAAACAAAGTTTTTCCCTCATTTACTCAAATGAAATCATAATTGTCAGATGATATGCTTTATCCCACTAATATAGGTAGTGTTCCACATTCAGCAAGTGATTATGCTCATCATGAAGTGTCACCTGGGAACCTGTCCAGGCCTGAGCCCTGCTCACCCCCATCTAACCATCACTATAATGACTCTAGACTTTCTCACTCACCCTTAAGAAGCCAGACATCAGGAAGCTGCCCTATTGTTGACAGTCTAGGAGAGGTCCATTCTGATGCACCTCACAATCCAACTATTATAATCCAGAATCAAGGAACTTCAGTCTCAAATCAGAACAGACCCTCTAGAACTTTGAAAATTTCTGCCTATCTTAAAGATTATGAGTGTACCCTTCCCATACTTCAGCAAAATCATCAAAACCAACCAATTTCTCCAAATGATAGCCAACATACACAGTCTTTTTCTTTCAACACATCTACCCCTAAACCTCTTGATAACTCACCTAATGAAACACATTCCACTTATCAGCATTTGATAGGAACTGGTCCATTTGAATGTGAACCTAGCTCATATGAGGAAAATACTGTAAATCCTGCCTAGCAACCAGCAATGAATCAAGAATTCCAAGCATTGTGCAAATAAAATCTGGGACCTAGTTCTTCTTCCGATCGGAAAGAAGGCAATAGGGTTTAAATAGGTAATAAGAACAAATGTAAGGCAGATGGTAGTATAAAGATATTTAAAGCTAGATTAGTAGTTAAAGGGTATACACAACAAGCTGGGATAGATTACACAAAAACATTCTCACATGTAGTAAAAATGATAACTGTTAGGGCGCTAATAGCAACAACAATCAAGAAGGGGTGGCAGGTCTTACAGCAAGATATAAATAATATTTTTCTTCATAGGATCTCCATGAAGTGGGGTATATGAGAAAATAATTAAACCCTTGTGTTCTAGGGGTTACACTCTTTCAATGCTTGATTATTCTTTCTTCTATAAGAAGAATGAAGGCTGAGTAGTGTTTGTAGCTGTGTATGTAGATGATATTCCTGTTACTGGCACCCATCTGTAAGAGATTGAGTCCCTCAAAACTTTTCTGCACAATACTTTTAAAATAAAGGATATAGGGAGACATCGTTAGTTCCTACGACTGGAAGTTCAATATACAAAAAAAAGGGGTTTTAATGTTATAAAGGAAATTCACTATTGATCTTTTAAGAGAGTTTGGATGTGTAGATTGTCCTTCTATGACATCTCTTATGGACCCCTCTGTGAAATTAAAGGCTGATGAGGGAGCTCCACTGGCAGACCCTTCTTATTATAGGAAGTTGAGTGGCAAACTCAATTTTCTCACTAACACTAGATTGGACATTGCATATAGTGTGTAACATCTTAGCCAATTAATGCAAAGTCCCTCGGAACCCCATTTCAAGGCAGCATAATATGTCCTAAGATAATTAAAAGGTGATCCATCTTTGGGAATCTTCCTCAACAACAATGCAGACTATGGAGTAAATGCATTCTGTGATTGAGACTGGGATACTTGCTCCCAATACAGAAAATCAATTAGTGGGTATCTGATGCTACTTGGTACCAGCCCTATTAATTGAAAATCTAAGAAGCAGTCTACTATTTCACTATCTTCTAGAGAACCTGAATATATGTCAAATAGAATGGTGGTTGGTGAACTTGTATGGTTGGCAAGACTTCTCAATGAACTTACTGTTCCATTGGCCTTGCCTATCCTTATATTCTGTGATAGCCAAGCTGCTTTACACATCGCAAGTAACCATGTGTTCCATGAACGAACTAAACATATCAAAGTGGACTGTTACTTTGAGAGAGATCAACTGCAGGAAGGGCTAATTTCTCTCCTTCATATTTCAACTAATGACCAGATAATTGACATCTTGATCAAGTCATTAACAGGGATCAAGCATGCTCCTCTTCTCAACAAGTTCGATGTGAGGTCCTCCCCTCCAACTTGAGGGGGGTGCTGAGATTATTTATTCTTTCATTCGTTCATTCTTTCATTCTTTTATACTTGTATTCATACATGTATTGGTCATTAGGTAGTTAGTTAGTATTGGGTATTTGTACCGCTACTATAAATAGGACATCAACTTTGTATTTCCTTTTGAGTTGAAAACAATAACATTAGCTCCTTTTTTTTTCTTTCTAAAAGCTTCATCTGCTTTCTCTCTCTATTATGCGATCTAAACTGCCATTAGAGCTTACATTGAGCTCACCTCTTTTCCTTTGATTACCTCTAAGCTTTCACAGTATATTTGTGGTGTGATTTTTGTTGGTGAAACAGTATAATAAGATAAACTTGACGTTCAATGTTTCTTTTTCAAAAAAGGAGTTCAAATAAAATATTTTTGTGAAGTATTGCAACATACGATTTAATAATCTGCATTATTAAACCGTATTATGATTTTTTTTCTTTGGCTAATGAGCTTATGTTTTGCGTGGAATAACACATTGTCTTATATTTGATTTGGTTTATGATATTTAGTATACTAATTTGCCATCTCAAATATTTCTCTTCGAATTGAAAAGATTAATCATTTTTTTTTGTAAACAAAGATAATACTATTAATAATTAGTTTTTGTGTACAGAGGATTGATGCATATATAGCATCCTATTACAAATTATAGAACTATTAGTAGTTATAATTACATCTGTCATGGCATTAGTAGTATTATCATCATGACAGTTAGTACTATTAAACAAACTAACTGGCCTATTATAAGCTTCCAAAATTATAAGCTCAGTATTTTTTCCAAAAAGATGCCCCTTCTTAGCTAGTTGATCAGCGACCATATTCTTTCCTATGCACACATGGTTAACAAGTAGTTTACCTAGCTCGTCCAGGTAGAACCTGCAATCCATAATCAAATTAGATAATGTGTTATTTGTAGATTGTAACAAGTTAATAAGTGCAAGGGCATCCACCTCTACAACTAGTGGCATTAATTTACGATCCAAGGCTAATTTTAGCCCATGTAATAAGGCAAATAATAGAGGAGTCATAATCCTTAAAAGAATTCCTCCAAACAAGGGATATGACATTTGTAAATGCTAGGAAGCAAAGTGCTCAATTATTAATCTTATAACTGACCTATCCGATACAAACTCTAGTCTTTCTGATGCAACAGCTGTACCAAGTACTTGTGAAGTATATGACCTAATCATTCTTTTATAGAAGATTCCTCAAACCAGCTAGGGAGCCATGTTTTAGATTTTGTGCTGGTAGCTGATGTTTTAGTTATGACAACTAATGGATGTTTCTAATTAACTTGTGCAGGAGCAACGTTGTGACAGAAGACATCAGCAAGCTGTTTGTGAAGAAGACGTCGTCTTAGTTGCACAAGCCTATAACAGAAATTTCTGTTGGCCTGACTGTAGTTTTATTTCAGTAGATTCTGTATCAGACTCGTAAAAGATCCATTAACTACTACATTGTTGTAGGATATCTGGTTGTATTGATACTTTGACGGTTGTATTGGCTACAAGCAGTTTTGGTTGAGTTTGAAGTGATCAACTGCTTTTTGTATATAATTTCTGCAACCATATATTTTTAGAGTGTTGATTGGTTCTTGAAATGTGTTATCATGTTAAGTGGAGCATTTTATTGAATTGAATAATTGCCAGTTTCCATGCTATTCCACCTTGGTTTTGTTAGGATTTGTTGCTTGCACTCGTTCGGAGGCTGCCTGAATTTGTGTACAGGATCCAATGTTGCTATCTTTATACTATTGAGTATTGACTATTGAGTGGTAGCCACTAGCAACCAAGAGGTTGTGAGTTTGAGTCTCCCAAAGAGCAAGGTGAGAAGTTTTTGAAGGGAAGGATGCTGAGAGTCTATTTGGAAGTAGCCTTTCTACCCCAGGGTAGGAGTAAGGTCTGCGTACGTACTACCCTCCCCAGACTCCACTAAGTGGGATTATACTGAGTTGTTGTTGTTGTATAGAGATTATTGAAAGAATCTATTACTCGACTATACACATATCTCATAGGCCAAACACATATCCAACCCATTCAACTTGGCCTCATTTTTCATTTTGACAATCTATCTCAACTTTGTTTCATTTTTGCCCTCCAATTCTATTTTATATGTTTCATTTTGTCTTTCCAACTCTATTTCTTATGTTACACTTTAACACAAAAGTTGAAACCAATGCAAAAAATATAATGCGTGTGTTTTGAGGTGTAATAAATATTCAATTAAATGTTGACACCTGGTTTTTCATCCATGTCAAATGGGTCAATACTAAAATATTCGAAGTTGAGCGTATTTTTTCATCAATTGTTGCTGCATTTTCATTCTCAAAGTTCCAAAGCTTCATCTGCCGATTTCGTACATGGCCATCTAGAAAATTTTAAACTTTTATAATTTTATTGTTCGTTTATGCATTCTGATTTTTTTTTTTGTGGGTTTATTTCATTTAAGCTTGAAGTTTGAAGTGAATCCGTATCAAAGAAAATTATTTTTTCATAATGGAATGAATATTTGTTCTTGTGGATTTCAAGTTGAACCGAAAGATCATGAGCACTAATAAATTCATGTCGGCGCTTTTATGGGTATAAATTTGACAAAATAAATAAATCATATTTCGGATTTCATTTTAGTGTAGTTATTTTCTTGTGTAAATAATAAGCGGAATTAGTTTTACCCAAATACAGTCAAGTAGGTATTTTAGTATTGACACGTTTGACATGAATGCAAAATCAGGTGGCAACATTGGATATTTATTACACATTTGTATATATACACGCGCTATAATTTCTGCACTAGTTTCAACTTTTGTGTTAAAAGTGAAACATAAAAATAGAGTTGGATGACCAAAATGGAATAAAGTTGAGATAGAGTCCCAAAATAAAAAAATAGCGCCAAATTAAATGAAATATATATATATATATATATATATATATATATATATATATATTATGATGCAAAGACAAAAGGGAGGCTTTTAACACGCGTTCTTCACTTAAGCGAAAAATAGATTAACTTGAAATACCAATTATGCCGTTGGTCGACCTATCTTCCCTTTTCTATATAATAGCAATTTTTGGGACGAAGGGGATTTTCTTTCCCACACAAAAGGTGAGGGTGGTATTATTTTTCTATCCTGAAAGATTAAGGGAGTAAAGTGGAATTTACTCAAGTAAAATGATGCCACTATTCTTTGCAATCTTAATAAGTAGCACTATAGTTTCTTTTATTCTGTGAATTATTGAATTTGATTTAGTTTAAATTACTTTTAGTTTTTTTTGGATGGTTTTGGATTTAATTGGTTGAATACAAAAATGAACATTAACTTCGGATTTTCCTAAAGGGAATCATACGGGAACGTAACCGAAAAAATCATTATTTATCAATAATAGCCATTTTTATTATGCTATAAAAAATAGCCAAAAGAATTACTAATAATATATAACATTCCAAAAACGTAAGCAATTTTTTTTAATGGGCGCTGCTGCGATTCGCTGAAAACATATAGAAGGGGCATATATAAAATTTGACAAAGTTTGAAGGTGAGTTAGGCTAGCTTGGAGTAAAAAATTCATTACCAAGTATAGATAATATTAATATAAAATCAGGCAAAAATGAATTATTTTCAATGGGCATTATTGGAATTCATAGAAAACTTATCAGAATATTTTTGCTTCTCACTTTGGTCAATGAGCAATAATTTTTCTGTGGACTTCCGGAAATCTGTTTCTTGTAGATATAGATGAGACAATATACAAAATTTGAGCAAGACAAGGATTGTTTTCAATGTGCATGGTTGATATTCGTAGAAAACGTATAAATGAGAAATATACAAAATTTGAGCTAGATCGGAGATTATTTGAATTGGTTTGTATCAAAATTAGGTAAAATCGACTTTCAAATTTTTTTTTGCAACAAATGTATTAAACATGTATTATGCATGTATCTAACATTCAGATTGATATACATGTGCATGGACGAAGGCACGTTTCGCGAAGGGTGGTCAACTGACCACCCTTCGCTAGAATATTACGAAAACTTACACTGTGTATATAAGTACAATATTAATTTTAGATATATAAAATATATATTGAATACTCTTTGTCAGAAACTTTTTTTCTTACTTCTTTCAAGTCTGAATACCATTGAAAACATTTCTGGCTTCGCTACTGTATATGTGATACACACACACACACACACACACACACACACGCACACACACACACATATATATATGTATATATATATATATATATGTGTGTGTGTGTGTGTGTGTGTGTGTGATACACGCATCATCTTTTTCTATGTTCATCTCATACTCTGAGTTTTCAATTCAAACCGCCTCAAAATCCACCAAAGCTAAGATTTAAACTCGTAAGATATTTTCAATTTATTGCAATAACACCCCACTCAAAAGAAAGCAAAATTTTATTTTTATTAATACAATTAGCTGATTGGACAATATTGATACCGTTTGACTCATATTAATAATTATTTTTAATGAATTTATCAAATTTTGTACTAATTGGCTTATGCACATACATAATTAATAACGGTTAGTTAACTAGGCGTCTTTTACAAGAGGCAATAATGGGCTTTGATTTCGCAAAATTCTTTGGGCCCATTAATTAGAGCTCACAACTCTTAAGGACAATTCACGGCCCACGACCTTTTTGCCCTTCTCAAAAGTCATTATTTATAGGGATTTTTACCTACCTATACTATATATCAAACCTTATTATCCTAAATGTGCATAGTTTGTTAATTACCCGCCCATTCCACATTTTACCATAAAAGAAAGTTTGTACAATTCGATTATTAGGCATTAAAAGGGCAGAATATTCCCTAAAAACGTGCTAAAATTAAGGAGAGAATCTTGGTGTTAATTGATTCTACATTAAATTCAATTTTAAAAAAAAAAGGAAAGGAGATTTCTCATCTACGTATTTTTCTCTAGGACTACAATTTAAATTCTCGAAAAAAAAACGAACAATTTAAATTTTCGAGTTTTAACAACTCAAAGTTGAAAAAATTTGTTCTTCCATATATTTTACACCATTGATAGCAATTAAAAAGCTTGAAAGCTTTAAATTCAAATTTGGGTTTTCAAAAATTATTATTTGTTTGGATTGGGTGTTGTTGTATATAATTCAGAATATGTTTAGGAGTTTATATCTCAATTTTGAGGGGTTATGGTGAAGATTAGACTTGGTTTGGACTGAATTTCAGATTCAAACTCGAAGAAGAAGAAGAAAAGACATATTTTCAGAAATTGTAGATAAATTATAGATGAATTGTAGATTGGGAAAACTAAAACTTCTACAAATCTTCTACAATTATGTCGAAAATGCCAATTGTGCTACAATTGAAACGAGAATTTGGATATTAAAATTCAATATATCTATTTTGTAGATATCTTGTACATAAATTGTATATTATTTGTATTATGATTGTAGATGCATTATTTTCTATTTTCACAAATCCAAAACGACTAAAGCTTCTACAAAATCTTCTGCAAAAAAAACAATCTATAATTTATCAACAATTTTTTTCATTTGACTATAAAATATCTATAAATTCTGAAAATATATCGTATTCTTCTTCTTCTTCTTCTTCTTCTCCTTCTTCTTCTTCGAGTTTCAATCGACTGTGTTAACCAGTAACCTTCAACCACTGCCCAAAAAAAGAGGTCAAAGAATTTCAAACTCTCTGCCAATAATATTTTCAGTAGGAATTCAAGCGGTTCAATCAAATAATTTAATATTTTCTTGTGAATATGAAAATATGATATTCTTCAACGGTAGTGGGTAGTTGGGGATGATCAATGAAAGGAAGCATATGAGCATCGTGAGTTTTGTGTGTGTTGTGAACAGTTGAGATAAAAGGAAAGAGAAAGTGGGAAGATACAGTCCTATAATTATGCCTAATATAAATGAACACTTAATTATATCCCTAATTTGAATTATGGTATATAAATGGTAATTTGGTATGCTTAAATATAATAAACGCAAACCTTAAACATTGAGGGTAATAAGGTTTTATATGTGGTATAGGTCAACAACAACAACAACAATAACCTAGTCTATTCACGCAAGTGGGGTCTGAGGAGGGTAATATGTACGCAGACCTTACCCCTACCTTGAGGGGCAGAGAGACTATTTTCAAGAAAGTCATTATTTATAAAAAATCAAAAATAGTAAAGCTTATATTATTCCAAAATTTAAAATAGCAAAGGGTCAAATATATCCTTATAGTTTTAAAAATGGTTTAAGAATATCCTCCGTTGTACTATTGGGCTATCTATGCCCTTGCCATCATATTTTGGAAAACAAATACCTACACTTTGGATGGAAAGCCACGTAGTAACACAAGATCAAAATGACCCATTTCTTTTTTACCCCAATCCATTTAAGAGAAAACCACCTCCCGACACAAATTTCAAGAGTTGTGGACTAGTTTCAGGAGTCTGGACTGTTTGCTGCAATTTATTCTTAGTTTTTGTGATAGCCCGATATGTTATCTTATGAATTAAAATTAATTTTGAATTTCGATGCCTTAAAAGCCTTTTTTTATCTGTCACGACCCATAATCTAACCATGCTCGTGATGTCGCTATTGCGTCACAAGGCAAGCCTATTCCCAAAATATTACTACTAATTTGATTAATAGAATTTAATAAAATATTTGCAATAATTTAGTTCCTAATAAACTAAACCAACTCAATATATAAATAATATAAAATACGAAAACGAGCCCCAAACATCGGGGTGTCACTAAGTCAAGATCATCTCAAACTATAAACTAAAATATATAAACTGTCTAACTATGCAAAAGAAGAAATGACAAGAGGAGTAACAAGGTCCTGCAGATGTTAGTAGCTACCTTGCAATCTCGCAAAGATAGCCGACCTGAAATCAATAATCGTCGCGCTCTAACCACCTGGATCTACACATAAAGTGCAGGGTGTAGTATGAGTACAACCGACTTATCTTAAATTATTTATAATAATATTTATTTATAATATATTTTATGTATCCTACTATTATGGTTAGGGGTGTTCATGGTTCGGTTTGGGTCGGTTGTTACCTTAAAAATAACCAAACCAATTAAGTCGGTTATTCAAATTTTAAAACCAAACCAATCCAAATTAACAGAAATTTATCGGTTTTGGTTTTTGTCGGTTTTTTATAGATTTTTCGGTTTTTCGGTTTTTTCGGTTTTTTTAAGGTATAAAAAATTTCAAAAGAATCAAATGGTGAAACATAGAAAAAATGGATAAGCATGGCTGCCATTGTTATTTTTTCACGTATTCTGTTAGGAGAAAGAAGAGAGAATAAAGACAACTTATATTCATTATAGAGATAAACTTCCATACTATAGAAAAGAAGACAGTAAAACTTCCCAAGAAATCCAAAATTATGTCACTCACTACTCAACTTTATCCCATGATAAGAAATCCAGTCGTTTCTCCAATGGATGAACCAAAAAGAGTTAAGTTTTTTCAAAACACAAACACAGTTAAGTTTTTTCAAAACACAATCTATATGATCGGTTTGGTTTGGTTATTTTTTGGTTTTTTTGGGTATAAAACCAAATCCGAACCAACTTTGTCGGTTTTTTAAAATTAGAAACCAAACCAAGTTAAACCAAAAAAATATCGGGTTTTTTTCTCGGTTTGGTTTGGTCTTCGGGTTGGTTCGGTTTTTCGATTTTTCGTGAACAACCCTAATTATGGTCATGGGGTACCTTGTATGGCACTAGTCCATAAATACGGGGTATTATAGCTCGGATCGTATTTTATTCTAAATTGACAATCTTCTATGCAACTCATTTTCTTTGATTCATTTATCCTTTAACCTTCACGCTACTTTACTTATCGCTTGTTATAAATATCATTAATGCTTATAAACTTCAAGATAAGGGGATAACTTCAAGATAATCTTATCCCCTAATTTACATTGATTAACTTATAATGAAACTTTTAGGTACAAAATGTGGGATATAACATCTTATTTTCGAGCGTTAATCAATTTACTTATGCAATACTTTCACGTATAAAAATATAGGATGTAGCAAAAAGATCCTAGAAGACCTGCGTAGCCTACGTAGGTTGAATAGACAAAAACAACATGCTGGGAAGAAGGGAGGCTCTGTTGCGTAGGCTACAAATACGCAATTTGCCTATGCAGTTCATTTTTCTAAATAGTAAGAGGGTCAGGGAGAGAAAGAGATAGCATTTTGGGCAAAGGTTTGGATTCCGGATAGAAGGTAGAGCATCCCCAACTCAAATACACTATCAAAGGTGAATTTTATGATATTTTTATAATGAATTAACCTAGTTAATAGTAATATTAATATCTACAATAATGACCCAGTATAATTCCACAAGTGGGGTCTGGGAGATTAATATGTACGCACACCTTACCCCTACCCCGAGGGATAGAGAGGCTATTTTCAATAGACCGTCGGCTCAAGAATGAAACAAGAGATGATATATTAGTATCATCAATAGAGTCATAACAAAATAACTGCAATATAAGGAATATGAAATACGAAATAGATGGATAGTATAGTAATAACCAGCAACTAAAGCCCTGCATCAATAGATGTCCAGTAGCATCCTAAACTAACCCCTAGCTGGCTAGTCTCACTCTAGTATGTTGTAGAAATATTCACAACTTTCCCTAACCTACAACCTTAATGCTCGACACCAACAATTTTCTGTCAAGGGTCATGTCCTCATTAATCCTAAGTTTCACCATGTCTTGCCTGATCACCTCTCTCCAGTACTTCTTATGTCGCCATCTACCTCTCCTTCTGCCTACCACAGCTAGTCGTTCACGCCTCCTCACCAGTGCATCAGTGCTCCTCCTTTGAATGTGCCCGAACCGTCTGAGTCTTGCTTCCCGCATCTTATCCTCCATTGGGGCCACACCCTCCTTCTCTCGAATGTCTTCATTCCTAATATTATACATCCTTATATGCCCGCACATCCACCTCAACTTTCTCATCTCTTCTACTTTCATCTTCTGGATGTGTGAGTTCTTAACCGGCCAATACTCAGACTCATACAACATGGCAGGCCTAACCACTGCTCTATAAAATTTACCTTTTAGTATCAGTGGAACTTTCTTATCATAAGAATTCCCGATGCTAACCTCCATTTCATCCACCATATCCTTATACGATGTGACATCCTCTTCAATCTCCCCAATCCCCTGAATAACTGATCCAAGGTACTTGAAACTACCCCTCTTGAAAATGACTTGAGATTCAAGCCTCACTTTCACTCCCGCTCTCGTCTGCTCGAATCCAAATTTATGGTCGAGGTATTCCGTCTTTTTTTTTGCTCAACTTGAAACATTTAGACTCAAGGAAATATCTTGTCTGATCACCTTTATCCAATACTTCTTAGGTCGCCTGCATGAATTGAAATTCATAAGGATTCCTACCATCTTCAAGAATCATTCAAAAGAGTTCAAGTTAGGGTTTGAGCTATAAGAAATAAATTATCTACCCTACACTTGAATAAAACTAGAGATTACATATTTGGAATATATTGTGAAGTAGAAAGTGCAATTTGGTTGAAGAATTATGTTAGTCCTTGAAATGGGTATTATGAGTTAGGGTTCTTGAATGGGGAGGAAGATAAAATAGTAAAAACGAATTAATCTTGTTAAGATGTTTAGTGATTAATAGTGCTTCGATAGCTTAATAAATGATAAATTATTGAATCGTATAATATGTATTAGGCTTAAAGACCAAGGATGTAATTAATTAAGGATAAAGGCAATATTTATTAGTGAATTGGGCTCGTTGAAGTCTTACAATCAGCTTGGAAACCTTAATGGATATATATATATATATATATATATATATATATATATATATATATATATATATATATATATATATATATATATATATATATATATATATATATATATATATATATATATATGTGTGTGTGTGTGTTTAATTTGTGATGCCTTGGGGTGTTTAATGAAGATATTGGCTTGTTGGCGGCATTTTTATGTTCTAAATGAGTTGGGGAATTATACTATTATTTTGAAGCTTAGACTTTAGATAAGTTGATTAAAACTTAATCTTCTCAAGGAAGTACATGATTTAGTTTGTAATTGTGCATCCGTACTCGTGGGGACAAGCGAGATTGATCACTATGTATTTTTAGTTGTGTTGCATAAAGAATGTTTTGTTATTTTATAATTGAAAACTATTATTTGTAAATACTTGATGGTAAATGATGCTTGAGGAAAATATTATAATTTTTGTACAAACTTCTGTATTGGAATGAATATAGAATATTTGAGTGCTAAAGATGTATTCTATAAAAAATATTTCTTTTGAAACTTGATTAATGGATAACACTATCGTTGAATGATGGATGTTAAATTGCTAAAGGCTTTAACATGAAGAAGATAATGTGGTTGATTGGTTTTATTCAAATTTGGTTTCGCCATGAGCTATGATTGGATAAATATACATCATTTGAGGCTACTATGCTATGAATTTATTTTTGAGATACCAAAGGAGTTAGTGGAGACCACTGAGATTGGTTCGAATGTTGAGTTCATTACCATAAAACTACGCGTACCATTGTAAGGACACATTTCAAGGTTAAGCCGAGATTTGTGGGATAAATTCACCCATTGCAAAGGCAAATAATCATTACTTAAAGTAATAAGATTAAGTCGACTTGTACGACATTACGAAAAGCTACATAGACAAGTAGAGTCAAATACGTGTTGCTAGGTCCATCACCTTATGGTTGTTTAATATGTTGGTCGGTATAGTACTCCCGGTGAAAAGATAAAAGATAATTTTGTTATGTTTAGGCCTAAATCATTTACGCACAACACCCTCTAACAGCTCCAGGCAGAACGTTCATCGTCTTCAACACCATAAACTCCGTAGTCACTTCGTCCCTCCTTTCTCACAATGGAGCCGAACACCATAATTTACATAGCATAAACTTCTTATGCACCGACCAATCCCTCATCTTGGCTAGAGATAGGTCTTCAGAACCATGCACTGACCTTCACTATGGAGGTCCACAATCAAGAAGTGACTATTCTTAACAACAATCTGAGGGATCTTGGCCAAATAGTAGCGGAGGGCATGCAATTAGGGACGGATATATATGGAAGATACACCGGTCCATGATGCAAGCCTTTTACCTTGCACTATACCAGCCTCTACAGCTTCCAACTCCGTACTGGGGCACTGTTCATTTCCACCCATGTCTTCTTCAAATGCCATTTTATCCCAATCCAACTCCTACAACACATTGGATCCAACCCTACCCGGTTCCATAACCACGCACGCCATTAATGGAACCAATAACACCTCAAATTCCATCACCCCCATAGTTGCCATCACCCCTTACCGATCCACTCGCTCAAAACATAGAATTTCAGGTAGAACTAGAAGCAGCAGTCATCTACAACAGGAAACACGACCAATTCATGCATGGCTAGATGTAATCTAAGGTATTTGTGTAGAAGTAGGAGTACGAAAGAAAGATTTACATAAGGCTCATCCATGTTTAATGGCAGTCTTATTTCGACTACGGCCAACCACAAATTCAAACGTGGGAAAGTATGAAATGTTACTACTACCAGCTTTACGTCTGTATCTGGGCCAGAACAATAGTACCAGGATGTATGCAAGGAACAACCAGGTGCTTGATAGAAATGACACCCATATGAATTTTATTATATAAAATTGTAGAGGAGCTTATTCATATGAGTTTTGCTACAATTTTCAATCAATACTTGATTATAACCGCTCGTTTCTGGTGGTTTTGCTGGAAACCCACTATCAAACTCACCAGACATTGAAGGAGGATTTCAATTTTAATGGCATGTTAGAGGTGACAGCAATAGAACAGTCAGGTGGTATTATTTTACTATGTCTTACTGATGTCCTTACCATTGAACATGTGGTAACTACTGCACAAGAAATTCACTGTCTCATTCAGGTATACACATTTTTATTTAAGTGGTTGTTCACTGCAGTTTATGCAAGCACTGATTTGGCAAATACGAATACTTTATGGCAAAATCTTAGATGTGTATATAATAATTATAAAGGACTATGGCTTGTAGGTGGAGATTTTAATGAAACACTTAATTTCAATGACAAATTTGATGGCTTAAATATTAACTATTCCAGAGCTAATAAATTTTTAGATTATTTAAATTATTATCACCTTATTCATTTAGGATACAAAGGGAGTTGTTACTCTTGGATAAATGGGAGACATACTAATTGCAATATTCTTGAACGCATTGATCGTATTAATGTAAATCATGAGTGGATTTCTAACTATACTGAGGATTAAGTTACACATTTCGATCATTATTCTATACTATTAGAATTTTAACACTGTATATTACCTAGACAAAAAAAATTAGATTTGAAATAATTTGGACTACACATTTTCAATTTCCATGTATAGTAAAACAAGCATGGCTGGAAAATTTAATGTTACTTCCAGCAATAAAAAATTTCACTGACATAGTCCAAGACCGGAATACATCTACTTTTGGTAATATTTTTTAACGAAAGAGGAAAATTTTGGCTAGATTAAGTGGTATTCAATCGTGTCTTAACTTCTCGACTAGTCAATTCTTACATAATCTAGAGCATCAATTAAAAATGAATTTTAACCACATAATTAAGCTTGAGGGGGACTTTTGGAAGTTAAAGTTCCATATTAATTGGTTAAATGATGGTGATGCAAATACAAAAAAATTTCATCTCACATCCTTAAATCACCAAAGACATAATCGTTTAACAACATTGCAAGATCAAGGGGAAACCGGATCACTGATCCACATCTAATAAGGAATAACATTATTAATTATTACCAAACTCTTATTAAGACACAATAATTTTATTCTACTAAAAATACCACAATGCAGCCCACTAATGTATTAACCCCTCATGATTGTTTCTCATTAACCGAACCTTTATAAGATCATGAAATTCTAACTACAATCTATTCCTTCAAACCATTAAAAGCATCTGGATCAGATGGTCTTCACCCACTCTTTTGTCAAATATATTGGGACATCATAGATAGCTCTGGCAAGTATTTTTATCATAAAATTTTTCTAGACCATCAAATTAATCATGTTATTAACACTACTTACATCTGTCTAATTCCTAAGAATAAGCATGATGCTACAATATCTCAATATCGACCTACCAGTCTTTGAAAATAATCGTAAATAGACTAAAACCATTCCTGGAACACATTATCCATCCAACTCAATCTAGTTTCCAGAAGAACAAAACACAGCAGATAATGCTCTTATTGTCCAGAAAATTATTACAAAATTCTAAAAAAATGAAGGGAAACAATTTAAATATGCTTCTTAAATTGAATCTTGAAAAGACTTTTGACAAATAGAATGATGTTTTATACATAACTCCTCAAAAACCTTAAATTTTTCTCCAAATATTATTACATTAATTATGTCTTGTATAATAATAACAACAACAACAGCCATTTCAGTTTTACTTAATGGAAACCCTACGGAATATTTCACACCAACTAGAGGCATAAGACAGCAGGACCCATTATCACCTTATCTGTTTATCATTTTCCTAGAAATTCTTTCACGTAAAATAAATATAAAAGTGAATACCATACTTGGTTACCACTATCTTTGGCTAACAGATGGCCTCAAATATCTCATTTAGTTTTTGCTGACGATTTATTCATATTCTAGCTCATTTCACACATCAATCTGACAAACTATTAACTTTGACAAGTCCAAACTATTTTTCTCAAAAAATTGCACAACTCCTACAAGAACCTCTTTACTACAACTTTTTCACATGCATGAGAAGAAAAGTTTTGGTAAATATCTAGAATTTTCTATTTTTATAAAGCAACCTACAAAAAGGGATTACCAATTCTTAATTGACAACTTAAAAAATAAATGGGCAGGTTGAAAAATAAATTTTTTATCCAAAGCAGAAAGGACTACTTTAATTCGTTCCGCTTTAAATCACATTCCTAATCCTCTTAGGCAAAACATTAAACTTCCTACTTATACACTATCCCACCCTAATCGCTACCAAAGCTCCTCAAAATAAAAAATTATATCTCATTAAATAGAGCACAATTACTCAACGCTTAGACCAAGGGGGTTTAGGAATACCAAACCTAGCAACTAAGAACTAAGCCTTACATGCAAGTCTTTAATGGAGACTTTTTCAAAATCCACACCAGGTATGGGCACGTGTGTTCCTACACAAGTATTTACAACCACCAAGCTTCATTAAAACCAATGTATCCTCTACTTGGTGCAATATCATGAATGGATGGTCTCACTGTCGATTAGGACATAAATAAAATATTATGAACGGACAACATATCAAATTCTGGTCTAATCATTAAATCAAGCCCAAATTAATAATTCGTAAGTGCCTACTGGGACATCTCCCGCGTCATGAGAAAAAAAACTGATCTCTAACTACTATTACCATCACAGGTGGCATTTTGAAAAATTACCTTTAATTATACCAACTCAATTATAATCCAATATCCTAAATATATACTTACCTTTCTCATCTATAACACATGATCAAATATACTGGGATAATATACAAAATAATTAATTCACAATAAAATCTATTTATAACTCTCTTATCAGTAACACCACCTCACATTATTCCTATAAGTGGATTTGGACACTTCTAGTTCCTCCAAAAATATTCTTCTTTTTATCATTACTTTTTCATAATAGATTACCCACGGCTATGTATCTTACAAATTTAGAAATACTAAATTCTCCTCTATGTCAACAATATCATATGACCCGTGAAAATAGAATCCATCTCTTTCTCGAATGCTCACATGCAACTCAATTATGGGTTGACCTCCATCACTCCTTTCCCAATCCTAATTCCATTACACCCCAGCACTAAACATTCATTGGTTATATTGATTTATACACACACATATACCATCTACTTTCCATAAAATACCTTCTACAATATTTATCCCGTTGGCACTATGGTATATTTGGATTATAAGGAATAAGAACATATTTGAACATCAACAAATTCCTTTAAATATTCTATCATTCTAAATATGGCGCGGCATAATACTACTTTCTAACAACCCCAAAAATTATACATAAGTGTATAACTCCTCTATACATATTCCAACAGATTCTATTTATAAATTAAACATTGATGGCTCTTGCTCATCTACACAATAAAGATATGGTATTGGAGGAATTTTATGAACCGTCAAAGCCATTGGATTTTAGGTTTCTTAGGCAATTTAAACCCAGGTACAAGTGTTCATACAACTTGTTACACTTCTCATAGGATTAAAACTGACCGTGCAACAATACCTCCAATCTCTCATCATCAAAACAGATGCACATTTAATATTTGATATGTTTAACCCAACTACTATGCAATACACCAACATCATTAATGATTGCGGGTTACTCTTCATATAGCTGATAGCCCTCCTATAATATCCATCTACAGAAAGCGAAATTGTGTTGTAGACACTTTAGCTAAATATGGATACATTCATGTACGGGAAAAGTGCATACTTTTTGAGACACCACCATTCTTTGTAGAGTCTCCATATCATGACGATTGCAATGTTATATTACAAAGGAGACTTGTTCCAGCAAATTCTATTACTTCAACATAACTCCACTCTTTTTTTTGGTAATTAAAATTTTTCATTTACCAGGAAAATATTATAAGTAAATCAATAACCCTTTACATATTTCTTAAAAAAAATATTTTCTGTACTCCTACCCCACTTTCCTTCTTTCCTATATCTATATCATTAAACTTTTTACACTGAATACCAATCTAATCTACCTAAAGCCTTTTCTACTCCTTTTTTGCTTCTACAGTGTAACTCTTGTATAATCCGCTTGCCCAAAATCTCCCAATTTCTCTCTTTTTCTCTAAGTATCCTTGCATTTCTTTCCTGCCATACATGGTATACACATGCCGCCAAAGTCATCTTATATAACTCAGTGTTACATTATGTTTCTTCATTCAGTCTTCAGCCCAAGCTAACTCTTGTGACGACCCAAAGGGTCATCACTTATTTAATTAATCATTTCGAGCTTCTGAGGCCTTGAAAACCTCATTCTATGTTGCCTCGATTTGCGTGCACGATCCGAGCATGTAGCGGAAAGATTTTGTGATAGAAAATATGAATTCTATGAGAAATTTGGATAAAAATGATATTAATATTGATATGGTTGACTTCGGTCAACATTTTTGGTAAACGGATCCGGACCGAGATTGGATGGTCCCGAGAGGTCCGTAGGAAAATATGGGACTTGGACATGCGTCCGGAGTCGAATTCCGAGGCCTAGAGCCCAAGTTATGAATTTTTATGTGAAATTGTTTTTGATGTAATTATTAAAGGAAATAAATTAATTGACCTTGGTATCGGGCTCGTATTTTGGTTCCGACGCCTGGTACAAGTCTTAAATATTATATATGTGATTTCTGTAAAGTTTGGTGATATTTGGATGTCGTTTGAGATGTTTTGGACCTTGAGTCCCAAGTTTGAAAGTTTTGAAAACTAAAGGTATGAAAATCATGCATTTGAGGCTTGATTTGATTAAAACGAAGTGATATTGGCGATGTGATCGCACGAACAAGTTCATAATGTGTTTTTGAGTTTATGTACATATTTGGTTTGGAGCCCGGGGGGCTCGGGTAAAGATTTGATAGGCCGTTGGATGAAATTCTGAATTTTTGAACTGCTGGTTTTTCACCCAGCTGTTGGCTTCGCAATTGCGAAGAATTTCTCGCAATTGCGAAGGGGACAATGTAAGGCAAGGCTCGCAAATGCGAACCTTTATCGCAAATGCGAAGCCCCCTTTGACCCAGCCTTGTTCGCAAATGCGAACAATTGTTCGCATTTGCGAAAGTCCCCAGGGTCTGCCTATGTTCGCAAATGCGAACAAAAGTTCGCAAATGCGAACACTGCCCCATACTGCCTTGGTTCGCAAATGCGAACCATTGTTCATAAATGCGAACACTGCCTTATTCAGCCTATGTTCGCAAATGCGAACATTAGTTCGCAAATGCGAACACTCCCTTTGTCTGCGAGTGTTCGCAAATGCGAACAAATGTTCGCAAATGCGAACTTCCCAGCCTTAGCTTATTTTTCAAACTCCAGAAATTGGTCGGGGTTCGCAATTGCGAACCCATGTTCGCAAATGCGAACACAGAGACCTGTAAAACACGATTTTCAGTCATTTCTTCACTTTTTACAAAACAAAAACACCCATTTGCGATTCTTCACGGATTTCTTCTTCATCAAAACGATTGTAAGTCACTTTTTACTTAATTCTTTCAATTCCTAATATCATTAATCATGTTTTTCATAAGAAATCAAAGATTTTCATGGTAGAATTCTTGTTTTTGTTAGAAAATAGGTTTTTCATAAATTGGGAAATTGGACCTCGAATTGAGGTGCGATTTTGAAACAAATTATATACATGAACTCGTGGGGGGATGGGTAACCGGATTTTGGTCCTAACCCCGAATGCCGACCATGTGGGCCCGGGGTTGAAATTCACTATTCCGGGCAGAATGTTGTAAAAGTTGTCTTTGGTCTTAAGAATTAGTTTGTTGAGTAGTATTGATGATATTAAATCAATTGTGTATAGATACGATTGGATTGGAGCCAAATTTGAAAGAAGGAGACATTTCCACGAATTGAATTGTTCATAAGCATTCGAGATAAGTGTTTGTTCTATCCTAGCTTGAGGGAATAGGATTATGTGTTATGTGTTATGTGATCGAGTGCGGTGTATGGGTCGTGGTGACGAGCATCCATACACTGGCGTCTAGTATGACCGTGAGTCGTTGAAAAATGATTATTTTGAGATATATTACGGATGAATTGTTATTGTTCTCCCTTGTTGGGACTTGTTGTGAAGATAATTATTGATTGCCCTTGATGGGACGGTTTATGAATTACTGTTTCTTTCTTTGCCCTTAACTGTGATTGTTATTTGGGTGAGGAAGAGTGATAATGCACGAAGGGTGATGTCGTGCCATGTTTATTTATTTATGCACGAAGGTTAATGCCGTGCCATGTTTATTTATTGATTATGCACGAAGGATCATGACGTGCCCTGTTATTGAACCATGTACGAAGGATCATGCCGTACTATGGATGTGAGGATGAGAGTAAAAGCACGAAGGGTGATGCCGTGCACTTTATTTGCTTATTTGGTGAGGATGAGAGTAAAAGCACGAAGGGTGATGCCGTGTACTTTATTTGCTTATTTGGTGAGGATGAGAGTAAAAGCACGAAGGGTGATGCCGTGCAACTATTTGCCATTCCTTGACTTGATATTACTTGTTTTTCCATTATATTTTATTTGGGTGATGCCGTGCAACTATTTGCCATTCCTTGACTTGATATTACTTGTTTTTCCATTATATTTTATTTGGGTGATGCCGTGCAACTATTTGCCATTCCTTGACTTGATATTACTTGTTTTTCCATTATATTTTATTTGGGTGATGCCGTGCAACTATTTGCCATTCCTTGACTTGATATTACTTGTGTTTCCATTATACCTTGTTTTCCTTGTGAACTTATTAACTGTTGTTAATTGTTGAGTTCTTTGAGATATTCCTTATTGTGTTATTACTTGGTTAATTCTTGTTATTTGTGGTAATATATATATTAAAGAATTGGGATCGGGTGGTACGCCTACCACGAGATATGAAAAGAAAAATAAAGAATTGAGACACGAAAGTATAATTTATTGATACAGTTGGGAGCGGGTGGTACGCCTACCACGAGATATGAAAAGAAAAATAAAGAATTGAGACACGAAAGTAAGATTTAATTATGTGGATTAGATTAATCTGGATATTATGAGTTATTGATTGTTATTGCAGAGTAGAGTATTTCCTTATAAATGTTTATGTACATATATATATATATATATATATATATATATATATATATATATATATATATATATATATATATATATATATATATATATATATATATATCTTGTTATTCTGTGGTATGCATATATATTGAATTACACAGGTTTATGTGGGTGTCTGGTCCTATGCTTGTCACTACTTCGCCGGGATAGGCCAGGCACTTACCAGCACATGGGGTCGGTTGTGCTGATACTACACTTCGTGCGTTTTTGCACAGGTCCAGGTTACGATCAGGAGCAGCAGCAGTAAATCGATTGCGTGGAAGTTAATCACATTTGAGACCGAGGTAGCTTGCGGACGTCCGCAAGCCCGGCGTCTCTCTCTTTACTTATGTTTTAGCTGTAGTCTCTTTGTTCCGAGACACACAGATTATGTTATATTTCTTTCAGACTTTTATGTGTAGTATTCGGTAGTAGTTCGTGAGTTGGTGACTCCACGTCTTGGGTAGAGGATTTTCAGTATGGTTTTAACCTTGAAACTGCTTAATACTATTTCGATAAAGTATTCCGCATTTATTTAATTAAAATTGTATTAAAAACAGGATAGTATGAATACAGTGGCTTGCCTAGCTACCACGAGTAGGCGCCATCACGATCTTGATGTTGGGGAAAAATCCGGGTCGTGACAAGTTGGTATCAGAGCTCTAGGTTACATAGGTCTCACCACTCACGAACAAGCTTAGTGGAGTTTGAGAGGTAGGTACGGAGACGTCTGTACTTGTCCTCCAGAGTCTATTGAGTTAGGAAAAGTCTCTCATTTGTTCTTTCTTATCGTGCGAATTCATTCTTCAAATGTTAAATTGAATTTCTACTCTTGTCTTCCCACGAATGGCGAAGTCACGTACCGCTTCTTCAGTCGAACAATGGCACAGGCTGGTGATAGATCAACTATGCCTTCAAAAGTTTTACGGAGGTCGGATAGGTTTCACCAAACTCTTCCCTACCACCTTCAGCGGTGCATCTTTTGAGAACTCACGGGATCGTGCTTGACCGCTGTTATGAGGAATTGCGGAACGTGGGAATAGACGAATGCGAGTGGATTCATTTAACTGTGCTATGGAGGGCAAACAGAAGTAGTGGGAAGATAATGTATTTACCACACCAGTTATGGTCCCAACGGAATATGCAATTATATCAGGAGATCATCCAATAAATCGTGTTGGGTTTCAACGGACCTAGACGTCGGGTCGATGTGTTGGAGTTGTGAAGGACAAATATGGTGAGTTATTGGAATGTATATATATGGTATGGAAAGGTCCTCCAAATAATTTATACATATTTAAGGTTGGTTCTTTTCATGGGGTAAGAATCGCCCCCAGAGAATGACGAAGAGTATATGAGTAAATGGGGTAGCTCAGCAGTGTTAAGCCAACATAGCAAAAGAAGAAATTGGCCGTCGATGTTTGTGACAAGCCTACGAAGAGGGCAAACCGGCCAATGCAACGCTATCTACTAAACTCTATTTTAAGAAAATATTCTGAAGACGTCACCCCCGAGATTCTCTGCAATATGTGGTATGTGCGATCTGAACGGTTGTACCAGGTCACAATGACTGTGTCCGAATATATATTGCCATGAGCAATAAGTTAACTGATCCTTAAAGGAATTGCTGTGAATGTGGAATATTGGAGAAATACAATTTTAGGAAAGCACTCATGCTACACGCTCCATTGCAGTTAATAATTATCCTACATGGCCAACCAGATGTAGAGGTTATGATGTTAGAGGTGGAGGTGAAAATCCTAGAGGTGGAGACCCAGCCATTGATATAATTTTTATGATATGAGGGAGGTCACTACACCAAATGTGGTCATCACACGTATAATTCGGATTGTTATAGACAGAATAATTTTCCCTTAATTTGATTTGGTTTTTGAAAGAAAATTTAGGCGAGTCCTTTTAACATGCTCCATTCATGAGCGAGCATCGTAATCATCAAATCTACTTAGGGAAATACTCACGTTGAGATATTACATGAGGATAGACATCCCTATTATTAGGTGTTAGTCACTAAAATATCCATGAGGCTAAGAGTGACTTTATATTACTTATTACAGTGGGTTTTGATATAATTTTCGGGATAACTAATTTTAATCGTTAATTGTGCTCCCTATCAGTATGAGGGCTTATTTTATGTCGTGATTATCTTTGACGGACAATTATTGAAAAGAAGAAAGAAAGGAAATGAAAAAAATTCAGATGATATGATGTGCAAGCACTGTGATTCAGAGTTGAGGATGAGATCCTCCAATTTTTGGCATAATGTGAAATATTTCTAAGCCGAGCTTCAAGCTGCGGTGGATATCATATGAGGACTGGGTCCTGGTAGTAAGAGTTTATGTGTTTAAAATTCTTCTTTTATGAAATTAATATTTTCGTATTGCATTCGTAAATAAGAGTCATGCCCGTTAGGACTATTTGACAATTCTTGTATAGTTTCTATTCATATTTAGCCATTTCTATTTTGAAACCGTTGAACTTAGCCTTTGAGACGAGCACCCAGGTGTGTATAAATATGACTCATTAATTCAAAAAAATATCACGAGGTCTCCATACCTCATTCTGAGTAAAGTGGAATTTGTAGAATAAGGTATTTGATAACGGGGTTAATTGACGATGTTGTAATTTAAGAACAACTCTTATGGCCAGACTTCAGAGTCATGGATATGTGCATACGCATGAGGTGTTCGTGCCTTATTTAGACTTGTTCGTTGTAGTCTTCATTGTTTACATATTGACATACTCCTGCAGTCATGAGGAGCATGCGCAACATCTCAGAGTGACTTTGCAGACTCTGAAGGATAATCAGCTATATGCCAAATTTTCGAAATGTGAGTTATGGTTGAGTTCGGTAGCATTTCTGGGTCACATTGTATCAGTGGAAGGTATTCAAGTGGAACCAAAGAAGATTGAGACAGTCCAGAATTGGCCTCGACCAGCTTCAGTGACTGAGATCCGGAGTTTCTTGGGATTGGCAGGTTACTACCGTCGATTTGTAGAGGGGTTTTCTTCTATTGCAGCCCCGATGACAAGGTTGACCCAGAAGGGTGCCCAGTTCAGTGGTCGAAGGAGTGTGAGGCGAGCTTTCAGAAGCTCAAGACAGCCTTTACAACCGCACCAGTGTTGATCCTACCTACGGGTGCAGGGCCTTATACAGTTTATTGTGGCGCATCTCGTACAGAGCTTGGTGCAGTGTTAATGCAGGATGGCAAGGTTATTGCCTATGCTTCGAGGCAGCTGAAGATGCATGAAAAGAATTACCGAGTGCATGATCTAGAATTTGCGGCGATTATTCACGCATTGAAGATCTGGAGGCATTATTTGTATGGTGTAGTATGTGAAGTATACACCGATCATAAGAGTCTTCAGTATTTGTTTAAACAAAAAGAGTTGAATTTGAGGCAGAGAAGGTGGCTGGAATTGCGGAAAGATTATGATGTCACCTTTTTATATCATTAGGGAAAAAGCAAACGTGGTGGCTGATGCTTTGAGTAGGAAGTCAGCCAGTATGGGCAGTCTTGCTTATATTCCAGTCAATCAGAGGCCAATTGCTTTGGATGTTCAGTCCTTGGCCAATCAATTTGTAAGGTTGGATATTTCTGAGCCTAGTCGAGCACTAGCTTGTGCGATCGCTCTCTCTTCATTATTGGAGCATATCCGCGATCAACAATATAATGATTCCTATTTATGTGACCTTAGAGACACGGTTCGGCGAGGAGGTGCTAATCAGGTCACCTTAGATGCTGATGGGATCAATTCCTGCCTTTGGCAGAGTTTGCTTATGATAATAGTTATCAATCGAGCATCCGGATGGCTCCTTATGAAGCGTTTTATGGTAGGCGGTGTCGTTCTCCGGTTGAATGGTTTGAACCGGGAGAAATCTCGGTTATTGGGCACGAATTTAGTTCAGGAGGCCTTAGATAAGGTCAAGATTATTCAAGATAGGCTTCGCACAGCTCAGTCTAGACAAAAGAGCTATGCAGATCGCAAGGTTCGAGAGATAACTTTCATGATTGGGGAACGAGTATTGCTCCGAGTGTCGCCTATGAAGGGTGTGATGAGGTTCAACAAGAAGGGCAAGCTCAGCCCTAGGTATATTGGCCCATTTGAGATTCTAGACCGAGTGGGAGGGGTGACTTACAGACTAGCTTTGCCGCCTAGCTTATCAGCCGTGCATCCAGTTTTTCATGTATCTATGCTTCGGAGATACCACGACGATCCCACACATTTGTTAGACTTCAGCACTGTCCAATTGGACAATGATCTATCTTACGAGGAGGAGCCGGTAGCCATTCTAGACCGACAGGTTCGACAGTTGAGGTCAAAGAGTTATCCTTCTGTGCGTGTTCAGTGGAGAGGTCAGCCTCCTGAGGCATCGACCTGGGAGTCCGAGTTCGATATGCGGAGCCGCTACCCACACTTGTTTCCTGACTCAGGTACTTCTTTCTTTTGTCCGTTCGAGGACGAACGGTTGTTTTAGAGGTGGAGATTGTGACGACCCAAAGGGTCATCACTTATTTAATTAATCATTTCGAGCTTCTGAGGCCTTGAAAACCTCATTCTATGTTGCCTCGATTTACGTGCACGATCCGAGCATGTAGCAGGAAAGATTTTGTGATAGAAAATATGAATTCTATGAGAAATTTGGATAAAAATGATATTAATATTGATATGGTTGACTTCGGTCAACATTTTTGGTAAACGGATCCGGACCGAGATTGGATGGTCCCGAGAGGTCCGTAGGAAAATATGGGACTTGGACATGTGTCCGGAGTCGAATTCCGAGGCCTAGAGCCCAAGTTATGAATTTTTATGTGAAATTATTTTTGATGTAATTATTAAAGGAAATAAATTAATTGACCTTGGTATCGGGCTCGTATTTTGGTTCCGACGCCCGGTACAAGTCTTAAATATTATATATGTGATTTCTATAAAGTTTGGTGACATTTGGATGTCGTTTGAGATGTTTTGGACCTTGAGTCCCAAGTTTGAAAGTTTTGAAAACTAAAGGTATGAAAATCATGCATTTGAGGCTTGATTTGATTAAAACGAAGTGATATTGGCGATGTGATCGCACGAACATGTTCATAATGTGTTTTTGAGGTTATGTACATGTTTGGTTTGGAGCCCGGGGGGCTCGGGTAAAGATTTGATAGGCCGTTGGATGAAATTCTGAATTTTTGAACTGCTGGTTTTTCACCCAGCTGTTGGCTTCGCAATTGCGAAGGGGACAGTGTAAGGCAAGGCTCGCAAATGCGAACCTTTATCGCAAATGCGAAGCCCCGTTTGACCCAGCCTTGTTCGCAAATGCGAACAATTGTTCGCATTTGCGAAGGTCCCCAGTGCCTGCCTATGTTCGCAAATGCGAACAAAAGTTCGCAAATGCGAACATTCCCCATCCTGCCTTGGTTCGCAAATGCGAACCATTGTTCGCAAATGCGAACACTGCCTTATACAGCATGTGTTCGCAAATGCGAACATTAGTTCGCAAATGCGAACTGTTCGCAAATGCGAACAAATGTTCGCAAATGCGAACTTCCCACCTATAGCTTATTTTTCAAACTCCAGAAATTGGTCGGGGTTCGCAATTGCGAACCCATGTTCGCAAATGCGAACACAGAGACCTGAAAAACATGATTTTCAGTCATTTCTTCACTTTTTACAAAACAAAAACACCCATTTGCGATTCTTCACGGATTTCTTCTTCATCAAAACGATTGTAAGTCACTTTTTACTTAATTCTTTCAATTCCTAACATCATTAATCATGTTTTTCATAAGAAATCAAAGATTTTTATGGTAGAATTCTTGTTTTTGTTAGAAAATAGGTTTTTCATAAATTGGGAAATTGGACCTCGAATTGAGGTCCGATTTTGAAACAAATTATATACATGAACTCGTGGGGGGATGGGTAACCGGATTTTGGTCCTAACCCCGAATTCCGACCATGTGGGCCCGGGGTTGAAATTCACTATTCCGGGCAGAATATTGTAAAAGTTGTATTTGGTCTTAAGAATTAGTTTGTTGAGTAGTATTGATGATATTAAATCAATTGTGTATAGATACGATTGGATTGGAGCCAAATTTGAAAGAAGGAGACATTTCCACGGATTGAATTGTTCATAAGCATTCGAGGTAAGTGTTTGTTCTATCCTAGCTTGAGGGAATAGGATTATGTGTTATGTGTTATGTGATCGAGTGCGGTGTATGGGCCGTGGTGACGAGCATCCATACCACTGGCGTCTAGTATGACCGTGAGTCGTTCAAAAATGATTATTTTGAGATATATTACAGATGAAATGTTATTGTTTTCCCTTGTTGGGACTTGTTGTGAAGATAATTATTGGTTGCCCTTGATGGGACGGTTTATGAATTACTGTTTCTTTCTTTGCCCTTAACTGTGATTGTTATTTGGGTGAGGAAGAGTGATAATGCACGAAGGGTGATGCCGTGCCATGTTTATTTATTTATGCAGGAAGGTTAATGCCGTGCCATGTTTATTTATTGATTATGCACGAAGGATCATGCCGTGCCCCCTGTTATTGAACCATGTACGAAGGATCATGCCGTACTATGGATGTGAGGATGAGAGTAAAAGCACGAAGGGTGATGCCGTGCACTTTATTTGCTTATTTGGTGAGGATGAGAGTAAAAGCACGAAGGGTGATGCCGTGTACTTTATTTGCTTATTTGGTGAGGATGAGAGTAAAAGCACGAAGGGTGATGCCGTGCAACTAATTGCCATTCCTTGACTTGATATTACTTGTTTTTCCATTATATTTTATTTGGGTGATGCCATGCAACTATTTGCCATTCCTTGACTTGATATTACTTGTTTTTCCATTATATTTTATTTGGGTGATGCCGTGCAACTATTTGCCATTCCTTGACTTGATATTACTTGTTTTTCCATTATATTTTATTTGGGTGATGCCGTGCAACTATTTGCCATTCCTTGACTTGATATTACTTGTGTTTCCATTATACCTTGTTTTCCTTGTAAACTTATTAACTGTTGTTAATTGTTGAGTTCTTTGAGATATTCCTTATTGTGTTATTACTTGGTTAATTCTTGTTATTTGTGGTAATATATATATTAAAGAATTGGGATCGGGTGGTACGCCTACCACAAGATATAATTATTGATACAATGAGATCGGGTGGTATGCCTACCACAAGATATAATTTATTGATACAGTTGGGAGCGGGTGGTACGCCTACCACGAGATATGAAAAGAAAAATAAAGAATTGAGACACGAAAGTAAGATTTAATTATGTGGATTAGATTAATCTGGATATTATGAGTTATTGATTGTTATTGCAGAGTAGAGTATTTCCTTATAAATGTTTATGTACATATATATATATATATATATATATATATATATTACTTGATTATTTCTTGTTATTTTGTGGTACACATATATATATTGAATTGCACAGGTTTATGTGAGTGTCTGGTCCTAGTCTTGTCACTACTTCGCCGGGATAGGCCAGGCACTTACCGACACATGGGGTCGGTTGTGCTGATACTACACTTCTGTGCGTTTTTGCACAGGTCCAAGGTTACGATCAGGAGCAGCAGCAGTAAATCGATTGCGTGGAAGTTAATCACATTTGAGACCGAGGTAGCTTGCAGACGTCCGTAAGCCCGGCGTCTCTCTCTTTACTTATGTTTTAGCTGTAGTCTCTTTGTTCCGAGACACACAGATTATGTTATATTTCTTTCAGACTTTTATGTGTAGTATTCAGTAGTAGTTCGTGAGTTGGTGACTCCACGTCTTGGGTAGAGGATTTTCAGTATGGTTTTACCTTGAAACTGCTTAATACTATTTCGATAAAGTATTCCGCATTTATTTAATTAAAATTGTATTAAAAACAGGATAGTATGAATACAGTGGCTTGCCTAGCTACCACGAGTAGGCGCCATCACGATCCTGATGTTGGGGAAAAATCCGGGTCGTGACAACTCTTCATTCCATCCATATACTATTCTATTTATTCATTGTCATTGTAACAGATTGGCCCACAACTTAGCTGCAAAGGAGCATTCAAAGAATAGGTGTTGTACTGTTTCATTATCTTTGGAACACAGGACATATATCTGATCTACTTGCATTCTCCATTTACTCAATCTGTCCTTAATGTATAGCTTCCCATGAGCTGCTATTGTTAGTGTAAAGATCCACCTTGGACATCCAGCATTTCTGCACACCAATCTTCTCCAGCTCACTTTGTTGATATTTCCTCTCAAAACATGATACATTTGCTTGATTGAACACTTATTCATCCTTCTGATATCTTCAAGATTGAATCCTGTTTCTTCAAATGTCTTTTTTGCTTTCAGAATCTTACTCATCATCCATGATGTTTGCTTCAGTTGTATTTCCCATATGTTCTATTCTGGATGTAATAACTATGTACCCATTGAATCCAAAGCTTGTTTTTTTCTTTGCATAAGTTCCAGAACTGTTTACATATAGCAGCCTTGTTCCACAATGTTATATTGATGATATTGAATCCACCTGCTGATTTTGGCATACACACCTTCTCCCATGCAATCAAAGCCTTCTTGGATATATTTCCTTCACTAGTCCACAAGAAGCTTCTGCAAATTGCTTCAAGTAGCTTGGTGATCTTCTTTGGGAGAACAAATATATGTGCCCAGAAAGTTTGAATGGAAAATAGAACACTTTTGATTAACTGAATCCTTCAAGCATAAGAAAGGAACTTAGTTGTCCATGAAGTTATTCTTCCAACAATCCTATCAAGTAATGGCTGGCATTGAGTTACTGACACTCTCTTAGAACTTAAGGGAACTCCCAGGTATTTGACTGGTAACTCCCCTCTTTGAATTCCCAGGAACTCAAGTATTCTTTCTTGCATCTCATGAGATACTCCTCCAATATAGATAGAGCTTTTCTATTTATTAACCTCCAATCCAGAAGCTTTAGAGAATTCCATAAAGCAATTATACATTAGCTTAATGGAACCTATGTCACCCCTGCAAAAAAAAAAGATCATCAGCAAAACCAAACTGCACAATTTGCAGCTTTTTACATTTGGGATGATAGTTGAAATCTTAAATCTGGCTCAGTGTTTTGAGTTTCCTTGTCAGGTACTCCATAGAAATCACAAACAAATATGGGGATAATGGATCCCCTTGCCTCAATCCCTTCCTAGCTTCAAATGGTTTCGTAAGTGAACCATTGATTATGATAGAATAGTTCACTGTCTGCATACAGCATATGATCCATTTCACAAATTGTTCTGGAAAAGCCATTGCATTCAACACATGTTCCATAAATTCCCATTCAATTGAGTCATAAGCTTTTTGCATGTCCATTTTTATCATACACCTTGGTGATACCCCTCTCCTTCCATACCCTTTAACTAGTTCATGGCTAAGGATAATGTTGTCTGATATCACTCTACCAGGAACAAATACTGCCTGAGACTTATCAATTAACACATCCATCACCAGTTGTAGTCTTTTGGTAAGAATCTTAAAAATTATTTTATACAGAGTAGTGCAACGGGAAATTGGCCTAAATACCTTAATGCTTGCAGGATTCTTAAACTTTGGGATCAGGGTAATTGTAGAACAATTTATAGGCTTGTACATTTGAGATGTCTCAAAGAAATCCAACACAGCCTTTATCACACCCTCACCTATAATTCCCCATGCTTTTTTGAAATATACTGCATTAAAGCCATCATATCCAGGTGCCTTTAGATAACTTATGTCCTTCAAAGCTAGCCATACTTCCTCCTTTGTCACTGGTTCAACCAGACTAAGCTGTTGATCCCTATTAAGTGTTGCCCCCATCTTCATGACATTAGGATTAATAGCTGGTGTTGACTCTGCTCTTGAACCCAACAATTTCTTGTAAAACCCCAAAAACAATTTCTCTATGTCTTCTTCTAACCATAGTTGATCCCCCATTTCATTAGTCAGTGATTGAATTCCATTCAAATTGTTTCTATTCTTCATTTGGGCAAAGAAGTATGAAGAATTGGAATCACCTAGCTATAGCCATTTTACTCTAGATCTTTGCTTATAAATGCTTTCTTCAATCAATATCCATTTTTCCAGTTTTTCTTTAAGACCTCTCTCCTTATCAATCATGTCCTGCTGTTTGAGTCTGCTTCTCATCTCATCTTGGACTTCTTTTAGTTCTTCCCTTGCTTGTTTTATTCTGTTCTCCACCCCTTGAAAATGGTTAGTATTTATCCCTTTCATGACTTTCTTAACCTTTTTTAGATTGTTCTACACTTGCTGCCTCCGTCCTTGATTCTCCTCCTCTTTCCATACTTGCTCAACATATTGAATAAAGTCAGGATGGTCAGTTATACAATTGAAAATTGAAATGCCCTATTATTTTTCCCTTCTATATGAGTGATCCTCAGCTTCAGTGGAGAATGATCTGAAATAGAAGTTCTAACACTTGTATTTTCAAACTTGGCATTATTAGCATCCGGTTAGCATTTACTAATCCTCGATCAATCATGTTGTAAGTGTGATTGTTGGTCCATGTGTAATCTCTGCCCACTGTTTGAAGTTCATTCATACCAGTATCCTGTAGGAATTCTTTGAAGTCTTTTATTTCCATATCGTGTACTATTGATCCATGCATCCTATCATGTTCTTGCAATACATCATTATAATCACCCATGGCTAACCACGGCCTCTGTTGTGTACTATGTATTACCCTTATCTTGTTCCATAACTGCAGCCTATCTTTGATAGTGTGCAGCCCATAGATAGCTGTAAATCCTATTGTGAATGGCTTGGAACTTGTGCTAAGTTGCCCATGGATAAATTATTCATCAACATCAAGAGGACTAAACATATAGATTCTAGGATCCCATATCACCCAAATCCTGCTTTTATTATTAGCACTAAAAGTAGATATCCACTTCCATCCACGTGCAATTCTCCCCATTACTTCTACTATTTTTTTCTTTTATTCTATGTTCAATAAGAGCAATTACTGCTTTTTTATTCTTCCTTATAAACTCCTTTATCTCCTTCTTCTTATAAGCCTTATTTATTCCCCTAACATTCCATGTGATCACACTCATATTGGTATGAATGGAGTGTCATAATTCCATAGCCGCATCCCCTCACTACTTGCCTGCTTGCTACTAGTTCCTTGTTCACTATTCAGTATCTTTTTCCAGAGTCTGAAAACCATTATTTCCAAACAGAACATGATTCTCAGATTGTTTACTTTTGGTTGCTCTTGCTGCAGATTTCCCTTGTACTATCACCCATCCATCATCCTTATTTTGATTATCATTTCCTTTGATTTGTTCTATCACTTGATTTGCCTTCTTTTCTTGCACTTCAATCTTCTGTTTAGTTTTCATTACTCTAACTCTATCTGTTCTAATCCATACTTGCTTGACTTTATTTGCCTTTCTGTGATATGTTCTTCTCTGTTGCTGTGGATCTTTAACCTCAAAGCAGTCATGCCCGATCTTCAGACATTTAGAACAATAAACAGGCTCCCAATCATATGTGACCTCTTATTGAATGACCTTACCTTTTGGATCCTGTAACTGTCACGACCCCAAATCCGGTCGTGATGGCGCCCAGCACATTGCTAAGCCAGCCTGACCAATCAATATCAACAACGGAGCTAGAAGCTCTCTTTAACCCATTTAAGTATTTCAAAATATGAAACAATAGTAGTATTTATACCAACAGCGGGGAGACCAAGTCCCAATATATACTAACTCCCATAGACCGAAGGGTCAAGAGTCATGAGCCTCTACTGAACATGAGTGTATAAAGGTTTACAAAAATACCAAGTGCGGAAAGAAATGTCAATACAAAATCAAAAGACGGTAGGAAGGAATATCGGGTCCTGCGGACTCTGCAGCTACCTCGTATATCCCACGGATGTCGCCTCGCACCGCTACTGGATCACTACTGAGAGGTACCTGGATCTGCACATAAGGTGCAGGGAGTAAAATGAGTACTGCCAGACTCAGTGGTAATAAACAAGGGTAAGACAGCGCGGATAAGAAATCCGCAATAAAGCACTATGTAAAGCTATAATCAGCTACCCTATCATAGAATCAATCTTCACTGTACCTGTACCAAAAAATACCAATAAATAGCATAACAGCTAGCAGATGTAGCTAAATGCAATGCAATGCATGATATGACCGCTACGGCGCGTAGCCCGACTCCAATTTTGGGTACCCGTGCTCACTGTGGGGGTTCGGACTCCGGAGGGGCTCCTACAGCCCAAGCACATCTCATAGAGATATTCCTGCGGCGTGCAGTCTGATCCAACATATATCTCGCTGCGGCGCGCAGCCCGATCCACTACTAGTCAGCTAATATGCAGATACAGCCTCGCAGACTCAAAAGTAGTTTTTGAAAACTCTTTTATCATTTTTCAGTTGGAAAACAGTAATATCAAGTTCCAGAGATTGGAATTAGCATAATAACAGAAATAGCTGCGGACTAGTAGTAAACTAGCATGTCTATATGATAAGACAATTATAACGATCCTCGCGGGATCCAATAACCGGCTCACGGCCCACAAGTATACTCAACCGCCCAAGAAGGGGGTTCAACGGCTCGAGAATAGCCAATAATACAGTATCGACAGGTCGGACTAATATATAGTCTCCAGTTCATGATCGACCCCGCACTCTCAAGAGTGTGCGTGTCTCGCCGCTATACAGCGTCACAAAGTGGTATACCGGGGTTTCGAACCCGCTGGTCATCACCCACATCTATTACTCACCTCAATACAGCGCGACGACTATTCCGCAATGCCCTTGCCACGAGAATCAAGCTCCGCACGCGTAGAATCTGATCAAATACTGTAGAAATACAACAAATTAGGCCAATGGGACGACACCCAATCAAAACAACTCAATTTACATCAAAATTCCCAAAGTTGTCAAAACCCGACTTTCGGTACGCTTGTCGAAAAATTACAAAAGTCACATATTCGGAACCCTCATCTCGATACTGAGTCTAAGCATATCAATTTTACCAAATTCGGACTCCATTTGGCCATTCAAAACCTTGATTTTCTAAAGTTCAAGCCTAGGGCTAAATCCTCCATAAATTACCCCAAATTCCTCCATTTTCATGATATAATTGCATAATATTACCAATACTAATCATAGTTTAAGTCCATAGTTGATTACCTGATGATTTCCCTTAAATTTCTCTTCAAAATCGCCCAAATCGCCTCTAAAGCCGAGACCCAAATGTGTGAAATGTTCTGAAATTTTTCTAACTTCTGATACACTTAACTCACAGCGATTTTCGCTTCTGCGATAAAATTCCGCCCCTGCGGAACCGCTTCTGCGACCTTTTGGTCGCTTCTGCGAACCCAGGCCCTTTTGGCCATTTCCGCACCAGCGATTCAAGGACCGCCCCTGCGCATCCGCTTCTGCGGAAACTAGTCCGCTTCCGCGGAATGATCCGCTTCTGCGACCAAGAGTCCGCTTCAGCGGACTCGCCTCCGCGATCAATCACCCGCCTCTGCGGACCTCCCCATCGCGCCTCAGGACCGCTTCTGCGATCGCCCACTCGCTTCAGCGAAGCCGCTCCTGCGGTCCAGGCTCCGCTTCAGCGGTCTAGCCCGCTTCTGCGCCTTCTTGTCCGCTCCTGCGGACTCGCTCCTGCGCCCCCATTTCCGCAGGAGCGAAAACCACAGAACCAGAACACAAGTCTGCAATTTTCCACATTTTTCTCCCGTTTAACTATCCGAAAACACCCCGAGGCCCCCGGGACCTCATCCAAACACACCAACACATCTTAATACCTTATTCGAACTTGCTCCAATCCTCAAAACACGTCTAATAACACCAAAACCCACAATTCACATCAAATTCAAGCCTAAATTCCTTAAAACATTCCGAATTACACATTCAATCAAAAACCCGACCAAACGACGTCCGAATGACCTGAAATTTTGCAGGCACATCCAAAATCACCTAACGGAGCTACTGCAACTGTCGGAATTCCATTCCGACTCCCGGATCAAAATCTCACCTATCGGTTCGGATTTCGCCAAAATTCAACCTTAGCCAATTCAAGCCTATTTCTACACCGGGCCTCCAAATTCAATTCCGATCGCTCCCCTAAGTCACAAATCACCTTCCGGAACTAACCGAATCATCAAAATCCGATTTCGAGCCCTCTAACCAAATAGTCAACTCCGGGTTGACTTTCTTTATTCAAGTTTCCTTCACAAAGGCTATATGCCTCATTTTCAATCCAATTCACTCCTAACTCACCCGATAGACTCTAACACTGATATAAAATCATAAAACATGTATTTAAAACATAACAGGGTGGTAATTCACGTGACGACGGGCCGGGTCGTCACAGCAACTTCACATACCTTGGCAAAGGTTTTGTAACATCCATTTCTATCAACATCATAGCATATGAAATTCTAGCAGTCCGAGTTGTACATTCATCTGCATATACAGGGTTTCCCAATGCACTACTTAATTTGCTTAGTGCTTTCATACTCCAACAGTTGAGAGGTATGTTTGGGAATCTGACCTATAGAGGAATTGTTTTAAGAATTTCATCATGTAGATTGAAGTCATCGGTCCAAGCCTTCATGATTATTGGTCGATTATTGACAGTATGAGGTCCAGAGTATAGTACCCGATCTCTCTTTTCCCCATAACTAAATCTAATCACAAAATAATCCTCATTATGATAATAGATCAGTGGTTTAGTTGTATATTTCCTACTGAACTCAGGAATCTCTCCATTGCCCCTATAGTAGGAGAATCCCCAGCCACATACATCACAGTCACATTCTTCCATTTTTCATTCTCCTGCTCAATATCTTCTAAATCAAGTTGAACAATATTCTCCCCATTCTAAATAATTGGAGCAATAAATTGCAAATTCATACCTTTCCTTGCTAGGTTATTACCCCCTACCACATTTTCCCACGTTTGATTCATGCTACTTTCCATTTTCAACAGTACCTAAGTATGGTACTGTTCTATTGCTATTCAACATCTGATCTTGAGATTGAGATTGTCCCTTTTGCAGATCCACTGCCTACAGCTTGTTTAGCTATATGTGTGACTTCTACTTCCTTTTCCTTACCTTTACTCCGAGCTTGAACTTCCTCCGCCTTGCTCATCTCATTTTGCATGTTCCTCGATGTGCAGCTTGCAGAAGGTTCCTCGATCCTTATCCCTTTTGGGGACACAAACAACTCAAATACTACATTTCTAGCTTCGGATTTTTGTTGCTCACTAAACTGTGCCATCGTTTGGTTCTTTTTGGGTCTTCCTCTCCCTCCCATGGCTGCCAGGCGTACGTTAACAGGTCCAGGTTATCGTGCGCCGAGTTGTATTTACTACTGATACTAGTGTTGTATTTACTTTTAATTTTCAGTCTACTAATGCTTTCCATGGAGGAAGCTTACTTGTAAACCCTAGCTTTGCAACTATGATCTCTTATGCATATACTAAGTTTACATATCTGGTTAGTTTATCTTTAATATAAGTACATTTGACCCAAAAAAAAAAGTCCTAACAAGTAGATACTCAAAGGACACAAATGTCATTTTCTCAAACAGTTGGAGAAGTAGTACAATTTTTATCAAAGTATTCAACAAGTCAATTCCCCTTCATTCCTGAATGAAATCAAATTTTCTGATTTTCCATTAGAGAGCGAATAGTAGGAGAGAGACAGATAAAAACAAATGGGGGCAGTGACGACGGCATTGATAGCAATAGCAGGTGTGATATTGGGCTGGATTACCATTGAAATGGCTTGCAAGCCTTGTCTTGAAAAGGGCCGTGACGCCATTGATCGGAATCTTGATCCGGATTACGACCCGGATGATCAAGACAACAACATACGTGCCCCGCTGAATCCTGATCCGAACCCGTCTGAGGAATCGGACTCTATTGCTGTCCCTGTGGTCAAAACTGTCTGATCTTATCCTCGCTCTCCTTTTTGGTACTTGTTGAGTTACCCAAATATGAAACTTTACTGTATGTCTTTTTTTTTAAGAAGAAATCCGCTGTTTGGTTTGAATGGAATATTGGGTTACAGAGTGCAAGAGAATAGATTTGGTTCTTTTGGGTTTCTAATAGTTTCCTGTATATGTAATTGTGTGATGACAGTGGAATGGATTATTGTGAAATGTTGACTATGTTGTAATAGATGTGAAAATGCTAATTTAATGTATTAGGGAATATTTTTTTTTGGATGTTATAGCCAAGTGATGTTATATAGAACATATATTATAACAACATGAAAATTGGTTTCGGAAATGCTACTTTTATAGTGAAGTGTTATTATATGAGCATGCTACCAGGGCGCAGGCACACTAGGGTTAGGATGGTCAACTGACTATCCTTTGTCGGAAAATTACACTGCTTATACAGGTAAAATATCAGCTTTTAGAGGTATATAATATGTATTGAATACTCTTTGTCTGATTATTGTTTTACATATTTCAAGTTTGAATATCCTTGAGAAAATTCCTGGCTTCACCACTGCATGCTACACTTTATCAGTTAATTAGTCGAGCCTCAATCACAAACTAGAGTCTAACTGCTCTTTCACACATGAATCTGCTACTGTATATTTGCCATTCTGTCCTCGTTAAGTTCTTAGTCAGTACTGCTTTTCTTTAAACTAGGCAGCTGAAGCATGCTGCTTAATATGTATCACATGTTTTTGAGATTCTTCCCATGGCCGAGGCCGGAGAGTTTTCCAAATTTTTGTGCTGATACAAGTGAATTGTAGGCGGATCTTAGCTGATATTGTGTTCAATATTCTTCCCTGACCAAACCATTTTATCTACACTTGGAAACTGAACAATAATGTATTGCCTGCCTCCTCCATTTTGTGTGGAAAGGTTCTTTGATTGTGTTCTTGCCCTTTTATCGATACATTTGAATATGGAGAACTCTCACTCTTTAACTGTTTAACATGTGAGAGGTCAACAAAATAAGTCCTGTCTATTGATGTATTGTTTTACTACGTATTCTTACATTTGATTTAACCTTTCTAAGCACTTGAATATTTCTTCTTCTCCTTTTGGGACTGTGTTTTGGAGTTTAGATATTAACGGTGCTTGAGATTCTCCTTAAATAATCAAAGGGCAGGCTCATTTTCGAATTTTGAAAAGGCTCAAAGGCCTTACTTGCATTCCTACTGCAAGTATTCAACAATTCCTTTTCGTTTTCTCTTAGCATTTTGAAATGGAGTGTAGTCTCATTGCCTGGAAGAACAATATAATCAAGAAGATTGTTGAGATGGCACTTCTGTTTCTCAAATGCCTCTGCTCCAGATGTAAACTTTAGTTATTTGCATCTCGTAGCAGCATCTTTATGAGATGCCACCACTCTTCTTTCCTATCAGCTCCATTGTGTTGGTTACCAATTTGGAGGGAAATGATAATATCTCCATTTATATGCCACCACCATATTTTTTCTTTCTCTTTTGTTGGGAAAGCTAAATATATTTTTTATAAAATAACACTAATGTTGTGCTGATGATGTACAGAAAGCTGTTATATAAAGTAGTGAAGTACTGACAAACTACCAGCCAGAGTATGAGTCTTGGAGCAAGTTGTCTCTAAGTGACCTATAAAGGTCAGAGGTTCTAGCCGTGGAATTAACTATTCATGCTTGCTTCAGGGTAGGTTGCCTACATCACACCCCAAGGGGTGTGGACCTTTTCCTGGCCCTGCGTGAACGTGAGATGCTTTGTGCACCGGATGCCCTTTAAACTACCACCTTAACCTAGATTACTAATCAAATCAGTGTATTTTTTCTGCTTAATATACATTTTCCAATTTACACCACTATGCTAATAGAGATATTCCTTTACTCTCAAATCATCTCACTTGCAGGTGCAAAGTTCTAAATTCTTTTGATTATCCCCTTCTTGCCCAGATTAGAAGCAGGTCTCTTGCTGATGTTAGCAGACCATTTCACACTGTTTAACATATGAGAGGTCCACTACATGTGGCACAATACACTGAAATACAAAATATTCAAGAAAAAAATTGAGTTTACTTCTGTTTCTCAAATGTTTCTGCGAACTTAAGATGTCTGCAGTGTTAGCAGTAACCTTCCCTACCATAACAGTTGGTCAATACTTTCTGAGTTAGTATAGCAATCTACTGCCATTATTTATTCTGAAAGTTAGCCGGTCAAGAGAGCATACTAAATGACAGTTCAAATCATTTAGTATACTAGTGTTTTTGGTGATATAATATCTTGGAGTTGAATGCCGTTTTGTTTAACATGGAACTATTTATGCTGGTGAGAGCATTTTTGAACTCTCCTTCTTTACATTTATATGTAATTGGGGTTGGAACAAAATTTTGGTCAATGGAGTTTTCGGTTGTGCTAAGAACTAAGATGGCCTTGTTCCTCATTCAAGTGCTGCAACCCGGATTGTACATAGTTTTACCTGGTTGGTCACTTAAACATTCCTTTGCAGCTGGCACATTGAAGTGAATTCACTTATCCAAAAGAAGTGCTGGGCAAGTGGAGAAATAAGTAATCACTAGTGATTCTCCTTTGGCAGGTCAGTGTAGGATGATCATGTACATCAGGTCCTAAAGAATCGTTTGGTGTGCGAAATAAGGTGGTATAAAGTGAGGTGCTAAGTTAATATTGTGGTTAGACATAAATAAATTTATACTAACATAATATAAATTTAGTACCAGACTTAATCACATATATCCCACCTTATACCATCAAACTTATCCCAGGGAGGTGGAACAAATTTATCTAGAGATTATAATCCAAAAATAATTTAATCAGCATACCAAACTACTCCCTAAGAGTTATAGATCAAACGAGATGAAAATCAGTCAATGATCTAATGCACAACCATGAAGCTTATCATGTCATGATACTCCCATTTGGCCAATTACTTAACACCAGCTGCATATATACCCATTCCAATTGCCTTCTAGTTAAGATCGCAGAAGACCCATCCAAGCAAACATGCTGTAAACATTCAACATAGAAGCACCTAATTGTCCAGTATTACAAGCTACTCAAATGGTAACAGACTAATGCCTATCTCTGCTCAACACCCTGAAAAAAACCCCCCCAAAACCGGTAAAAGCTACAGAGCTGATAGTAAAACTAAGGAATTGACATGGGTTTTGGATCTAAGGACCCATTTCAGCCTTCAACTGAATCTCTTCAATGGATCAGCTGCCTTGCCAGATCTTGCATCAGTCCAAGCTTTTGCAATCGTCCGTTTCATCTCTTCATCACCATCCTCATACATGTTCTGAAAATGAAACAGCACTCGTCACATCGTAATTGAAAAAAAAAAACAAGAAAAAACAGAACTTCCGCAAAGAAATGATTAAGTCCACATAATTAGATGCTGCCAATAAAAGCTGTTACCTTCATCAGATCCATAATTCCAGCCATAGGGTCTTTTTCTTTGTCCAAATTTGGCTTGAACTGCAGGATAACAAGCATGACATGGTTATAAAACAAGCACCATAATCAGAAAAGTGAATTTTGAATCCAGGAAAGAGGGTAGTCACCTTATCCTCTTTGTAATGCAGATCCAACCAGTTTCCTTTGGAGGCCTTGGTCAAGGTGATAACAACCCTCGTGGGTTTGACAAGCACCTTACATTTCTCAGGTACAATCTCTTTGTTCAATTTAGGTAAAGAGAAGCGGTAGTTCTTCCCGTGTACATCGTGGAACTTAGCATCAAATGACATAGGCTTGAACTCAGTCTTCATTTTCTCCTGATCGACTCCTTCCAAAGAGAGATAAATCTGCATAGGAGCACAATGAGCCATGAGAAAGAGAGGAACAACAATGAAGGCATTCCACAACTTCAAAATTGCAGAATTGGCTGAGAACTGATAGGAATTTTATAGTTAAAGTAACAAGTTGTTTCCATATTTCTGTTCTATGGTCCAGTAAAGGTATTTCAGAATTAGATGGATGAGTTCTGTAACCACTGTTCAGAGGCTAAAAATCCACCTATCTCATCTCTGTTTTGGGAACCATTACTTGTATACAAGAAGTCTTGCACATTTAAATATACATTGAGGGGCTCAAAATTAACACTTCTAATGAACAGATCGCACCTTCACTTTGTCATTGTCCTGATCCCAACTGAACGATGCAACAGAGACATAGTTCAGTAACTGATTAGGGGTCACCTTTGGTGCAGTTGAAACAGGAGCTGGTATTTGCGAAGATGGTGCTGAGGCACTGTCTTTTGACAGCTGCAGAACAGCAAAAATACATTAAGGAGCTGAAATATCTTTTCAGAATTTTCAAACTTGTCCACAGATAACCTTATAAGGAGAAAAGATCACATAGAGCACCAAATTCTGTACAAGTCAGATTCAAGAAGAATCACTATGTCAACAGAATAAAAAAGCTCAGCTCTTACTATCTTCTGTCCAACAGATAAGCAACATCTACTACATAGCAATGCTATATTGCCACAAAGTTCTAATCCCATTCATGTATTCCCCAAACCATTTGTGGAAGGGGTAACCTTTGTACAGAATAAATAAATGACAATGATCATCATCACACTTCTCCAGAGTAGCTAGAGATTAGTGCGTCATGTTTACTTAGTTTATCTGCAACATTTTAATTCAACCAATATTATCACTTATGGCACACATTTTCCAGCGACTGGACTAGAACCATTAACTCTAGAATTGCCAAATGATGTGTAACAGATCGGTTATAGAAGACAATAACAACAACAACTACCCAGTGTAATCCCACAAAGTGGTGTCTGGGGAGGATAATATGTATGCAGGCCTTACCCCTACCCAAAAAGGCAGAGAGGTTATAGAAGACCCATTCTATAATCACTAAAATATTTCTGAGGAACTAAAAGAGGTCGAATATTTCATGATCTATATTTTTAGATTACGTGGTGCAGAGTACGAATACAGATGTGAGGATTCAACGAAAAATAATTCAAATATCTAAAAATCTAAAAATAAAGTTAAAAAAAATATTTAAGTTATGAGACGTTATGTGAAAAACTCATTATGTAGTCCGAGAAGCAGAAAATATTGATCAAGAAGAGATCGAGAAGGCAACAGAAGGAAAAGGACTGGCACAAAATTTCTATATACAAGATATTTCATTTTCTTTATTATCACCCTAGCTTCTGTTTTGATTTCGGAAATCATTGCTTCTGTCTCAAGTTTCTCCATCGAACTTATTCAAAGTTCCCAAAAATAGTTGACAAGATCCAATACGGATCCCACACGCACACCAATGTCGTGTTGACACAGATGTAACACAGAAAATGAGGAGTCCAAGAACCTTGGACTAAAATTAGTTTGGAATTACCAAACAGCACAAAAGAAACACATATAGATCCCTCAATAAAACTATAACACTCAGCTCTAAAAACACTTCAACAGCACCCTCAACATACCTTCCAAATCCCATCCTACAAGCTACAAGGATTTTAATGGATTTTTTATCTGGTAACCCTTGACGGGAGCCGTGAAACGACAAACAGAGACCTTCATTTCATTATTATTCCAGAGCCAATCGTTAGACCAACTGTAACCTTCAAAACTCGGGATATCAACCGTTCTCCAATTAAATACCAAACTTAATTCTGTTCAGTACATTGTAAATCATTCAAAAATGATACGAACCAAAGGAAATTTGGACTACTTCCACCCTAAAGGTTCTACGATTAAGCATGCTAAATCAAAATCTAAACGAAACACTCCATTAACAGTCCAAGCATCAGAAGAGCTAGAAATAACTGCAGCCACAGATGAAAAAACCTAGCACAGTTTAGTCGATTAAGAGAAGACACATATTTATATAAAAATCTATTAATCTAAATCAGTTTATTGATTTGGTACAAACGAGTTATTTTTTCCCGCAAAATGCAATAAAAGGCACATTCTTGAGACATCAACATAATCTTTACAAAAGAACCACTCGTCAAACAATAGTAAACATGGAAATAACAAAAGAGAAACTAAAAGAGAAAAAGTGACAATTGAAAATACCTTCTCCAAGTTACGAATCTCAGAGGAAATGAGAGAAACAACACGAGGACGTTTCGCTATGCTCTGAAGATGCTTAAGTTCCTCCAAATCCAAAGCTAAATCGTTTGCTGCCATTTTCTACTTTTTTCTTTCAAATAAGAAAATCAAATCTTCGGTTGGAGAAGACTTCTGAGGTTATATAGTACAATAGAAAATGCTTATGAAATTTTTTTCTTAAAAGGAAAAAACACTCTGTTATCTGAAAGTTCTAGAAGGAAGTTTCCAGACCTAGTGGCGCGTGGGATGTGTGTTAATGGGCTGGATAATCCCAGTTAGCCTGCCTGGCTGAGAGAGAAGCCTAATGGCTAATTCGAAGCCATACTCTATATTTCTGTCATATTTTAATGGCAAAATACCTCAAATCACCCATAAACTTTGCCGAGATTATTAGTATTCTCCCCGAACTATGTCCGATCTTAATTACCCCCTCAACTTGGCATTTTGAGAATAATTACCCCCTAAATGCTTACACCATATTCTTTTTTAATCCATGTGGATTATGTTCTCCACATTGTATGTGTTTAAGTCTTAAATATGTAATTTTTATCTTTTTAAGTCATAAATGTTTTAGTCTATTTTTTCCGATCAAATTTGTAATTAAAAAACTTAAATAGAACGACATTAGTTAGGCTAAATATTTTTATTTGTTCAAAAATAATAAAATTTTAGTTAATCTTTTTTTGAATTTGACCTGAAAATAAAGATTTATACAATTAAAATAAATAGTCAAGGCATCTAAAAATTTATGAAATATAGTTTGAAATTAATTATTTTGGCTATAATTTTTTATATATTTCTAAATTACGATGCTCCAATTTTGTTTTACGGATTTTACCTAAAAAAAGTAAAAATACACAGTTGAAATAAATAGTCATTGCATCGCAAAAGAATAAATAAAAAGAGTATACAATTACAAGAAATCACAAGTGCAATTGTACACTCTTTTTATTTCTTCTTTGATTCAATGATTATTTATTTCAACTATATATTTTTTATTACTTTTTAGATGTCTTGACTATTTATTTCAATTGTATAAACTTTTATTTTCAAGTAATATTCAAAAAAGATTAACTAAAATTTTATTATTTTTGTACAAATAAAAATATTTAGCATAACTAATGTCGTTCTGTCCAACTTTTATTATAAATTGTATTTAAAAAATTATCTAAAAAATAATATTCTTAAAAAGAAAAAAATTTTACGAAAATGCCACATGGACAGAAAAATCCACATGGCAGGTGAGTGTACCCACACTTTTTGCCACATAAGCATTTAGGGGTAATTATTCTCAAAATGCCAAGTTGAGGGGGGTAATTAAGACCGGGCATAGTTCGGGGAGGATACTAATAATTTGAGCAAAGTTTAGGGGTAACTTGATGTATTTTGCCTATTTTAATTAGTACCATATTTTTAAAAATTATTAATTTGATAGCGAGCTGACAAAAATCCATAATAGTATAATAATTATATCCTTGATAAAAGATATAAAAGATGCATTATTGTTTTACATTTGTCTTCCATCGCTTTGTCCCTCCTTAGATGTCCTCTCCTCTCAGAAATTTTATCAAATTGAACCAGATTCAAATTTTGAATTCAAATTTACAAAATACATTGTAAGTATCGCAATTCATCTTCAGAATTCAAATTAGTTTTTGAAATTGATTGATCTTCATGATATATGCTTCTGCAATAATTTTCGTAATTCATCATGCTTTTAATTTGATTCAATTAACGCCTATAGATTTTTTCACATTGCTCATTTAATCACACTTGCATGAGGTTTGTTTACCGTGAAAATGGTAACTGCAATTAAATTTATTTAATGGGACTCTAAAAATGTCACGCCCCAAATCGGGGAACATGACCGGCGCCTGACCGGGTTGCCCCAGTCAAGCGGACCTGGGTGCCTTTCATTCCCACGCGTTACCCATATGTTGATTGTTTTTCATTTACCAAATATCTTACTAATCATGAATGATTTCACATTAAACAAATAAAACCATACGAGTGATTCATTAACAAGTTTGCAATTTTTACAACGCCCGACATAACACAATACATATACATAAGACTGAAGTCCCACAGTTTACATGTCTATGGAGCCTCTAGGATACAAAAAGGGGAAATACAATATTTGCCGGTAACAAGGCTCCGGCTATACCTTACAAAACCAAAATGAAATCTAAACAAAAGTGGCATGAACCACACGGGGCCCCAAGGAAGAAAGGGGCTCACCAAAACGGGCAGTGGAAGGAGAAGGATACTACTGCCGATGAGCTGAAGTGCCTGCTACTGATCCACCTACAATCATAACACGAATGTAGCGTCCCCGGCAAAAGGGACGTCGGTACACTTGAATTGTACTGGTATGTATGGACAAACTTTGTCCCAAGTAAACTCAAGCCATTAAATTACATCAACAATTAATTAAGCCGAGCCAACCATGTTTCCACATTTTCCTCATTTCAAATAATTCTCAACACAAAGCACTTTCTACGATCAACCAATTTAACAATAACCAATCAATCACGTAAAGCACAAGTAGTCAAACAAAGGGGCAATCAGTGCCCCACATGTTGCAAACTCTCCTGTTGTCGCCTTTCACAATTTTACATTATTGATTTTTATATCAATTTTCAATAGCGATTTCGATCGCTTTCCATCCTTATTACCCCTGACCACCCTTATTACCTCGTCCACCCTTATCACCCCAACCCACACCTTATTTCTTCATGTTGCGGCGCGCAACCCGATCCACCCGTATAGTTTTAAAACACAACAAGTACAAACAACAGATAAGGCATTTCACACAATTTCAACAAGTTCAAATAAGCAACTTACAGGTTGGTTCATGTTCATAATTACTTCTCAAGCCAATATCACAACCAAGTTACAAATGTTCCAAAAATCAAGAGTATTCATACCGTATTGTTCAATGACTTACCAATCCTCAAGTGTTTCGTTTCTTTTCCACAAGGTACCATATATGCCATTATAGCCATTATTCACAATTCTTTTACCAAATTAAACTCTCATTTTACATCACTCATAGCTCAACAACAAACTTTGAATATCCAACAACAACATCAAGAATTTCACACAATTTGTCAATTTAACACGAACCAAACAAACTTCACACATATAGGCGATTTCACAAGAATCAAAATTAGCCATACATACCTGGTGATGAGTTTTCTTCCGTTAACTTCCTACTTTATGCTTACCCAAGATATCCTACTCTTGCTAACCTTGTTCTTGAAGACTCTTACTTCTACTCACTTCTTTTTACTAGAAATCAAGTTCAATAATCATGCATGAGTGTAAAAATTCTATTTTCAAAAGCTATTATATGCAAACCTCTCTTTACCCAATTTAAAACTGAAAATCAAAGAAAATAGTTAGGGTTTTTACCTTGAAAAGATTGGGGAAGTTGAATCCTTGCCCTAGGATCCCTTGGAATTAAGTGGTTGGAACAATCCTTGAAGATAAAGAACTTCTCTCTCTAAAACCCCTCTCTCCTCTCTCTAATTTTGGTAAGATGATATGAGAAAATGAGGGTGAAAGGTGTTATATTAAAGAAGAGATCGGGTCAAAATGTTACAAAAATCTGGGACGGGGTCAATTCTGCGGTGCACTTTGCGACCGCAGAATCAACATGTGGTCCGCATAGTGACCGCAGAATGGCCTCAAAATTCATTCAAGTTCTGTTACAGAATGCGACCAATATGCGGTCCACATTCTTAATCTGTGGTCGCAAAGTGCACCGTAGATTCACTATGCGATCGCATATCGACCGCATTTTCAACACGATTTTTGGGAGACTTCTGTTAAGCTCTACGGCAAGAATGCGGTCAGCATAGCAGATTTGCGGTCGCATTCTTGACCGCAAAATTGACACTTTTCGGAAAAATTAATTCTCTACATTTTTGAAACTTAAATCACTACCAAGGGTCCGAACCGCGGCGAGCAAGCTCGCCGCGAAGAATTCTACGCATTCCTAACACATTATTCGGACCATGACACTATAGCTACTAGGTTTTATGCACAAATATTTTACGGGGCCTTACATCCTTCCCCCCTTAAGATCATTCGTCCTCGAATGAGGATTTTGAAATAAATGAGTTGGTTTTGAAAGACATGATATGCAACCATCAAAATTTTGACTAACTCTTATATTTTAGAAAAATTTCGCTATAGTTTCCTTTGTATTATGGACATGTCCACCTGTCAGAGGGCCCCCGAAACTTGTTACCAAACAACAATACACAAATACAACACTTTTCACAACAGGTATACATTTTCTTACCTCAACAAATGCACATATTCTATCACATTGTTACAATTGCACATAAACTAGTCACTTCAATGAATTCTTACCTTATTTAACCAATTTAACACACCATGTACACTTAACAAACCATTACCAATCTACACTTACTATTAGTTGTTTGTTTAACACGTAAATCTTTATAAGGCTTTCATTTATCAAGAACGGTTCAAGTGACCCAAGGTAACAACACATTTAACTCATTACAAAATGAAGGGGACTTTACTAATACTAAGAGGGAAACAACTTAGACAAGATGACAGTTACTAGGAGTAGGAGGGTCACCTAATTTCTTCTAGGCTTGATCGAACAAATGGGGGTACTTTTCCTTCATCTCTTTTTCCGCTTCCCATGTGGCCTCCTCAACTTGTTGACTTCGCCACAATACTTTAACAGAGGCAACTTCCTTATTTCTCAACTTACGGACTTGCCTATCAAGAATGGCAACTGGAACTTCTTCATATGACAAATCTTCATTAACCTCTATAGCTTCGGCTGGCATGATGGTGGATGGATCTCCAATCACTTTCTTCAACATGGACACGTGGAATACCGGGTGCACTGATGACATCTCAGGAGGCAACTCTAGCCTATAAGCAACTTGACCAATCCTTTGAACGATCCGATATAGCCCGACATACCTAGGACTCAATTTCCCTTTCTTTCCAAATCGCATGACTCCCTTCATAGGAGACACCCTCAAGAATACCCAATCATCGACTTGAAACTCCAAATCCCTTCGGTGAACGTCTGCATAGGATTTTTGACGACTCTGTGCTGTTTTCATTCTCTCCTGAATAACCTTGACCTTTTCCATAGCTTCGTACACCATATCTGGCCCTAGCAATTCCGCTTCACCTACCTCAAACCACCCGATTGGTGACCTACATCTTCTCCCGTACAATGCCTCAAACGGGGCCATCTGAATGCTAGCATGATAGCTGTTATTGTAAGCAAATTCTATCAGTGGCAAGTGTTCATCCCGATTACCTTTAAAATCTAAGACACAAGCCCGCAACATATCTTCAAGCGTCTGGATGGTCCGCTCGGCATGACCATCGGTCTGTGGATGGAAAGCTGTGCTGAGATTCACCTGAGTTCCCAAACCTTGCTGAAATTTCTTCCAAAAGTTAGCTGTGAACTGAGCCCCGTGATCCGAGATAATAGAAAGTGGAGTGCCATGAAGTCTTACTATCTCATTGATGTACAATTTTGCATATTGCTCCGCAGTATCAGTGGACTTGACAGGCAGGAAGTGGGCTGATTTGGTGAGTCGATCTACTATCACCCATATTGAATCGAACTTACGCTGAGTGCGAGGTAACCCTACCACGAAATCCATATTGATCATCTCCCATTTCCACCTTGGTATTTCTATAAGCTGAGTTAATCCACCGGGCCGTTGATGCTCGGCCTTCACTTGTTGACAATTCGGACATTTAGCTACAAAGCTTGCTACATCCCTTTTCATACCGTTCCACCAATAAATCTCCTTAAGGTCATGATACATTTTCGTGGAACCTGGGTGTACCGAATACCTGGAAATATGAGCCTCTGCCATTACCCTTTCCCGAAGCTCGTCCACATCCGGAACACATAGCCTATCTTGACACCACAATACACCATCTTCGCTGCTGAGTACAAATGCTGAGGTCTTGTTATTCATGACTGCTTCCTTTACCCGAACCAATGTTGGATCCATGAACTGTTTTTCCTTGATTTCCGCGACCAATGATGATTCTGCTCCATTATGCACCAAAATATCCCCCTCGTCTGACGCCGAGATACGAACCCCCAAACTGGCTAATTGGTAAACCTCTCGAGCCAGGGGTCTCTGATCCACACCCAAATGAGCCAAACTACCCATGGATTTTCGACTAAGAGCGTCGGCTACCACATTTTCCTTTCCTGGATGGTACAATATGTTCATATCATAGTCCTTGAGCAATTCTAACCACCGCCGCTGTCTCAGATTTAGCTCCTTCTGCTTGAACAAATACTGGAGGCTCTTGTGGTCTGAAAACACATCTACATGAACTCCATAAAGATAGTGCCGCCATATTTTCAAAGCAAACACAACAGCTGCAAGCTCCAAATCATGCGTTGGATAATTCTTCTCGTGATTCTTGAGTTGCCTGGAAGCGTAAGATATAACTTTCCCATGCTGCATCAATACACATCCCAAACCAACCCTGGAGGCATCACAATAAACCACAAATCCCTCTGTGCCTTCTGGCAAGGCCAATACTGGTGCCGAGGTCAATCTTGACTTCAATTCCTGGAAACTTTTCTCACATGCTTCGGACCACTGGAACTTAATTGCCTTCTGCGTCAGTTTTGTCAATGGGGAAGCGAGGGTTGAGAATCCCTCTACAAACCTCCGATAGTACCTGGCTAAACCCGAGAAGCTACGAATCTCTGTCGGGGTCGTGGGTCTAGGCCAATCTTTCACTGCCGCAATCTTCTGAGGATCCACCTGAATTCCCTCACTGGAAATAACATGCCCTAGAAAGGCTACGGACTTCAACCAAAACTCACATTTTGAGAACTTGGCATACAATTGATGCTTATGAAGGGTTTGCAATGCTGCTCTGAGGTGAACGGCATGATCTTCCCTGCTCCGAGAGTAGATGAGGATGTCGTCAATGAATACAATTACAAAGGAATCTAGGAATGGCTTGAAAACCCGATTCATAAGGTCCATGAAAGCTGCCGGGGCATTGGTTAGCCCAAAAGACATGACCAAAAACTCGAAGTGACCATAACGAGTTCTGAAGGCGGTCTTAGGAATATCCTGCTCCCTAATTTTCAACTGGTGGTACCCAGACCGTAAATCAATCTTTGAGAAGAACTTCGCTCCTTGCAACTGGTCAAACAGATCATCCGCTCGAGGCAAAGGATATTTATTCTTGATGGTGACTTTGTTGAGCTGGCGATAATCAATACACATTCGAAGTGACCCATCCTTCGTTTTGACAAAAAGAACCGGAGCACCCCACGGTGACACACTCGGTCGTATGAACCCTTTCTCTAATAAATCCCTCAGGTGCTCCTTTAACTCCCTTAACTCTGCTGCTGCCATTCTGTAAGGTGGGATGGATATTGGCTGAGTATTCGGCAATACATCGATCCCAAAGTCAATCTCCCTATCCGGCGGAATGCCTGGAAGCACATCTGGAAAAACTTCAGGAAATTCATTCACAATTGGCACAGACTCAAGGGTAGGCACATCTGAGGTGGTGTCCGTTACTCGAACCAGGTGATAGACACACCCTTTCTTAATCATCTTCGAAGACTTAAGGTAGGAAATAAACCTACCCCTTGGCACTACACCATTTCCTCTCCATTCAATAACTGGCTCGTTAGGGAACTCGAGCCTCATAACTCTCGTTCGACAGTCAAGTTTGGCAAAGCACGAATAGAGACAATCCATCCCCATAATTACATCAAAATCTACCATCCCAAGCTCAATAAGATCGGCTGTGGTATCACGACCACCCACCGTAACAACACAATTCCTATAGACTCGTGAGGCCGTAATAGAATCACCAATAGGTGTCGACACAGAGAACGGCTCATGAAGCTGTTCGGGTTCTATCCCAAAACTTGAAGCAATGAATGGAGTAACATAAGACAAGGAGGACCCTGGATCAATAAGGGCATAGCAATCAATAGTCTGAACAGACAGGATACCTGTAACAACATCTGGAGAAGCCTCGGCATTTTGGCGGCCACTCAATGCATAGAATCGGCTGGGTCCACCCCCACCCTGAGCTCCACCCTAGCTGCACCACGCCTTGCTGATGCTGGAGTACGCGCAGACGATGTAGCAGCTGAAGAACCGGATGACTGAGCAGATCCCCTACCTATACCCTGGCGGGGTGCACGGCAGTCCCGTTGAATATGACCTCTCACCCCGCACTCGAAGCACACTGGAAGGTCAAGGTAGCAAGTCTCTGTATGAAATCTCCCACACTTGGGGCATGTAGGTCTCCCTGCTGCTGGGACCTCACCCCAGGACGACCAGACTGACGAGACCTCCTGCTGTCTGAACCGGGTCTCGAGTAACTGCCCTGCTGATGACTGTGCATAGATGGCGGTGCACTCGCGGAGGACTGAGCATATGACTGGGATGGCCCTGATGACCCTCTCCCTGGAAGTGATCTCCCTGAATGACCCATTGACCGGGCCCTGCTGCTACTTTCTCTTTCTGCACGAATCTTCAATTTCCGGGCCTCTGTGGCCTGAGCAAACCCCACGATCCTCCCATAGTTCATATCTGAGTGCAGAGCTGCTGTGGCGGCCTCATTCACTACCAAAGGACTAAGGCCCTGAACAAACCGTCGAACCTGGGCATCCATGGTCGACACTAAATGAGGAGCGTACTTGGACAACCTTACGAACTCCATGCGATACTCCCAAACACTCATACTGCCCTGTTTGAGAACCTCGAACTCAGTGGCACGGGCTGCCATTGCCTCAGTAGGTAAGAAGTGGTCCATAAATGCATCCACGAACTCATCCCATCTGGCCGGAGGGCTCCCTTCCTCACGGGAATCCTCCCGCATTTCGAACCATGAACGTGCCGCTCCCTTCAGCCTGTAAGAGGCCAACTCTACCCCCTCTATATCTGTAGCCTTCATCACTCTGAGGGTCTTGTATATCTCATCAAGGAATTCCTGTGGATCAGCCTCTGGATCGGTGCCTGAAAATTCTGGAGGGGCCAACCGCAAGAATTGATGGACTCTGGAGCTAGAGGAATCTCCCTGTCCGTTGGAGGATGCAGGGGCATCATGGGATCTCTGGGCCTGGGCGGCCACTAACTGTGTTAACATATGAATGGCTCCCCTAAGATCCTCATTAGATATACCAGAACCCAAAGCGGGAATTGTATCTGAGTCAGGAACACTGGCAGGAGGAATGGTGGCATCCTCTGCCGCAGCTGGAATAGGGACACTTGGGTTTTGAACAGATGGGTCAAGCAAATTCGGGACTGGTGGGTCATTCTCTCCCACGGCATCGGGTACATGATTAACAGCCGCACTTGGGCCGGCATTGGCCCTAAGGCCGAGTCTAGCCTTCTTCTTAGGTGCCATATTCTGAAAATTTGGGAACAAAGCGCGAATTAGACACAGATATTTCCACATTGCACTTTACCACACGATATAGATTAACAAAAAAATAGGTAAATTCCTAAATGCTCGTGCAGCCCCCAACTTATCTGATGTGGTCGACAACATACCGATAAGAAGGGCACTACAAGACACGGCTCCGAGACATCCTAGGACACTTTTAAACATTAGGCTCTGATACCAAGTTTGTCACGCCCCAAATCGGGGAACATGATCGGCGCCTGACCGGGTTGCCCCAGTCAAGCGGACCCGGGTGCCTTTCATTCCCACGCGTTACCCCTGTACTGATTGTTTTTCATTTGCCAAATATCTTACTAATCATGAATGATTTCACATTAAACAAATAAAACCATACGAGTGATTCATTAACAAGTTTGCAATTTTTACAACGCCCGACATAACACAATAGATATACATAAGACTGGAGTCCCACAGTTTACATGTCTACAGAGCCTCTAGGATACAAAAAGGGAAATACAATATTTGCCGGTAACAAGGCTCCGGCTATACCTTACAAAACCAAAATGAAATCTAAACAAAAGTGGCATGAACCACACGGGGCCCCAAGGAAGAAAGGGGCTCACCAAAACGGGCAGTGGAAGGAGAAGGATACTACTGTCGATGAGCTGAAGTGCCTGCTACTGATCCACCTATAATCATAACACGAATGTAGCGTCCCCGGCAAAAGGGACGTTAGTACACTTGAATTGTACTGGCATGTATGGACAAACTTTGTCCCAAGTAAACTCAAGCCATTGAATTACATCAACAATTAATTAAGCCAGCCAACCATGTTTCCACATTTTCCTCATTTTAAATAATTCTCAACACAAAGCACTTTCTACGATCAACCAATTTAACAATAACCAATCAATCACGTAAAGCACAAGTAGTCAAACAAAGGGGAAATCAGTGCCCCACAGGTTGCAAACTCTCCTGCTGTCGCCTTTCACAATTTCACATTATTGATTTTTATATCAATTTTCAATAGCGATTTCGATCGCTTTCCATCCTTAGTACCCCTGACCACCCTTATTACCTCGGCCACCCTTATCACCCCAACCCACACTTTATTTTTTCATGTTGCGGCGCGCAACCCGATCCCACCGTACAGTTTTAAAACACAACAAGTACAAATAGCAGATAAGGCATTTCACACAATTTCAACAAGTTCAAATAAGCAACTTACAGGTTGGTTCATGTTCACAATTACTTCTCAAGCCAATATCACAACCAAGTTACAAATGTTCCAAAAATCAAGAGTATTCATACCGTATTGTTCAATGACTTACCAATCCTCAAGTGTTTCGTTACCTTGCCCTAGGATCCCTTGGAATTAAGTGGTTGGAACAATCCTTGAAGATAAAGAACTTCTCTCTCTAAAACCCCTCTCTTCTCTCTCTAATTTTGGTAAGATGATATGAGAATATGAGGGTGAAAGGTGTTATATTAAAGAAGAGATCGGGTCAAAATGTTACAAAAATCTGGGCCGGGGTCAATTATGCGGTGCACTTTGCGACCGCAGAATCAACATGCGGTCCGCATAGTGACCGCAGAATGGCCTCAAAATTACTCAAGTTCTGTTACAGAATGCGACCAATATGCGGTCCGCATTCTTGATCTGCGGTCGCAAAGTGCACCGCAGATTCACTATGCGATCGCATATCGACCGCATTTTCAACACGATTTTTGGGAGACTTCTGTTAAGCTCTGCGGCAAGAATGCGGTCCGCATAGCAGATTTGCGGTCGCATTCTTGACCGCAAAATTGACACTTTTCGGAAAATTTAATTCTCTACATTTTTGAAACTTAAATCACTACCAAGGGTCCGAACCGCGGCGAGCAAGCTCGCCGCGAAGAATTCATTCCTAACACATTATTCGGACCATGACACTATAGCTACTAGGTTTTATGCACAAATATTTTACGGGGCCTTACAAAAAATATGTGATATATTCTCAAGCTAGTTTGTTAGAGCAGTCGATGCTAGTATTATGAATTTTAACGATGTGGCGAGAGATAAACGAGGTAACGAGCGAGCCAAAGGGTCTGCTATCGGGTGTAAGCTTAGTCTATTGGGGATTCGAGGTCGACCTCGGGTTGTCATGGATACTCGGGAGCAATCTAACAGCTAGAGATATAATCAAATGACGCTAGTTATAACCGAAATTGAGTTTAAACGATTAAGAACACATATAAAATGAAAAACACATAGAGAAAAAGGATATCGAGATTTTCTCGGTATAGGTAAGAACCAATAAGTATTAGTAAGAAGAAAGGGAGAGAGATATATTATTATACTTTGAAGAATTGTGGGAGCAACAACCGTCCCTTACAAGGTAGGACGAATCCCCTTTATATATGAGGGAAAACTCGGAATACATGTATATTTAATTCATAAATTATGAAGATGTGATGGCTTGACTATGGTGGCCCTGTCAGACTCAACTGGTGTTTTGGGGGCTTACCCCCGTTGTCTTTATCTCAATCTCGAATCGGACCTTGACAAGCCTCGAAGGAGAGGACTAGGTTGTGGCTTCATATCAACATGGTCTCTAGATACCTTCCCGAGGTGGCTCATATCCTCGGGGTCTCGAGGTACCTCTCCGAGATGGCTTGATAGCGGGAAATCAAACTCTCTGATTTCACCGTGTACAGATAGTCTCCACATTTCTTAGAACGAAGCAATGAGAAACAATTATGACCATTGACTCCTCGAACTCCTCATGGCGATAGTGCATCGGCGATCCGCGTCGTGGCACAATCTCTTGTGCTAGATGGCTTATCTCATAGACTCCTACTCAATACTCTGCCACTTCTGTTATTCCAGGTAAAAAGTGATGTAGTCGATATGGTTTTTCAAGGATGCAATAATTGCATTCATCGGTTAGTTTTCCAGAGCCTCAATGACAATATTGTTTCCCCCTATAAATGGGGTACCTTGGCATTGTTTTCCTATCCCAGTATCTTCATCGGCATGCTTTGTCTATTCCTTCTTGCCACCTCTTCTATTTTTTAACATCATGCTTGGGGCTTATAGTCTCAAGACCGTTAGGAGGGCTTTCTTTCAGTTGTGACATGGCCCTTCGTCGGGATGTCCCTTTGTTGAGTATAATCGCGTTGTCCTGCTATGGTAATTGGTATGTTGGTGTTTGCTGCTGTCGTTGGTCCAAGGTGGCAATGGACAGGAGTTGGCCTTCCTGTTATGTAGACAGTCGTTTGGATTATTTACCACTACTGAAAAGGGGGCTCAATTTACACACTGATGCTCACCTCTGTAACCCGGCTCGACATGAACCCGAGCCGGGAGCATGCACGGCTTGATGCCCGAAGAAGTGTATTTGAAGTAGCCGTGCAAGCAAGACCGAGGGTTGTTCGGTCCGCTATCTCTCCGAGGCTCTCTTTGCCAAAGAGGGTCCTCGAGCTTCGGAGAGCTATCGCATTTTTCATCTCTCCCTACTCCATCCACCTTCATTTTCGTCTTCTTCTCTTCTCTGAAGTGCTACTTTGAGGGACTAGTGTAAGGTTGTTGAAGGCGTGCATTCAAGGACACAATGCTTGAAGATTCTATCACCAGAGGTATGCCTTCGAAGGTAGAATAGGTTTTAGGCATTTTCTTCAGGTATTCCCCTTTTGCATTTATGTGGGAACCCTTTGTAAGCTTTTGTATACGTATGCCATGACCCCTTGGGGGCTGTTGTATATGGAATTTCTATGGATAAGAGTATACTCTGCTGACTTTTGCTTTCCTTTCTTTATTTTGTTTTTGTATGTTCTCATGCCCTTCGAGGCTCTTTTAATGCCTTCTCTTATTTTTTGGCTGTTGATATCTGGCTTGAGCGAGAGCGATCATTCTGATCTTCTATTTATCGGCATGGCTCTCTTTCCAGGCCATCGTTATACCTCGGGGCAACCCTGGGTTGACCATTAGGTCTGGGCTGCCTAGGCCTTCTGAATCGCATGGAGATAATATGTTGAGCTTCGGGGCCTATGAGGATGTTATCCTCGGCGAAGGCCAGCTTTAGGTACGGGGGGGGGGGGGGGGTGATTTCTGATGTGGACAGCTTCCTTTAGATATGTAGGAGATAGATTTTCCTGTGTTGTTGCCTACACTCAGAAGCTTCTTCGAACTTTGCGGAGCCTTTGTGGTTGGAGCTTCTTGAATTTATTCTTTCCCTTATTTTGAGGTTAGGAAGCGAATAACGAAATCTAAAATAACCTCGCGCTGAGTGACAGCCCGGAAGGTTTCACAAATTCTGGTTTATCTTTGGTGTGGATCCTCGAGGCGGGGTGCTATCTCGAGCTCGGAGATGATGTGGGTGTTTCCTCGAGTCTCGAGTTCTTGTAAAAAGATACTTTTGGGGTTGGGTATCATCTCATTGGACTACATCCATGTCGTATTCTCCCCGGGACTAACTCCGGGCATGCCAAACGTTATAGTTTCTTTTAACATATTAATAAGTGAAGGTTGGACGACCAAGGGTGATAGGGTAAAATCACGAATTTAGCATATTTCTAGAAAGTGGACCCACAAGACCCATTCCTTGTCCATGTGTTCTCTTTTCACATTACCTTTTATTACCTACCTACCTTTTACATTTTTACATTGTTCATCTTCTCCGGAAAAGGTACACCTCTATGCTTATACTATTATTTCTTTGCTTAATATTTTAGTTGGGTTCTTCTTCTTCCTCTTTTTTCTTTTATGATTTATTTTTCGGGAATAATGGGTCGTTTCCCCTAAAAAATTTCCCATGACTTTCTTCTTTTCTGTTGGGTTCATCTTGGTCTTCCTCTTTCTTTTTTTGTTTCTTTCTGCTTTCTACTTTTTATTTTTCAGTGTCTAATTTTAGTGTTTTGGTCATTTCCCATTTTGACTGAGTTGTGCTATATGTTACGTGCATTAGCTATGTCTTGAGATGAATAGTAGAATTAGCATCTGCAAAATTTCATAATTCTATTTTTTTCTCGGAATGAAATTTAGCACTTTTTGAACTTTTGGGTATTTTTGTTGATTGACTACATGCATATCAATAATGTCATATGAGTTATTCGTCCATGGTATTTTCCCTCGCTATCGTCTAATTTTACTTAGATCGACTGATTATTCTTCAACTGAATATCTTTTTTGCTGAAATTTTTTTATCTTGACTGTTTTTGATGAGATTTTTGCTACACTAAAGAGTTTGCTGCTACTTTCATTTTTGAAGATGAATTTTTGTGGGTTGATCCACAAGAAAATATTGTTCAAAAGCTAAGCATTTTCTTGAGACGGTCTCTTAATCTGGATTAGCATCAAAGTAGTACTTTTTTGGGGGTAATTTTTATGCATTGAAAGCTAGACTATTATATTAAGAGAAACATTCACTCAAAGAGGACCACATGAGACTTTTTGTTCTCTACATTTTCCTATTATATTTGCTGGAATATAGGGCATCCTCTTTAAATTTTTGCATCCATCTATCTATTTTAAATTTTGCAGGTTGTTATTCGTCTTCTTCTTTCTTGTGGCTTTATTCATGCTTTCTATGTTTCATTAAGCTTGGGGCTGTTTAATTAAGCTTTTAGAGGTTCCAATGCCCTTCATTCCGGAAATGAGAAACTGAGATTCGGCCTGGTCTTCCTCCTCCTATTTCGCTATTGGCCAAAGGGCCTGACTATTACGACAAAAAACACTCATGCAAGTGCACGTGATAGTCAAGTAATAGAGTAGTGAGTAGAGTATCGTTCCCACGAAGACTTATGATTAACTGTTGACTGATTCAGACTCAGTTACTTTATTTATCCAAGAGGTTTTCCACAAAATCAAGATGTAATTGTTTCACTACCTAACTATCAAGAAATAATCAAACTAGAGCAATTAACCAAACGAATAGCAAGTTCAAGTAACAAACAGTAGGAGAAGATATTCCAGGGTCATGGGCTATTTAACAATCGTGTTGTGTTCTTAGCTTAAAACGACTAATCGATTTATCTGGATTGTGGATTGACAGGGGTTATATTACTCATAAGAATTTGTTGAGTTCTTACTCGCCTATTCAAGCTAACTCAATACCTATATGTCTATGGAGTTAAGATTAACAAGAATGCATTTACAATTCCTATATTCCAACCTAGCAAGGCAATTGGGTATATGTCTATCCCAATTGCAAATCTGTTCCCCGAGTCCCAGGTTCAAGAAGTTGCTATATTTAATTCTATATGCAATCTAAAGTTCCCACTTTTGAGTTCAACTCTAGATACGTAGATAATATTTCACTGTTAGCTACTAAGCAAAATAATTAAAATCAGAATTAAATAAACAACCCAATATGATAAACCATTTTGTCGAATTAAACGTCCAACAACAAACTTTTATGTTTCACCCATGACCCCAATAATGGGTTTTAGCTACTCATACTAATGTTCAACACAAATAGATTCACTTTTATCACAATTGGCAAAAACAAGGGAAAGAAAAGAAGAACTTGATGAGCAAATCTCCTTCTTGCCTCTCTAAATCTCGTATTATGCTATGAAATACTTGATTCCTACTCCTTGGGTGAGCTTGAGTTTATATAGGTTAAGTGAGATTTCCACAGAATTTCCAATTTTACCCCTCAAAAACTCTTCCCAGATTTTGGACTAGCGCGGCCGCGCCCTTAGGTGCGTATCTGACCGTGCTAGTTAACAACTGTTCTGTTTCTGGGCGTGCACCTAGGCGCGCTAACCCAGGTCTTCCATTTCTTGATTTTATTCCCTGTCTTCATGCATACTCAGCTCTGAGGGGTTGTTCTTACTCTAAAATAGTTCCAATCACCTTCCTAAGGCTCCACATAGGCTCCTCGTCATGCAATATGTAAAAATTACAATTAGAACCTATTTTTAAATCAACTAATAACATTATAACATCGGAACATAATCAAGTGGGAGCATAAATAAATCACTTATATTCAGCCCATTATCACTGACCCCAACCAATTATCTTACCAGAAGCTGCAGCTTCCATGTAATCTCCATTGAATTGCAGTTCAACATCTTTTTTGTTGAAGCTCAGCCTTTTCAAAGCTTGCAATTGGCCAGTTCCCCATTTCTTGGAAATGGCGTGAGATCTATAAATGTATTTGGCTTTCATAAAGGAACTCTAAAGTGAGTCCACAATTCTGAAATGCCACCACTATTTGAGTTCCATGGCCTTGGAGGTATCCTTGATTGTTCTAAAGCCAACACCACCTTTATTGAGGGCATAAGATAGTTTTTAACATGATGCCCAATGATATTTGAGTTTGTATTTGTCCATACCCCAGAAAATGTTTGCATTCAATCTTTCAATCAACTTCATGACTGTCTTGGGAGGGAACACAGCTGAAAGCAAGTGAATTGGTGAATCTTGTAGTACATGATTGATCAAAGTTGCCTTCCCACCATATGATCACATTTTACCATGCCCGCTGTTGATTCTTCCCACAACCTTAGAAATAGCCCATTGAAATAAATAATTATACTTCGACCAGTGCACAAAGGACACCTTATGTATGTGAGAGGTGAATCTTTTCTGGTGAAGTATGTCACGTTTTGATTTCTTCTAATAGTAGCTTGTAGAGCAGAGGATGCAGTCCTGAAGTGGCTCTTCTGTTTGTTAATGAGCTGCCCTGAGGTGCTCTCATGTTTGTTAAGAACCCACATGACTTTTTGAGAGAAGTTCGTTTGCCATAAGTAAAGATGATGATATCAACTACACAGCTCAAGTGATGGATCTATGGCCCTCTCTTTTCCATGTAGAAGCCATTAAACAGTTGGTCATGGTTCAAACTATTGAGCATCCTGGAGAGGAGTTCTACACCTATGATGAATAAGGCTGGGGATAGAAGATCCCCCTGTTTGAGGCCCTGTAACCCCTAATGTATATGAGGGATCAATATAGAGGGTTTAAAAGTGAAATTAGGCATAACGAAACCTTGGTGCGATCCAAGTGAGCCGTACTTAGTTCTATCTAGCGTAATTCAGAGGAATAAGTATAGTAAATTATGGTAGGTACTTGGGAGAGAATTACAGCACTCCGAGAGCTCGTGATGGTAGAAGACACTTTGGAAGATTTATGCAAAACATAGCGAAAAGGATTCCGATGATAGGGGAAATTATAACCTTAGATCATTCCAATTATTGTCTACAACTTGTTCGTAATTAGTTATCAGTTACTACATTTTCATTATGTGATATTTAGATAGTAAACATCCAATATGTTATTTAAATATTCTAAACATTGATTGCGTGAATTTGTGCGAGTCCAGTAGTTGTGCTTAATATTAATTTCCTGTGAGATTCGAATCTGAACATGTTAATTAAAATATATTTGCAATGACTGCTTAGTTCTTTTTATAAGGCATAGTTGGGCGCGATCAAATTTATTGCCTGGGAACTAACGACTTTATTAATTGCAGCTATAAGAAGTGCTAGAATTCTTGGCGTAGTCAGAGTTCTTCATTTTAAATTAAATACATTGAAATTGTAATATCTGTAGTCTTAGGTGTTGCAGGTGCATGCCTGGAAACTCCTCAAGAATTGGTGAATTGTTTGAAGCATTATCAGATCCTGAGAAAGTTTTCAAGGCATTGAATCGTGCTAAAACGATGTAACGACTCAGTCGGTCATTTTTAAAATTTACGCCCCGATCCCCAATTAACTGCTTCCCCAAAGTTGATTTTTGCTATTGTGGTTTGCCAAGATGTTCGGTTCTAGAATTTGGAGTGTTTTGGGACACTTAGTCCCTAAATAAGAGCTTTATATTTGAAAAATGGCTCATATTCAGAACAGTGTTAAGACGACCTCGAAACGGAAATCCGATGGTTCCGTTAGCTTTGTTAGGTGATTTTGGGGTTGAGAGCGTGTCCGAAATGTATTTTGGAGGTCCGTAGCTCATTTAGGCTTGAAATGCTGAACACTGGAATTTTTGGAAATCTGGTCGATTGGTGAGATTTTGATTCGGGAGTCAGAATGGAATTCCGATAGCTGCAGTAGTTTCATTAGGTAATTTTGGATATGTTTGCAAATTTTCATGTCATTCGGACGTCGTTTGGTCGGGTTATTGATAACATGTAGGTTTCGGAAGTTTTGGTTGAAACTTAGGCTTGAATACGCCATAATTTCATGATTTTTGTGTTTAATGATAGGTTTTTATAATTGGAACAAGTTCGTATCGCTATTTGGAGTAGGTTGGTGGTTTTGTTGAGGTCCCGGGGGTCTCGGGGGGTGTTTCCGTGGGTCAAATGGACCATTTCTAGTTGAAGAACAGGTCAGTGTTACTGTAATAAGTGTTGTAGACGGTTGGTCTATGTGGTCGCAATGGGTTGATGCGATCGCATAGAAGGTTTGGGAGGAGGCGAAAATTTGTTCTACGCGATCGCGGAAGGGGGTATGCGATCGCATAGTTGTAGGAGTTTTGTTCTCTGCGATCGCAGAAGTGCTATGCGATCGCATAGTGTTTTTGGTAGGGTCCTAGGTCCTATAGTTTGTTCTATGCGATCGCGAAGATTGGAGTGCGATCGCATTAGGTTGTTATGCTAAGCAATGCGATCGCAAAGGGGTGTGTCCGATCGCATAGGGTAAATTGGAAGGCTGGAAAGTTTGTTCTATGCGATCGCAATAGGTGTGATGTGATCACATAGAATAATTCACTGGGCAGACAGAATCAGTATATAAAATTTCATCCGCGAGGGATTCACCATTTTTGCAAAAACTCAAGCTAGGGAGCTCGATTTTGAGTGATGTTTTGCGTGCTTTTCAGAGATGATTGTTGGGTAACAATATCTTACTCCATTGTGATCATTATTCACTAATCTAAACTCAATTTCTTCTTCTAATTTCGAATTTGGGGTGTAAAATTGGGGTAGTTTCATAGAAAAAACTTTGATGATTTGGAGGGGCAAACGAACTTCGATTTTGATAAATTTTATATGGTTAGAATTGTGAGAGTACGAGGGTTCTGAAAACATAAAAATATTTTGATTCTGAGCCGATGGCTGGAGGGGTATTTTGGTCATTTCACCCATTTACACGCCGTAGCTTTAATTTTATCAGTGTAATTAGTTACTTGCAATGTTATTTATACTATGAATTGGTTTAAATAGATTTGGGCCATTCGGAGTCAGCTACTCGTGGCAAGGGAGTCATTTCTTATCTGTTTTGTACCGGGATTGAGGTAAGTGACTTGTCTAACCTTGCCTGGGGGATTTTTTCCCCTAGGATATATATATGTGTTGATCTAAATGCCTTGTGCACGAGGTGACGGGCGTGTACTTGCGCAAATTGTTGAAAACTACCTTACTTAAACTGCGCAATCCGTGTTATCTTTGTTATTTAATTGGTTTAATTGCAAGATATATCCTGTGTTAACTAGGGAAGCATGATTTGATAGGATTATCTGTGTAAATGCCTACTTGTCTTAATTGAAATCCCTGGAACCTGTTGAGACTGGGTTTAGTTGTTAATTGTAGCAGTGTATTTCATATTTCTCTATGTTCTTCTCTTATTTGATTGTGTTTGTGTTCTGTGGACTACAGGTTCAATTTCCGGAGATCCTGAGATACTGATATACGGACTGCGGGTTCAATTCCCGGAGATCCTGAGATACTGATATACGGACTACAGGTTCAATTCCCAGAGATCATGAGATACTGATATACGGACTACAGGTTCAATTCCCGGAGATCCTGTGATATTGATATAACGGACTACAGGTTAAATTCCCGGAGATCCTGTGATACTGATAAATGGACTGCGAGTTTGATTCCCGGAGATCCTGAGTTGCTGAGTATAAAAGGGACTGCGGGTTCAATTCCCGGAGATCCTGGATTTGTTGATTTGTACTTGTTGTGTTGATTTCTCTTTGTTAGCTTAACTGTAGACAGCTTGTAGTATTTATCTCATTTGCTGTTATTTCAGACTTGTTTCTATTCTGTACTGTTCGGTGTTATTATTATCATTATCTTATTTTATTTATCGGTAGAGCCCTGACCTTCCTCATCACTACTCCATCGAGGTTAGGCTTGGCACTTACTGAGTAGCGCCGTGGTGTACTCATGCTACTCTTCTGCACACTTTTGTTATGCGGATCCAGGTACATCTGATCAGGCGCACTACAGGTGACTTAGGAGCATCTTCAGGAGACTCAAGGTATGATCTGCTACGTCCGTAGATCCTGAGAGTCTTCTTCTATCCTTCTTAGTGATGTCAGTTATTCCTTTATTTTCGTTGTGTAGACACTCTTGATGTATAGAGACAAAGTTGTACTCTCTTAGTCTGTGTTGCCCGTGAGTTTTCGGGTCTTGGTAGTTGCATTTCTTTCTTGTATTTGGTGAAGTGTATTTGCTCAGAGGCACTTATTACATTTCTCTTATATTATTTCGCTATTATCTTAACTTTTGTTCATAAGAATTGTACATTCCGCATTGTGTTAGGCTTACCTTATCGCAAAGACTGAGTGCCATCATGACAGGTTCACGATTGGTGAACTAGGGTCGTGACAATAGGGCAAACAACAACAGAACAAATCAAACATACATGAATGACCGAATAGAAAACCCAAACAACAAAAACAATGCGAATGACCCGAATAATCAGGGTATGGTGCCTCTTGTGCCTGATGTAGCATTGTATGATTGGGCATAACCCACCTCCGACAATTTGGCAACCACAATTACAGTCCCTTAGATACAAGCATAATCATTTCAAATCACAAACAACATGCTACATTTGTTACAGTACAAGGGATAGTTCTTATAAAGATCCTAAGAAACATCTGAAAGATTTCATGTCGATATATATCAAGCAAAGGAAACCTGATGTGACACTGGAAGATCAGACTTGGCTTAGTTTACTCTGCATAAACTCCATCACTACTTGGGTGGAATTGGTCAAGCAACTTGTGAATAAATTCTACCCATCCAATAAGAATGCCAAAAAAATTGATGTGATATTGAGCTTCAGGCAGATACTAACAGATACATTGCAAGAAACATGGGAGAGGTTTAAGGGTATGTTGGTTAAGTGTCCACATCATAGGATTCCAAAGTAGATGTTGAGGTAGAGCTTCTACAAGAGATTGGCAGACATCTAGGCCAATGTTGATGCTTCAATATGTGGAGCATTTTTTATCATATTATTCAGAGAATGCAAGATCCTACTTGAAAAAATGGCTCAAAACCCAGGATGGATGATAATGGACTCTACGATCACTCTTGTAGTTCACTTAGTGGCTTTGGATCCAATCAACTATATAGACAAATATATGGCCACTCTGATGATGCAAATGAGTATCCACACCAAAAAGATCAATAAATCACGACATAAATAGCAGGTACACATAGTTGACATGACTAATGGGGGTTTGTGTACCCTATGTAACCAACCATACATTGATCTTGGAGTACGAAAATTGATAACCAACACTATTAGGAAGATATGAACTATGTGACCAACTATGAAGGACAGAGGCAATGTGGCAAGAGTTGGGGGGGGGGGGATAAAAACCAGCACAGAAGCAGTACAATAACAACAGCAATCCTGGAGCTATGGGACCACTTGGTCAAGTTGTACCTTACCAAAGACACCAGGGATACAACCAACAAAATCAGCAGCTAGCTTATCAACAACCTCAACAACAAAAGATAGTGAAACAAGATAATGGGTTGTCTGAAATTAAAGGAATGCTACAACAATTGATTGGGTCTAGTGGAAAAGTGCAAGAGAAAGTGGACTCACATGAATCAGCGATAAAAGGCTTTGAGATTTAATTAGGAAAGATATCAATGGCTCTGAATAATCGCCCCTAAGGGATGTTACCTACAAACACACAAGCCAACCCAAAAGAGTAGGCCCGAAAAAGCTTATGGAAGTGAGTATAAGAAATGGGAGAGGCCTAGACCTGAAGCAAGAAATTGCTCGCTAAAGCTGACCTACTAAAACACTTGTGCCAGTACCTATTTAGGTAGATTATTCAAAAGGATTAACTGGCGTAACGATACAACATGTACAAGAGAGCACGATCAAAGAAAAAAAGGTTGTAAAGGAAACTGAGGTAGGACAAAAAATGACAATAAAAGTAGTGCTTGAGCAGGATAAAACTCAAATAACACGAATAAAGTGACATCCAACATCATTCCCATAGAGATTGGAAAGATATCAAAATGACGAGCAGTATAAAAAATTCATGGAAATGCTGAAAATATTTCAAGTGAACATTCCACTAATTGAGGCCTTGTATGCCAAAATAATGAAGGATTTTGATGTCTCACAAGTTCCACTTTCAAGATTTCCAACTATTATACTAACCCAGACATGTAGTGTTGTCATGACAAGGGCCATAACTGATAAGTTATCTGTCATAACCCCGGTTCACCAATCGGGAACCTGTCATGATGGCACCCGGTCTTCCCGACTAGGTAAGCCTCTCACAATTGTAGAATTTACAGCCTTTACGAACAACTAAAAATAAAAGTGGAATAACATAGAAAAAATTTAATAGGTGCCGCTTGGCACATACACTTTATTACAATTACTGGAAATATAACCTCCAAGACCCAGAAACTCACGGGCAAACACAGGCTAAAGAGTGTAAAACTGTGGCTCTATCCTCCAAGAGTATCTATACAATCGAAAAAAGGGAAATGATCTAATGTTGCTAAGGAAGAACAAAAGGAGACTCTCTGGATCTGCGGACGCAGCAGATGCATACCTCAACTCTCCAGAAATAGCTCCGCGATCACCGACAGTGTGCCTGATCAGATGAACTATGATCTGCACAACAAAAGTGTGCAGAAGAGTAGCATGAGTACACCACAGCGGTAATCAGTAAGTGCCAAGCCTAACCTCGATGGATTAGTAACGAGGAAGGTCAGGGCCCTACTCAGAATAACCATAATAACAATATCGAACAGTGTAAAGGAGGAGAAAATCTTGAATGACAGCAAAATAAGATAGAAACTACAAGTCATTAACAGTTAAGCTAAATAAGGAAAATAACATAACAAGTACAAGATCAATAGCACAGGATCTTCGGGAATTGAACCCGCAGTACATTTAACTCAGTAGCACAGGATCTCCGGGAATTGAACCCGCAGTCCATTTCTTTCAGTGATCAGGATCTCTGAGAATTGAACCCGTAGTCCATTTATATCAATAGCCAGGATCTCCGGGAATTGAATACGCAGTCCATTTATATCATTAGCCAGGATCTCCAGGTTTTTGAACCCGCAATCCACAGTACAAAACATAATCAAATAAGGAAAATACTCAGAAAGATGGAATACACTACTACTATTAATCAATTAAATTCAATCCCAACATGTTCCACGTAATTTCAATTAAGACAAATAAGTATTTAGACAGTTAATCCTATCTAATCATACTTCTCCAACTAACACATGATAAGTCTTGTATTTAACCTAGTCAACTAACAGAGATTACACCGTTTGGTCAATTCAAGTAAAGTAAATTTTCAACAATTTGCACAAGTACACGCCCGTCACCTTGCATACAATGCATTTAAATCAACACATAATATATCCTAAGGGAAGAGGTCCCCCACACAAGGTTAGACAAGCCACTTAACTCAACCCGGTACAAAACTACTAAGAAACAATGTCCTTGCCACAAGTATCCGACTCTGACTGGCCCAAATCTATTCAAACCAATTACATTGTGTAAATAACATCGCAAGTAACTAACTACATTATTAAAATTAAAGCTAATGCGTGAAAATGGGTAAAACAACCAAAATACCCCTCCACCCACCGGCTCGGAATCGAAATATTTTTACACTTTCAGAACCCTCGTACTCAAACGAGTCTAACCATATAAAAATCTCCCAATCGGAGGTCAAATGCCCACTCAAATCATCAAAATTAAGCCTAAGAATTTTACCCCAAGTTTCATCCAAAATCCGAAATTAATGGAGGAATTCGAGTTTAGATTAGTGCATATTAATCATAAGGGAGTAAGGAATCGTTACCCAATAATTGCCTCTGACAATCCCTCGAAAAATCTCCCAAAATCGAGCTCCCTAGCTTGAGCTTTTGTAAAAATAGTAAAACCCTCATTTTTGAAAAGATATAATCTGCCCAGGTCTTTTATTCACTGTGATCGCATAAAATGAAATGCGATCGCCAAGAAGAAAAATTAAATGGCCTGAAATTGTTCTATGCGATCGTGACAGGGTGTCATGCGATCGCATAAGAGGGGAAATTAACACAATGCGATCGCAGAAGGGAAGTCACGATCGCAGAGAAGGAAAACTTGAAGCAATGTGATCGCAGGATGTTTTGCGCGATCGCATAGAAGGAAAACAACCCTCTCAGAAATTACATTACGCGATCGCATGGATGGGCATGCGATCGCAGAGGGTTAAAAATTGCAGCAGAAACAACAGAAAACCCGCAACACTTTTCCAACACAAAGTGCCCCATTGGGCATCCGAAACACATCTGAGGCCCCCGGGACCTCAACCAAACCTACAAAGATGACCCATAACATCATTCAAACTTGTTCAAATCCTTAAACCACCTAAAACAATGCCGGAAACAAGAATTAACCAAGGATTCAAGCCTATGAACTTCGAATTCTAACCAAACACATTTTTTATCAAAAACCTATCCAACACTTGTCCGATTGACTTGAAATTTTGCACGCACATCCAAAATGACAGGACGAAGCTACAACTTCTGGAATCCCAATCCGACCCTCGAATTAAAAATTCACTATCGGACCTGAATTTCAAAAATTCCAAACTTCGGCATTCTAGTCTAAATGAGCTACGGACCTCCAAAATAAATTCTGAACGTGTTCCCAACCCCGAAATCACCTAACGGAGCTAACAGAACCATCAGATTTTTGTTCTGACGTCGTCTAAACACTGTTCGAAATACGGTCCATTTTTCAAATATTAAGCTCTCATTTAGGGGACTAAGTGTCCCAAAACACTCTGAATTCTAGAACCGAACATCCCGGCAAACCAAAATAGCAGAAATGGACTTAGGGAAAGCAGTTAATGGGGGATCAGGGTGTAATTTCAAAAAATGACCGGCCGGGTCGTTAAATCCTACTACACTTAAACATTCGTTCATCCTCGAACGAGCACAGAAAATATACCTGAGGTAGTAAAATGATGAGGGTACTGGCTGCACATAACCTGCTCAATCTCCTAAGTCGCATTCTTGGCCGGCTAACCCCGCCACTGGACCTTCACCAAAGCGATGTTCTTTGACCTCAACTTTCTGATTTGCCTATCCAAAATGGCCACTGGCTCCTCAACATAAGATAGATCTTTGTCCAGCTGTACTGAACTGAAATCCAACACGTGCAACGAGTCACCATGGTACCTCCGGATCATAGAAACATGAAATACTGGATGGACTCCGGCTAGGCTAGGAGGTAAGGCCAACTCATAAGCAACCTCCCCAACACGCCTCAAAATCTCAAAAGGTCCAATAAACCTCAGACTCAGCTTCCCTTTCTTCCCAAATCTCATGACGCCCTTCATGGGCGAGACCCGAAGTAGAACCCGCTCGCCAACCATAAATGCCACATCATGAACCTTCTTGTTCGTATAACTCTTTTGTCTGGACTGGGCTGCACGGAGTCTATCCTGAATCACCTTGACCTTGTCCATTGCATCCTGGACCATCTCAGTACCTAGTAACCTGGCCTCGCCCGGCTCGAACCAACCCATCGGGGACCTGTACCTCCTACCATATAGGGCCTCATACGGCTCCATCTGAATACTGGACTGATAGTTGTTGTTATAAGCAAACTCCGCCAGTGGCAAGAAGTGATCCCATGAACCTCCAAACTCAATCATGCACTCACGGAGCATATCCTACAAAATCTGAATAGTGCGCTCAGACTGCTCATCCGTCTAGGGGTGAAATGCTGTGCTCAGCTCCACCCAAGTACGTAACTCCTGCTGTATGGCTCTCCAGAACCGTGAAGTAAACTGAGTGCCTCTGACTGAAATGATGGAAACTAGAATACCATGCAAACGGACTATCTCCCTAATATAGATCTCTGCCAATCACTCCGATGAGTAAGTAGTGCACACAGGTATGAAATAGGCGGAACTTGGTCAGCCGATCCATAATGACCCAAATAGAATCAAACTTCCTCACAGTCCGTGGAAGTCCAGATACGAAGTCCATGGTGATGCGCTCCCACTTCCACTCTGGGATCTCAATCTACTGCAATATCCCACCCGGATGCTGATTCTCACACTTCACCTACTGGCAGTTAAGGCACCTAGAAACATAGTACTATATCCTTCTTCATCTGCCTCTACCAATAGTGCTGCCTCAAGTTTTGATACATCTTTGCGGCACCGGGATGGATGGAATACCGCGAGTTATGGGCCTCAGCTAGAATCAACTCTCGAAGATCATCTACATTGGGCACACAAATATGCCCCTGCATCCTCAGCACTCCGTCATCCCCGATGGTAACATCCCGAGCATCAACACACCGAACGTTTTCCTCAAGATCAAGCAAATAAGGGTCATCAAACTGTCGCTCTCTGAAGCGATCAAATAGAGAAGACCGAGAAACCACACAGGCCAGAACCTGGCTGGGCTTCAAAAGATCCAATCTAACAAACTGTCTGGCCAAAGTCTGAACATCCATCGCCATAGGTCTCTCCGAAGCTGGTAAATATGCCAAACTCTCCGCCCGGCGACTTAATGCATTGGCAACCACATTGGCCTTGACCGGGTGGTAAAGAATAGTAATAACATAGTCCTTTAACAACTCCAACCATCTCCTCTGACGCATGTTCTGGTCCTTCTGCTTAAGCAAGTGTTGCAAACTCTGATGATCAATATAAATCTCACAAGGAACACCATACAAATAATGACACCAAATCTTCAAGGCGTGAACAATGGCAGCTAGCTCAAGATCGTGGACAGGGTAGTTCTTTTGATACACCTTCAGCTATTGGGACGCATAGGAAATCACCCTACCATCGTGCATCAATACTGCTACGAGTCCAACCCGTGAGGCATCACAATAAACTGTATAGGACCCCAAACCGGTAGGTAACATCAAGATAGGGGCCGAAGTCAAAGCTATCTTGAGATTTTGGAAGTTCGCCTCAGACTCCTCTATCCACTGAAAAGGGGCACCCATTTGGGTCAATCTGGTCATAGGTGCTGTGATCGAAGAGAACCCCACCACAAAGCGACGGTAATAACCCGTCAAGCCAAGGAAATTACAGATATCAGTAGCTGAGGAGGGCCTGGGCCAACCCTGCACGGCCTCCACCTTTCTCGAATCCACTCGAATACCCTTGCTCGACACCACATGGCCTAGGAATGCCATCGAACTCCGCCAAAACTCACATATAGAGAACTTTGCATATAATCACTTCTCGCTCAGAGGATGAAGCACTATCCTCAGGTGCTGCTCATGCTCTTCCCGACTCCGCGAATATTCCAAAATATCATCAATGAAAACAATCACGAACGAGTCAAGATATGGCCTGAATATGCTGTGCATCAAATGCATGAAAGCTGCTGGGGCATTAGTCAGCCCGAAAGACATAACGAGGAACATGTAATGACCATACCGAGTCTTGAAGGCAGTCTTCGAGATATTTGTCTCCCGAATCTTCAACTGATGATAACTAGAGGGCAAATCAATCTTAGAGATCACCTATGCTCCCTGTAGGTTATCAAATAAGTCATCAATACGTGGCAAATGATACCAGTTCTTCACTGTAACTTTGTTCAACTGGCGATAGTCAATGTACATACGCATAGAACCGTCCTTCTTCTTCACAAACAACATAGGCGCACCCAAGGAGAAATACTAGGTCGAATGAAACCCTTACCCAACAACTCCTGTAACTGATCCTTTAACTCCTTCAACTTAGGAGGAGATGGAAATGGGTTGAGTGCCCGGAAATAAGTCAATACCCAAATCGATATCTCTATCGGGCGGCATGCCCGGAAGATCAACTGGAAATACATCAGAGAAATCACATACCATTGGGACTGAATCAACAGAAGGAGTGTCAACACTGACATCCCTCACATAAGATTCATAAGCAGTACACCCCTTCTCAACCATACGTTGAGCTTTAAGAAAGGAAATAACACGGCTGGGGGTGTGATCTAGAGTACCACTCCACTCAATATGTGGAATGCCTGGCATAGCCAGTGTCACAGTATTGGCGTGACAATCAAGAATAGCATGATGGGGCGACAACCAGTCCATGCCCAGAATAATATCAAAATCAACCTTCCCGAGTAATAAAAGATCAGCTATGGTCTCAAAACCTTAAATAGTGACCAAACACAACCAATACACACGGTCCACAACCAAAGAATCTCCCACCGGAGTAGAAACATAAACGGGGGCACTCAAAGAATCCCGAGGCACACCCATATGTGAAGCAAAATAAGAGGACACAAATGAAAAGGTAGAACCGGGATCGAATAGAATCGATGCTTCTATGTGACTAACCAAGATAATACTCGTGATAACATAATCAGAGGAGATACCTGCAACACGATCAGGAATAGCATAAAATCTGGCCCGACCTCTCGCTTGAAGGCGACCTCTATCACCCTAATCCTCGCCCCTAGCTGGCTAGGTAGGTGGGGTGGCAGCTGGAGCTGGAACGATCACCTGCTGCCCTGTGAACCATGTTGAGGCTGTGAAGTCTGTGAAGGCGCTCCTCTCCTACGCCTGGACCAGTCCATGCCCAGATGGTGAGTATCCCCGCACTCAGAACAAGTTCTGGGAGAGCACGGTGGCTGTGACTGACTGGGCCCGCTCCCGCTAGACTGACCCCGGAGGTACCCCGCGCAGGAGCCGTGCTGGAAACTAGGGGAGCATAGTAAGTCTCCTGAGGTGCTAGGGGAGCCGGAGTACCACCGGCTGCTGGCAATGCTGAATGAACTGGACAACCAGAATAACCCCTACCATATTGACCGGCTGCTGCAGTACGGGCACCAAAGAAATGACCCGACTCACGAGACCTCTTGGCCTCCCTCTCTTCTCGCTCTCTAGTGAGCATACCCTCGATCCATCTGGCAATACCTACTGATACGATACATCCATCTCTAGCCCTCTAGCCATGCTGGATCGAATAAGCGGAATAAGACCCTCAATAAACCTCCCCACTCTCTCCCGTACCGTGGCGACCAAGGCCGGTGCGTGTCTGGCTAATCGGGTGAAACTAATGGCATACTCAGATACTGTCATAGAGCCCTGGTGTAACCACTCAAACTCCGCACGCTAAGCATCCCTAAGGCTCTGAAAAACAAACTCCCTAAAAAACATATCAAAAAACTGTGTCCAAGTCATCGAGGCATACTCGACCAGACTATCCCACTCATATGTATGCCACCAATCATAAGCGGCCCCTCGAAGATGAAAAGCAGTAAAAGAAACCCCTTTGGTCTCCACTATACCCATAGTACGGAGGATGCGATGACACTCCGCCAGAAATCCCAAGGCATCATCTGAAGCTAAACCACTGAACATTGAGGGATCATACTTCTTAAACCTCTCCAACCTGCGCTGCTCATCCTTAGAGGCAGCTGACCCACCTCCGGGCTGTAATGGTGTGGCATGCGGTATAGTAATAACCTCTGGTACCTACTCCACGGGCACTCTTTGCTCAGGAGTGCGGGCTGCGGGAGTCTGGGCCCCTCCCCCGGCCTGAGATGTGGCTGCAGTGAGAGGAAGCAACAACATCTGAGCCAGAGTAGTGTACATGCTCATAAACTGGGCTAGAGTCTCCTAGAGTGCTGGAGTCGTAGTAGCTGTAATAGGTGTACCAGGTGTCTGTGCTCCAACCTGATCCACCGGTGGTGCCTCAGCTACAGTGCACATGGGTGATGTGGCTGCACCTCGGGTGCATCCTTGACCTCTACCCCAGCATTGGCCTCTAGCGGTGGCAGTAGGGGGCGCGGGTGCCTGATTGTAACGACCCGGCCGGTCATTTTTTAAATTTATGCCCAGATCCCCAATCTAACTGTTGCTCTAAGTTCATTTCGGCTATTGTGGTTTGCCGGGAGGTTCGGTTCTGGAATTTGGAGTGTTTTGGGACACTTAGTCCCTAACTAGAAGCTTTATAGTTGGAAAATGGCCCATAGTCAGAATAGTGTTAAAATGACCTCGGAACGGAAATCTGATGGTTTCATTAGCTCCGTTAGGTGATTTCGGGGTTGGGAGCACGTTCAGAATGTATTTTAGAGGTCCGTAGCTTAATTAGGCTTGAAATGCCGAAGTTTGAAATTTTGGTGAATCCGAACGATAGGTGAGATTTTGATCCGGGGGTCGGAACGGAATTCCGATAATTTCTATAGCTTCGTTATGTGATTTCGGATATGTCTGCAAATTTTAGGCCATTCGGACATCGTTTGGTCGGATTTTTGGTAGCATGTAGGTTTCAGAAGTTTTGGATGAAACTTAGGCGTGAATTCGCTTTGATTTGGTGATTTTCATGTTTATGGACGTGTTTTTATGATGGGAACACGTTCGTATGATTTTTTGGAGTAGGTTGGTATTTTTCGTTGAGGTCCCGGGGGCCTCGGGATGATTTCGGATGCCCAACGGGTCATTTTTGGAAGTTTTTGAACTGCTGTTCTGGTATCTGGTATTGTTCTTTGAGTTCGCGAGGGTCCTATCGCGTTCACAAAGAAGAATTTGGCGTCTAAGACTTTGTTCTTCGCGTTCGCGATGAAGGTATCGCGTTCGCGAAGAAGGATTTTCCATTAGGGACTTTGTTCTTCGCGTTAGCGAACAGTCCCTCGCGTTCGCGAAGAAGGATTTTTCTGTCGCACATATCCTACTTTGGAAGATCATATCTTATTATGTACATGGGATTTTGAGGTGATTCAAAAATGAAAGTTGTAACTCTTTGAATCTAGTTTTGAGAAACATATTATAATAGTCATTTGGAGTTGTGTGTAAAATGTTATAACTATTGCAATAGAGGCTGTCCGAGCAAAGTTGGAAAAATGTATTTTTGGGAGTTTGTTCTTCGTGAACGTGAGAGAATTACCGCGAACGTGAAGAACAAATACATGGGCAGCAGAATAAAGTCCAAACTTCGTCCCATTTTCCATTTTTGACGATTTGGAGCTCGGGTAAGGCGATTTTTTCGGGAGATTTTTGGAGAAATCAAAAGGGTAAGTACTCTTAACTCAATTTTGCTTGTATAACTCGAATCTATTGCAAGCTTTAGTTTTTAATTTGAGAATTTTTGTTAAAAAGGGTAGAAAACCCTCTTGGATAGAATCAAGGATTTGATGGGCCATTTATGGTCCGATTTGGGTGTTCTTGGTATGGTTAGACTCGTGTTGAGATAAGGAATCCGAAAATGTAACTTTTAAATTTTTCGAGAAGCGTACCAAAAGTCGGGTTTTGGCAACTTTGTGGTTTTGGTGTAATTCGATTGTTTTGATTGGGTAATGCCCAATTGGCCTATTTTGATGTGATTCCATTGATTTTTATCAGATACTACACCTGTGGAGGCCGACATTCGCGGCAAGAGAGTTGTCTCTTAGTGGTTTTGTACCGGAGTTGAGGTAAGTGGCTTGTCTAACCTCGTGTGGGGGAACTTTCATCCCTAGGATATTATGTGTTAGTTTAAATGCCTTGTACGTGAGGTGGTGAGCATGTACATGAGCTGGTTGTTGTAACACACACTTTACTTGAATTGTCCGATTAGTGATATTCCTGCTCTTAGCTGATAAAAGCGTTACTTTTAACCGGTATTAGTTAGAAGAGCATGATTAGCTAGTATTCAACATGTCTACTTGCCTAGTTGACTTACTTGAACTTCTTGATAAATTGTTGGCACTAGTTTCGGTGAAGTTGTAGTTAAACATATTATATTCTCTCTGTGTGTTTCTTTATTTGTTGTGTTGGTGGACTGCGGGTTCGATTCCCGGAGATCCCAGGGCTGTGGGTTCGATTCCCAGAGACCCGGAGTGATATTGTTTGTGGATTGCGGGTTTGATTCCCGGAGATCCTGAGTTATTGAGATATGGAATGCGGGTTCGATTTCCGGAGATCCTTAGCTATTGATATATTATTGAGATATCGATTCCCGGAGATCCTGAGCTATTGATATATTATTGAGATGTGGACTGCGGGTTCGATTCCCGGAGATCCTGGGTTATTGAGATATGGATTGCGGGTTCGATTCTCGGAGATCCTGAGTTATTGAGATATGGACTGCAGGTTTGATTCCCGGAGATCTTGAGATTTATTGAGACATCGGCTACGGGTTCGATTCCCGGAGACCCAAGGGTACTGTTAATGGGACTGTGGGTTCAATTCCCACAGGTCCTGGACTTGTTAATTGAGTTTGTTACTTGTTGTTAGCTTAATTGTAGACGGTTGTAGTAATCATTTTTATTGTTGTTATTTCGGAATTATTATCATTTAAACTACTTATTATTGTTATTATCAATTTGTAATTGTTTTCCCTCAGTATGGCCCTGACCTTCCTCGTCACTACTCCATCGAGGTTAGGCTTGGCACTTACTGAATACCGACGTGGTGTACTCATGCTACTCTTCTGCACACTTTTCTTGTGCAGATCCAGGTACATCAGGACAGGCTCATACTAGGTGATTCAGCAGTACTTCGGACCTCGAGGTATGATCTGCTATGTCCGCAGATCCGGAGGCCCTCCTTCTGTTCTGATAGTGTTAGTAAATGTTTTCCTTCATTTTGTTGTTAGATACTCTTTACACATAGAGCCACAGTTGTATACTCTCTTTAAGTCTGTGTTGCCCGTAGGATTCCGGGTCTTGGTGGTGTTTTATACAGTGTGTTTGATGGGTGTATGTGCCAAGCAGCACGGATTACATCTCCTTTTTATATTATTTTCCACTATTTCTTATTTAATATTCATAAACTGGTATATTCCGCAACGTGTTAGGCTTACCTAGTCGTGGGGACTGGGTGCCGTCATGACATGTTCACGATTGGTGAACTAGGGTCGTGACAAGTTGGTATCAGAGCTTTAGGTTCGTAAGAGTCACGGGACACAGACCAGTTACTTAGAGTCTCGCTGATCGATACGGAGACGTCTGTATTTATCTACGAGAGGCTATGTAACTTTTAGGAAACTCTTCAATTCTTTGAATTGCTTATCGTGCGTCGTTTATTCAGTTGGAGCCTATGTCATACGTTCCTTTGCATCTACTCGTGTATTGAAATTGCGCGCTCGGTATCAAGTATGCGCCGACGGTTTGTGACGTTGCAGAGAAATTTCAAGGGAGTCGAGAATTTACTTAACCATTGTTACCGTGTGTCATCCATATCAATAATGCAAGAGAATTGAGAGATCTTCAATTGTGCACATGGGGGTGCACTAGGTTCTGGCATTCGGTTGATAAGTACGGTCTTGTGAAGGTTTACTTAACTGCCTAATCGTCACGGTAATGGTAGAATCACAAGGTGGATATAGATCTAAAGATAGTTGGTGGTAATAAAGACTATATGGTTAATATGAGATATCTATTTAGCGAAAGATTCAGCCAGCAGAGATACTGGGGGAAATGAGTTTAACTATCTTAAGAATGACATGTACCAAACGAATGTCTTGGACTGTCTTATGATGAAGATGTACAAATGATAAAGGCTATTGTCATGGATTAGCAAAATGTATCTTAAGGCTTCGTGCGAGGTGAAAGGATTTCACTATCAACGATCAAATTATGGGTCATGTGTCATATCATATTTGGCATGCGATGTATTTAGGTGCTATTCAAAATTTCTTGAAAACTTGCGGATGGGCAAGAGTTGAGGCTCGTATGGCATGATGTTGGGACTTTTGATGTTCTTGTGTCCCTAATAAACTCCACATTTTAATATCAGCAGGGAAATATTCGACAAAGGCTACATGGTGCTTCGTAGGCGTGTGAGGATCATAGTATGTTTTAAGATGTCGTTGGTAGAGAATGCTCGGTGCATGGAGCGGGATGATGTTTGGTTGTATTGGAATGAGGTCATACCCTATGGGGTCAGAGTGCTAATAGGGCACAGGTGATTATGTTCGTAGGATCAAGTGAATTGCAGTTGAATAAGAGTAGATGACTTGAGTAAATGTTTCTAATGTGCTCGAGAGTCGTGTAATAGTGGCTTTGAGCTGGTGGGAGAGTCTCACCGCTTATGATTTGGGTCGCATGGCTAATTACTTGCGTGAATTCTGGGTATTAGCATATTAATGGGTTATTGCAGCTACGGAAAAGGACCATGAGTGGTAATTTGAGTATATGAATTGTTGAATGCATGTTATGATTAGCCTTATTGGCTCATGTTCAAACTTGAGGAAAGATTCCTGATTTATGCCTCGTCTAGGTGCAGGCTTCACGGGAAGTGATTCCGCTGGGTGCTTTATCGAGAGGGTATTCATATGTTATAAACATTCAGTAGAGTTGGTTGCGTACTGGGCCAAGTCAGGGCCGGATGGTTCTCAATAGCGGTCCTAGTGAATTCAAGAGGTAAAGTGTGGTGTTTGATAATTCTGAGTCTATAAGTACAGTTGAGGCTCAAGCCTTTCAAGCAACTTAGGAATATAAAAACAATCTATGATGTTTTGACTTGTGGTGTAGCATTTGAGAGGCGTGAAATGGTCGTCGTTCTTGAGATAGCATGGCCTCATGATTTCAGGTCATTCGGGGTGAGTGTGGTTGGAATAAGTTAGGTATTGAAGGGAGATATTTACATTATAAGGCAATCCAGGATAAACTGGAAGGAAGTAGATTGATTAGCCAAAGTTGAGTTGGCATATTGGTGTCGATGATCGGTTCATGTAAAGTGATCGAGGTATGCATGCAATTTGTGGCGATGCATTTGAGGCTTGTCGGCCGTAGTGATTGATGGTTTCTGAAGTAGTCTTCTATTAGGGCCCGTTATGAGTAGGCGGACCTCGGAAAGGGTTATGGTGGCTTGGACCACTACTTAGAGATTGGCATATTCAACGGTTATGAGAACTCGCCGTGTGTTGCTATAGTTCTCCTGAAATGAGTTAAATGGAAGGTCTTATGTGATGAAGTATTAGCCTATCGTCAGTTCTAGAGTTGTGATGGAAATGGTGTCTATCGTATATCGGCACGTGAGGTGCAGTGAGTAGTATGAAATTTGAAGTAAGGACCAAGGTCACAGTTTGGTCAATGAATGTGATATAAAGAGCTCGGATGAGTAGGAAAGGAGTTTAAGTGTTTCGAGTAAGATGGGTATTAACATCAATATCATTTGAGATCGGTGTTCTGTGAGAAAGGCTTTGCATCCCGGTTAAGGACTCCTGATCACTTTTCAGTGTTAGTGCAGCCGGTGGGTTGAATGTGCATGCCCGTTTAATTATTCGGAAGATGGTGGGAGCTTGACCCACAAGAAGATTGTATAGGTGTGACTTGTATTCACTTGGTTGGTTTGAAATTTAAACCAAGTATGAGGATTTTGGTGATATCATCCATTTGAGAATTTATGCCTGGAGGGCACTCTGCTTATTGGGTTATAGACATGTGAAATACTATTGACTTAGCTTGGCACGACCAGGATAGACTTAAGGTCGGTGGATAGATTTAAATGTGGAAGTGAGCCTTGCGTTAGGCCAGTTATGTTTCTTCCAACAATGCGCCCTTTATGGAGGGATAGTCGCGGTCTTATTTCACGGTTAGTTAATTCATGTAAAGATATATTGAGCCGTATGAGTGTGAGACGGCTTGGTAAGTTCCTCATGTGTTGGGGTTCCGCTCAGCGGTGATGTTATATGAGCATGATGGCTCTTGAGACTCAGATCTTATATAGCACCTCAGTTGTGCTTGAGTTTGTAGCCTATAGCGCTATATGTTTCATTGTGTCTGATATCATGTACCTTAGTGTGCTTATGATCGATATTCAGTATTTTGATGTGACGAGCTATTCAGCTCGACATATGGCTTCTTGTGTGAGTTTTATATTGTTGGGGTCGGATGGCACGCCGCCATGGTTATATGTTGGGATCGGGTGTCACGCCGCTATGGTTATATTGTTGGGACCGGGTGGCACGCCGCGATGGTCATATTGTTGGGATCGGGTTGCACGCCGCAACAGTGTGATGTATATTTCAGTGTCTATATCGCTTTTATGTGTTCTGTTTCCTATTTTCTGAGGAGGTCCATGTTAATGTGAGAGTTGAATAGTTCTCTCTAGTGTTCGCCTTCCTTTGTATCACGTACGAATTAGTAGCCTACTGGCATATTGTGTCATCTTGCAGGACTTTTGATTATGTCTGAGGTGGCTTGGCTTATCGCCTGAGCAGTTCGTACTGGGTGAGATGAGATTATGGGATTTGGGATTAATTCAAACTGATTATATGAGGTATATTATGGAGGAAAAGATCATCCTCTGGTTTGGGACAAGAATGGATCTTGTCAGGAGTATAGACCCAATGAATTGTTGATTCAGTAGTTGGTTATGGATATCGGCACATCTCTTCTGTCGTGTCAGCATTGTAAAAGTTAGAACGAGACCTATGTAGATCATGAGGTGCAATGGGAGCATCTGATTCGTTGAATTTTGACTAATTTGGTCATAAAAATTATTGTGGTCCTGTGGATTTTTGTGTTGCAAGGTAAGAATGCAGCAAAGTTATGCATTCATGTTTGAGGATGGCGTGTGAGGAATAATTGAGTGATCTCATGATGAAAAGAGGCCTGTCATAGAATTCCGGATGTTGGAATTCGGCTCTAAGACTTATTTGCTTGAACAAAAGGGAATATCTTCAGATTATATCAGGCTAATGTACTCAGTTGAGTCCAAGATTTATTGGCCCCTTTTTAGATTTTGAGGCGTGTTGGGGAGGTTGCTTATGAGCTGGTCTTACCCCCAGCCTACCCGGGGTCCATCCCGTATTTCATGTCTCTATGCTCCGGAGATGCCATGGTAACCCGTCGCACGTGTTGGAATTTAGTTTAGTCCAGCTGGACAAGGACCTATCCTATGTTGAGGAGCCAGTTGCCATTTTGGACAAGCATATCAGAAAACTAAGGTCAAAGGACATAGCTTCAGTGAAGGTCCAGTGGGGGGTCAGCCGGCCGAGGAGGCGACTTGGGAGACCGAGCATGATATACGCAGTCAGTACCCTCATTTCTTCACCACTCCACGTATGTTTTCTATGCTCGTTCGAGGACGAACGAATCTTTTAAGTGTGGGAAGATGTAACGACCCGGCCGGACATTTTTTAAATTTACGCCCCGATCCCCAATCTAACTATTCCCCTAAGTTCATTTCTGCTATTGTGGTTTGCCGGGAGGTTCGGTTATGGAATTCGGAGTGTTTTGGGACACTTAGTCCCTAACTAGAAGCTTTATAGTTGGAAAATAGCCCGTAGTCGGAACAGTTTTAAGACGACCTCAAAATGGAAATTTGATGGTTCCATTAGCTCCGTTAGGTGATTTCGTTGTTGGGAGCGTGTTTGGAATGTATTTTGGAGGTCCGTAGCTCAATTAGGCTTGAAATGCCGAAGTTTGAAATTTTGGTGAATCCGAACGATAGGTGGGATTTGGATCCGGGGGTCGGAATGGAATTCCGATAATTTCTGTAGCTTCGTTATGTGATTTCGGATATGTCTGCAAATTTTGAGGCCATTCGGACATCGTTTGGTCAGATTTTTGATAGCATGTAGGTTTCGAAAGTTTTGGATGAAACTTAGGCTTGAATTCGCTTTGATTTGGTGATTTTCATGTTTATGGACGTGTTTTTATGATGGGAACAAGTTCGTATGATGTTTTGGAGTAGGTTGGTATTTTTCGTTGAGGTCCCGGGGGCCTCGAGATGATTTCGGATGCCCAACGGGTCATTTTTGGAAGTTTTTAAACTGCTGTTCTGGTATCTGGTAATGTTCTTCGCGTTCGCGAGGGTCCTATCGCGTTCACGAAGAAGAATTTGGCCTCTAAGACTTTGTTCTTCGCGTTCGCGATGAAGGTATCGCGTTCGCGAAGAAGGATTTTCCATCAGGGACTTTGTTCTTCGCGTTCGCGAACAGTCCCTCGCGTTCGCGAAGAAGGATTTTTCTATCGCACATGTCCTACTTCGGAAGCTCATAGCTTTTTATCTACAAGGAATATTGAGGTGATTTAAAAAGACAAGTTGTAGCACGTGGAATCTAGTTTTCAGAAACATATTATAACAGTCATTTGGAGTTGTGTGTAAACAATTATGACCATTGCAATAGAGGCTGTCCGAGCAAAGTTGGAAAAAAGTATTTTTGGGAGTTTGTTCTTCGCGAACGCGAGAGAAGGACCGCGAACGCGAAGAACAAATACCTGTGCAGCAGAATAAAGTCCAAACTTCGTCCCATTTGCCATTTTTGACGATTTGGAGCTCGGGTAAGGCGATTGTTTCGGGAGATTTTTGGAGAAATCAAAAGGGTAAGTACTCTTAACTCAATTTTGGTTGTATAACTCAAATCTATTGCAAGTTTAGTCTTTAATTTGAGAATTTTTGTTAAAAAGGGTAGAAAACCTTCTTGGATAGAATCAAGGATTTGATGGGCCATTTGTGGTCCGATTTGGGTGTTCTTGGTATGGTTAGACTCGTGTTGAGATAAGGAATCCGAAAATGTAACTTTTTTAATTTTTCGAGAAGCGTACCGAAAGTCGGGTTTTGGAAACTTTGCGGTTTTGGTGTAATTCGATTGTTTTGATTGGGTAATGCCCAATTGGCCTATTTTGATACGATTCCATTGATTTTTATCAGATACTTCACCTGTGGAGGCCGACATTCGCGGCAAGAGGGTTGTCTCTTAGCGGTTGTGTACCGGAGTCGAGGTAAGTGGCTTGTCTAACCTCGTGTGGAGGAACTTTCACCCCTAGGATATTATGTGATAGTTTAAATACCTTGTACGCGAGGTGGCGAGCGTGTACATGAGCTGGTTGTTGTAACACCCACTTTACTTGAATTGTCCGATTAGTGATATTCCTGCTCTTAGATGATAAAAGCGCTACTTTTACGCGGTATTAGTTAGAAGAGCATGATTAGCTAGGATTCAACATGTCTAATTGCCTAGTTGACTTACTTGAACTTCTTGATAAATTATTGGCACTAGTTTCGGTGAAGTTGTAGTTAAACATATTATATTCTCTCTGTGTGTTTCTTTATTTGTTGTGTTGGTGGACTGCGGGTTCGATTCCCGGAGATCCCAGGGCTGTGGGTTCGATTCCCAGAGACCCGGAGTGATATTGTTTGTGGATTACGAGTTCGATTCCCGGAGATCCTGAGTTATTGAGATATGGATTGCGGGTTCAATTCCCGGAGATCCTGAGTTATTGAGATATGGACTGCGGGTTCGATTCCCGGAGATCCTGAGCTATTGATATATTATTGAGATGTGGACTGCGGGTTCGATTCTTGGAGATCCTGAGTTATTGAGATATGGACTGCGGGTTCGATTCCCGGAGATCCTGAGTTATTGGTAGGGACTGCGGGTTCGATTCCTGGAGATCCTGAGCTATTGATATATTATTGAGATGTGGACTGCGGGTTCGATTCCTGGATATCCTGAGATCTATTGAGACATGGGCTGCGGGTTCGATTCTCGGAGACCCAGGGATACTGTTAATGGGACTGTGGGTTCAATTCCCACAGGTCCTGGACTTATTAATTGAGTTTGTTATTTGTTGTTAGCTTAATTGTACACTGTTGTAGTAATCATTTTTATTGTTGTTATTTCGGAATTATTATCATTTAAACCGCTTATTATTGTTATTATCATTTTGTAATTGTTTTCCCTCGGTAGGGCCCTGACCTTCCTCATCACTACTCCATCGAGGTTAGGCTTGGCACTTACTGACTACCGCCGTGGTGTACTCATGCTACTCTTCTGTACACTTTTGTTGTGCAGATCCAGGTACATCAGGACAGGCTCATACTAGGTGATTCAGCAGCACTTCGGAAGACCTCGAGGTATGATCTGCTACATTCGCGGATCCGGAGGCCCTCCTTCTATTCTGATAGTATTAGTAGATGTTTTCCTTCATTTCGTTGTTAGATACTCTTTACATATATAGCCACAGTTGTATACTCTCTTTTAGTCTGTGTTGCCCGTGGGATTCCGGGTCTTGGTGGTGTTTCATATAGTGTGTTTGACGGGTGTATGTGCCAAGCGGCACGGATTACATCTCCTTTTTATATTATTTTCTTCTATTTCTTATTTAATGTTCATAAAATGGTATATTCCGCAACGTGTTAGGCTTACCTAGTCGTGGGGACTGGGTGCCGTCATGACATGTTCACGATTGGTGAACTAGGGTCGTGACACTGATCCTCATGAGTAGCACGTGTCCTCACCATCTGTGAGAGAATAGAAGATGGAAATTTAGATTTGGCGTCAAAATATCGCACGACATGGAATTCAAAAGTAATGAAAGAGTTTCCTACACAGTTACACAACCCCTCGTAGATAAATACGGACGTCTCTGTATCGATCAGCGAGACTCTAAATAACCAGCCTTTGTCTCGTGACTCCTATGAACCTAGAGCTCTGATACCAAATTGTTAAAACCCTAGTTCACCAATCGTGAACCTGTCATGACGGCACCCAGTCATCGCGACTAGGTAAGCCTAACACATATGCGAAATTTACACCTTTTATGAACAACAAGAAGAATAACAGCAGAAAGACATAGAAAATGTAATAGGTGTCGCTCGACACATACACTTTGCCAAAATTTCACAATATATAACCACCGAGACCCGGAAACCCACGGTAAACACAGGCTAAGAGAGTTTAACTGTGGCTCTATACACCAAGAGAATCATACAACCGAAATAAAAAGGAATAACTGGCATCACTAGGGAAGAACAGAAGAAGACCCTCCAGATCTGTGGACGTAGTAGATGCAAACCTCGAGTCTCCTAAAAATACTCCAAGATCACCGGTAGTGCGTCTGCTCAGATGGACCTGGATCTTCACAACAAAAGTGTGCAGAAGAGCAGCATGAGTACATTACAGCGATGCTCAGAAAGTGCCAAGCCTAACCTCGATGGAGTAGTGACGAGGAAGGTCAGGGCCCTACCGAGAATAATAAAAAATAATGATAATAATATCGAACAGTGCAAGAAGGAGTAAATCTGAAATAACAGCAAAACGAGATAAAAACTACAAGTCGTATATAGTTAAGCTAACATAGAGAAATCAACACAACAAGTACAAATCAATAATTCAGGATCTTCGGGAATTGAACCCGCAGTCCATTTATACTCAGCATCTCAGGATCTTTGGGAATTGAACCTGCGCTCCTTTATATCAGTATCATAGGATCTTCGGGAATTAAACCCACAGTCCTTTATATCAGTATCACAGGATCTCCGGGAATTGAACCTGCAGTCCTTTACCTCAGCAGCACCGGATCTTCAGAAATCGAACCCGCAACCCTCAAAACACAAACACAATCAAATAAGAGAAACACAGAGATAAATGGAGTACACTACTACAATTAACAACTAAATCCGGTCTCAATATGTTCTAGGAAATTCAATTAAGACAAGTAGGCATTTAGACAGTTAATCCTATCTAATCATGCTTCCCTTGCTAACACAGAATAATTCTTGCAATTAAACAAATAAAATAACACTGATTGAGCAATTTCAAGTAAAGTGGACGTTTCAACAATCTCTGCAAGTACACGCCCGTCACCTTGCATGCAAGGCATTTAAATCATCACATAATATATCCTAGGGGAGAAGATCCCCCACACAATGTTAGAAAAGTCACTTACCTCAATCCTAGTACAAAACCGCTAAAAAATAACTCCTTTGCCACGAGTATCCAACTCTGAGTGGCCCAAATCAATTCAAACCAACTACATAGTGTAAACAACATCGCAAGTAACTAATTACACTGATAAAATTAAAGCTACGGTGCAAAATGGGTAAAGTTACCAAAATACCCCTCCAGCCATCGGCTCAGAATCGAAATATTTTTACTTTTTCAGAACCCTCGTACTCTCACGAGTCCAACCAGATGAAATTTATCGAAATCGGAGTTAGTTTGCCCCTCCAAATAATCAAAGTTTGTTCTAAGAAACTTACCCCAAATTACACCCAAAATCCAAAGTTAAAGGAAGAATTTGAGTTTAGATTGGTGAATAATAATCATAAGGGAGTAAGAAATCGTTACCCAACAATTGCCTCTGAAAAGCACTCAAAAAATCACCAAAAGTCGAGCTCCCTAGATTGAGTTTTTGTAAAAAATGGTGAAACCCTCGCGGATGAAATTATTATAACTGATTCTGTCTTCCCAGTGAAATACTCTATGCGATCGCATCACCCATATTGCGATCGCATAGAACAACTTTTCTGCCTTTAAATTTTTACCTTATGTGATCTCACAACTCACATTGCATCGCATTATTTTATAAACCATCCTTATGCGATCGCATACCAGCATCCGCAATCGCATTGAACAAAAATATGACCCTGGGACCCCTAACCTTTACACTATGTGATCGCATAGTACCCTCTGCGATCGCAGAGAACAACCCTTCACAACTATGCGATCGTATTACCTCTTACGCGATCTCATAGAACAAATCTGAGACACCTCCCAAGCCTTATATGCGATCACATCACCCTATTGCGATCCCATAGAGCAATCGTCTGCAACACTCATGACAGCAAATCTGACCTGTTTCATCAACTCGAAATGGTCCGTTTGACCTCCGGAAAAACCCCCGAGGCCTCAACCAAAACCACCAATCTACTCCAAATCACGATACGAACTTGTTCCACTCATAAAAACATATCATTAAACATAAAATCATCAAATCATGGCGGATTAATGCTAAGTTTCAACAAAAACTTCTGAAACCTATATTCTATCAAAAACCCGACCAAATGATGTCTGAATGACCTGAAAATTTGCACAAATATCCAAAATCACCCAACGAAGCTACTAAAACTGTCGAAATTCTGTTTTGACTCCCGGATCAAAATCTCACCTATCGACCGGATTTTCAAAAATTCCAAACTTCGGCATTTCAGGCCTAAATGAGTTACGGACCTCCAAAATACATTATGAACATGCTCCCAGCTGTGAGCACATGATTTTTGCCCTAAGCAAACAAATTCCAATAAAAAAATAAGATTTTTGATGTGCAATTATGTGTTTAATTAAAATAATTGTGTGTTTGTGATTGAAACAATTTGAAATTAAAAACTACAAAAAGAGTTAATTATAAAATGTCACAAAAATAAGGGAAATTAAAGAAAATTAAGAAAAAATACAAAAATACCGGAAATTAAAGAAAATAGCAAAAAAAAATATCATAAAAGTACCGGAAAAATTAGAAAAAATAGGAAAATAAAAGAGAAATAACAATTGAAAATGAATATAAAAAGATAAAATAAAATACAAAAGAAAAATACAAAGGAAACAATTAAATACAAGATAAAATACATAAAATACAATCAAATTGGGCCACAATTCAAAATACAGACCCAAAGTGTAATAGCCCAAAGTAACTGGTCATCCAAGTCCAAACGTTGAATCAAAAACGACGACGTAATAGGGCGACTAAATCTTAACTGTTGAGATATTAATCCAACTGACCACGTGAGGCGGTTTGAAATAAAAGAAACGACGTCGTATGTAGGCTTTAATCTTGGCCGTCCTAATAAGTTGATCAAATGGACGCTGTTAAGTCTCTTAAAATAACTAAACGACGCAGCATACTAAATAAATCCTGGCCGTCTATATTTGAAGATCCAACGAAAGTCAGGCAATCCCGCACTAATCAAAATGACGGCGTCTAAGGATAATTTATCCTGGCTATTGATCATAAATGATCCGAAGGCCAGGATCGTCCAAGCCTAAAGAGGTATAAAAACCTCGTCTCTTAGTTCAGAGACCAAACATATACACACATTCACAACCCTAGCCGCCTATTCCTTTCTTCTTCTTCATCTTTCTCAGTCGTCTCCAATGGAGACTGTCCAGAATCCATGGCCATTTCCGGTCACAACCAACCTCAAACCCCTTTCGCTTCACTATTTCACACTAAGACCTCCCTGAAAACCTTAGAAAAACCAGAAAACCCTTGTTCTGGAAAGTCTGGTCATCGGAGCTTTTGCTGGTGACCTTCAATCTATGATTTTACCTTCCAAATTAACACCCCATAACCAGTTTGAGGGGATCTTTCACCCTATGTAGTTAGTTTACTTCGAATCATCCTGGATTTGTTTGAATCTTGTGAAGACGTTCGCCGGAACCCTACCTCCGGCGAACACCCAAACACAACCCACCCCCAAATATATCCCCTTAACACCTGGAACACCCCCCACCACCAAAAACCCAAAAATGAACCCATTCGAGAAGATTTGAAAAATCAGACTTCAAGTCTCTGAAATCTTGAAGCCTGGGAAAAAGAAAAGAAAAAGAAAAGAAAGAAAGAAAGAAAATAAAGAAAATGGAAAAGAACAGGAGACAAATCCTTCAAAGCTAAGTTCTTTGCCTTCTGTGCTTTTGTCTTAAGTTTTTCTTTTGCACATCTTCTGTTTATTTGCCTTCTTTGTCTTAAGTTTTCTGTATGTTTTCTGTTTATTTGCCTTCTTTGTTCTAGCATTCTTTTGACTGTTCGTCTTCTAAGATTTCTGTATATAGTCTTTTGCATATTCTTGATTGTTAGTCTTCTGAGGATTTCTATCATTAGCTTATTATAATCTCATCTATCTTGTTCTTTACACATAACTGTTCTGTTTTAGCTCCTTAAGGTTTTCTATAAGTTCAACACATGAATCTTGTTTTGAATATGTTTCTTTATGTGTGATTTGTTCACTGTGCCTAAGTCTGAAATTACAATTTTGTTAATTGGGATTCAACCATTATTAAATTTTCCTCCGAGTTTTGGTTAATTGATGAATGATTTTTTATTAGGGCTTTATGTGCAAAACGACATAAATTCGCTATATTTGTAATGGTTCATATGTTAGACTATGTTAAATCCTATTGTGCTTTGAAGTATTGGTTATAGCTGTAAAGACAAGTGTGGTTAGTAATATGGCTATTTTTGAAAATGACCTAGTCTGGATATTAATGGAATAATATGGGATTGTGTAATTAGTCTGGCCATTCCTGAAACATTAGAGTGGTTAATTTTGCAATCTAATTCTGATTAGCTAAGTAATAATAAAAGGTTACATTTTAAATTAGTCTAAGTCAATTAAAAGAGGTTGAAATTGAAAAGGTTGTTGAGTTAAAATCTGGCCAAGTCTTAAATGGTTTAGAAGATAACGGCCAGTAGTTAAATAGTATTAAACCTAAGATATCCTGACCTTCGTAGGTCGGGTAAATAACAAATAATAATAAGGGTACAAAGGGAATATGAAATGGTATAATTATGAATTTAATAGAGCCTATAGAGGCAAAACAGACTTTAGTGCTTAGTATTTCTGTAATTAGATATAAAATAAAGGATAAATCAGACCAAGTAAAAAGGTATAACTGTGTTAATCCTTAGCAAGTGAGGGCACCATAGTAATATGCCCTTAAAAAAAGCAAAAAGAATTCCCTAGAACCTTCCAGCAAGGGCTGGAAGGCATTTCGAGCCTGAATCAGAGGTACCAAACTGTAATTAATAAGCTAATTAAGGGGAGGGAACTAATAATAAGAATTTTGAATTTCCCCCTCAAATTTCACTCAAATCACCTATAAATAGGCTGTCAATTAGCCTGAAAAAGGGCTTGATTCTAGAAATTCAGAGGTAAAACATTCTGTGATATAAAATTAAAGGTTATACATCATAGATAGAGAGTAAAATTCTGAGAAGTCGAAGATTTCAAATCCTGGAGTTTTAGATTAAGTTTTCTACTGTTCGATACTATTGGATTCTACTGGTTTTATTCAATTCAACTTGTTGGGTTGCTTATTTGTTGGGTTTGAAGATTATATTAGATTGTGCTTCTGCTGCTTTGCTTGTTCTCCTGTTGATTTGCTGCTGTAATCGCTGACTATTCTTCATCTCCTTGCTTCTTAGACTCATAAGCTTCATTTGCTGATTCAGGTACACATTCAATATCCAGAAATGTAATTGCCAGCAAATTGAAGAAATAAAATTCCATGAATTGTTTAGAAGAAATTTCCTGCAATATTTTTATAGATTTTTATGTTTATTGTGTTAGACTTTCTGTAATTTGATAGGAATATTTGTAATAGCTAATATGTATTATACGGGGATAATATGACTGATAGTGTAATAGATAGAGTAGAGTAGAGTACACGTAGATATAATCGTCCTAAAATTTAGTTTAAAAACAGGTTAACTCATAACATCAATTTATCTAGTTAATACTAGCTTCGAAATCTGAATAGTAATCATATTAACCTCATGAATTAGAACGTGATAATTAAAAATGATCAACTTAGTTACAGTCTATTTCTTCACTTCAATTAGTTTGACAACAATTTAGAATAGTGTAAGTTAGAATCAGTAACTAATAACAATTCAAATTCGCACAGTTAAGTATCGTTTCACTGTTCAAAAATAGCTGAAATAAGTAGTTTCCTGTTAGATTCTACTAGTAATTGATAATTAGAATTCAGAATTAATGTTGATACACTTGTACTCTAGTTCCTTATGAAATAAAAATGCCTTTGGTTGATTCATTTTATCGTTTAATGAATATTTCTATGTTAATTATGAAATTTCGATTCTGTTCAATATACCTCTTATCTGATCAGGTCTTGATAGATAGTATAGGCCTAGATGAAACTGGATTCATCTCTGGGCCTCTGTATAATGACATTCACATATATTGGGTTTCTGAAACCCAGTTGTGTGAACTGGACTATTGAATTCAGTCCACAAATGTCTAGGCCTAGAAATGGAATAATGGGCCTGGACACAGTTCTGAAATTATAAACGAAGTAAAATAATTAGGGGAAAAACCAAAAAATAGAGAATATAGCATTTCTTAGGATTGGACTTATAAAATAACGGGACGAGCCTCGTATAAGAACAAAATACACGGGCCCCCCATATGAACGTTAATAAGTGATAGACTCGGGAAGACCATTTAGGGAGTTTCACGGCCTTTCCTAAAGTATAATAAGTCGTTAGACGTTATAGGCGCGATTTTAAATATACATTCCTTAATACGAGTGCACATCTAATGTGACTCAAATTTTAAATTCCGGCGAAGTTGAAATGTATTAAAATCACAGGCGTAGTGGTTGCGATGTGACTCGAAATGCGTTTTCAAGACGTCGCAATTCATTAAAATATCAAAAATGAAACATTCACATGTTGTAAAAGCATATAACAAAATAAAATAAAGTCAAAAACGACAGTTGAGCGACCGTGCTAAAACCACAGAATCCGGGAGTGCCTAACACCTTCTCCCGGGTTAACAAAATTCGTTATCCGGATTTCTAGTTGCATGGATTGTTTAAACAGAGTCAATTTTGCTCGGATTCGGGATTAACCGGTGACTTGGGACACCATTATCTTCCCAAGTACGACTCTGAAACTCTAAATAAAACCCCGTTCCGATTGTCCTTAAAGTGGATAAACTCCTTCCTCGTTGTTATTATTATATCTAGATGTATAAGTAATTAATGAGGTATAGCTTATTCCTTTTTTTGGGAAAAAGAGGTATTAAAAGGGGAGGTGTGACAACAACCACGAAATCACCTAACAGAGCTAATGGAACCATCAGATTTCCATTCCGAGGTCGTCTTAACACTGTTCTGAATACGGGCCATTTTTTAACTATTAAGCTCTCATTAAGGGACTAAGTGTCCCAAAACACTCTGAATTCTAGAACCGAACATCTCGACAAACCAAAATAGCAGAAATGAAATTAGGGAAAGAAGTTAATTTGGGATCAGGGCGTGAATTTAAAAAACGACCGGCCAGGTCATTACAACTTGTTTAAACAGAAGAATTTGAATTTGAGGAAGAGAAGGTGGTTAAAATTTTTGAAAGATTATAATGTCACCATTTTATATCACCTAGGAAAAAGCAAATGTGGTGGCCGATGTTTTGAGCGGGAAGTCAGCCAATAAGGGCAGCCTTGCTTATATTCCAATCAACCAGAGGCCACTTTCTTTGGATGTTCAGGCCTTAGCCAACCGATTTGTGAGGTTGGATATTTCTAATCCTAGTCGTGTTTTAGCTCTCACGGTCGCTCGTTCTTCATTATTCGAGCGTATCTACGATCGACAATTTGATGATCCCTGTTTATGTGTCCTAAAGTCACGGTTTAGGAAGGAGGTGCCAAGCAGGTCACCTTAAATACTGATGGAATTCTGAGATTGCAAGGACAAATTTATATGCCAGATGTTAATGGACTTCGAGAATCGATCCTAGAGGAAGCTCACAATTCTCGGTATTCTATTCATCAAGGCGTAGCAAAGAAGTATTAGGATTTGCGACAACATTATTAATGGCATAGTGAAAAATGATATTTGGCATATGTAGCGCGATGTTTGAACTGTCATGATGTTAAATATGAGCACCAGAAGCCTGGTGGTTTATTTTAGGGAAATGAACTTCCCGAATGGAAGTGGGAGCAGATCACTATAGACTTCGTTACTGGCCTTCCAATGACACCGAAGATGTTTGATGCTGTTTGGGTTATTGTTAATAGACCGACCAAGTCAGCGCATTTTGTTCTGGTTGCCACCACCTATTCATCCGAGAGATTAGCTGGAATTTATATCATGGAGATTATTTGCCTTTATGGTGTGCCTATCTCTATCATTTTAGGTCAAGGTACGCAGTTTATCTCACATTTTTGGAAGGCGGTTCAATGAGAGTTGGGCACCCAATGCCAGCTAAGTACAAACTTTTATCCCAGATGGATAGTCAGTCCGAAAGAACAATTCAGATATTGGAAGATATGCTTCGAGCCTGTTTTATTGATTTTGGAGGTTCATGGGATCAGTTCCTGCCTTTGACAGAGTTTGCTTATAATAAAAGCTATCAATCGAGCATTCAGATGGATCCTTATAAAGCCTTATATGGTTGACGGTGTTATTCTCCAGTTGGATGGTTTGAACCGGGAGGGGCTCGGTTGTTGGGTACAGATTTAGTTCAGGAGGCCATAGATAAGGTCATGATCATTCAAGATAGGCTTCGTACACTCAGTCCAGGAAAAAGAGCTATGTAGATCGTAAGATTCGAGATATATCTTTCATGGTTGGTGAGCGAGTATTGCCCCGAGTGTCAGCTATGAAGGGCGTGATGAGATTTGGGAAGAAAGGCAACTTAGACCTAGGTTAATGGCCCATTCGAGATTGTTGATCGTGTGGGAGAGGTAGCTTATAAACTGGCTTGCCACCTAGCTTGTCAGCTGTACATCCAGTGTTTCATGTATCCATGCTCGACAAATATCACGACGATTCATCGCATGTGTTATATTTCAGCACTGTCCATTTGGACAAGGTTCTATCTTATGAGGAGGAACCGGTAGCTCTTCTAGATCGGCATGTTCGACAGTTAAGGTCGAAGAGTTTTCCTTCTGTGTGAGCTCAATGGAGGGGTCAACCTCTGAGACAATTGACCTAGGAGTCCGAGTCTAACATGTGGAGTTGTTATCCTCATCTATTCCCTAGCTCAGGTACTTATTTCTTTTGTCTATTCGAGGATGAACGGTTGTTTTAGAGGTACAGCATGTGACGACCCAAAGGTTCATCACCGTATTTCTCCCTTTCTCCGCTCTTTTGAGGCCTTGGAAACCTCACTTTTGGTTGCCTCAATTTACGTGCACAGTCCGGGCGAAAAGCCGGAAAATTTTTATGCTACAACTTCACAAGCACCTCCACCATTGTCTAAACAAGTTCCACCACTACCACCTCAGGTCGCTCCAGTATACATGGCACCGCCACTTGCTGCTCTACACAAATCTTCCAGCGAACCTGTGTTCCATATTCAGGGCACTCATTATTATCCACCAGAACCAACTTTCAGGTAACATGACTCCTATACACCGCTCATAGACATGACAGAAGAGGAAAAGCCTATCAGATATTTGGAACAGGAAGAGATGGCCCGTAAGATGAAAAGTCTTGACCAGTCATTTTGCAACATACAAGGGTAGAAGGCCAAGTGAGTGTTGCATATAAAGATTTATGCTTGTTTCCGGAGGTACAGCTCCCGGCCGGGTTTAAGTTACCCAAGTTTGATATGTATGACGGTCACGGGGATCCAGTAGCCCATCTGAGGGGTTACTGTAGTAAAATGCACGGAGTAGGAGTAATGGACGAATTACTTATGGCTTAGTTTAGCCAGAGCTTAAGTGGTTCAGCGTTGGAATGGTATATTCGACAGGATCATACCAGGTGGTTCATTTGCGATGACCTAGCTTAATCGTTTGCCAACCATTTCCAATACAATCTAGAGATTATCCCTGATAGGCTATCGTTGACTAAAATGGAGAAGGAACCTGGGGAAAGTTTTCGGGAATACGGATTCAGGTTGAGTGAGCAGGCTGCACGAGTAGACTCTCCCATGAAAGAAGCGGAAGTGGTGGATTGCTTTTTACAGGCTTTGGAGCCAACTTACTATGGCCACTTAGTATCGGCAATTGGAAAAACCTTTAACGAGGTGGTCAAGATGGGAAGCTTTGTAGAAGAAGGGCTAAAGACAAATAAAATCATGAGTTATTCGGCTATCAAGGCTACAAACCAATCAATACAGACTGGAACTGGGGGATCGATTGGCAAGAAGAAGAAGGATAAAGTTGCGGTCATTGAAGGTAGAACATGGTCCCGGGGCCCTAATACATATCATCCACCTCGCCCATACCAACCATATCCACCAGCACCATATAACGCACCTCCACCATATTATCCTCCAACCAATACACATTTTTCCATCCCACATGCTCAACCTTATCCACCGCCTCCACACGCATGGCATACCCTAGCTCCATAAAATGTCTACCACGCACAGAATGCCTACCCACCTTCCAAAACATATAGAAATCCAAATCGACCCAATTTCCATCCAGATCCAGAAGTAAGAGGAGATAGAGCCCAAAGAAAGAAAAAATTTACTCTGTTAGGGGAGTCATATACCAGTCTTTTTCATCGCTTGAGAGAGCTAGGATGTTGAGCCCTATTGAACCAAAAATTCCAAACCCACCACCCAGAAATATAGACCAATCAGTCCGATGTAAGTATTGTTCCGGGGCACCGGGACATGATACAGAAAAGTGTTGGCATTTAAAGTCCACCATACAGGAACTTATTGATACCAGGAGGATTGAAGTGCAAGCTCCTAAGACTCCCAATATCACACAGAATCCATTGCCTGCACATCATGAGATGCATATAATAGAGTTAGAGTAGGGAGAGAGCAGTAGGAAGCCTTCTCAATCAGTGATGATGATTAAAGCTAATAACAAGGTGGAAGGGGAAGTTGAAAAGGTGAAAGCGTCAGCTGAGTTACCAATGAAGAAACCTTCAGTGGTTGAGCCCGTGAATGTAGTAGTGCCGGGAGTTAAGCCTTTGTTGACCGTGAATGGAGCTTATATGGAGCCTGTGGTTATCAAAACCGGTGGTGCAGATGCCAGTTGTGAACACCAGGGCCATACCGTGGAACTATGATAAAGTTACAGTGATGTATAAGGGGAAGGAAGTTAAAGGAGAAATTAATGAAACACATGGTTTAACTCGCTCCGGGCGATGCTTTTCCCCGGAAGAACCGAGGAAGACAAAAGTGGTAAAAGAGAACCCGACTCATGTGAAGAAGGCAGTTACTGAAGAGGAAGCTGAAGAGTTCTTGAAAAAGATGAAGGCTCAGGACTATTCAATAGTGGAGCAATAGAGAAAAACGCCTGCGCAAATTTCATTGTTATCATTGCTAATTCATTCTGATGAGCATAGGAAGGCGTTGATGAAAATTTTGAATGAAGCCCGTGTGCTAAGAAGATTTTAGTATGGCATCTGGAGAAAATCACGAACAAGATATTTGAGACAAATAAGATAACATTTTCAGATAATGAGTTGTCACTTGAAGGAACGAAGCGTAACAAAGCATTATATCTCACAGTCAAGTGTGAAGAATATGTAGTAACCCGTGTTCTGGTGGACAACGGGTCAAGTGCCAATATTTGCCCACTCTCAACCTTGGGAAAGTTGAAGGTCAATCCTGATAGAATTCATCGGAAAAGTGTATGTGTACGGGGTTTTGATGGAGGTGGCAAGAATACTGTAGGGGATATTATACTAGAGATTACTATTGGACCGGTGGACTTCACTATGGAGTTCCAGGTGCAAGATGTTGTTGTATCTTACAATCTTTTATTGGGACGTCCGTGGATTCACGCGGCGAAAGCTGTACCATCCTCTTTGCATCAGATGGTAAAATTTGAATGGGAACATCATGAGATCATAGTGCATGGAGAAGATGATGTCTGAAATGCTATCACACCATTCGAAGAAACTGAAGAAGATAAAGGCATGTGGGTATATCAAGTCATGGACACTGTGGTGGTGAATAAAGTATCCGAGGGGGAAAACATGTCGATTCCCAGAGTGGCTCCTACAGCAGTGATGGTTGCTAAGGAAATGATAAGAAATGGGTTTTCACCAAGGAAAGGCTTAGGAGTAACTCTACAAGGTATACCACAGCCAATCCACCTCCCGGGCAGTAATGACACTTTTTGTTTGGGTTTCGAGCCAACCGTTGCCGATATCCAAAGAGCCAAGAAAATGAAGATGAAAAGTTGGTCCCTCCCAAAGCCTATTCCAAAACTATCCGATTCCTTTACCATGCATGGTACACGGAGACATCTGGCGATTGTTATGCCAAATCGTGCTAAAATAAAATCGGATGTGGAACTCCTAGCAAGGTTCGAGAGGCTATTTAAAGATGTGAATATTTTGGAGATAGGTGAAGGAACAAGTAAAATGGATGTTCAGTTCGTGGGACCCTACATTACGCTTAATAACTGGGAAGCTACTCCTCTTCCGATCAGGAGGGAGTTGTGGTAGTTAGCTTTAAATATTTCATTTCTCCAAAAGTCGTCTTGTTTTGTAATCCCCATATCCCATCAAAAAACAAATGTATCCAACGCTTGTTACCCTTTTGAAACATCAATGAAATGCAATTTCTTTTCTTCTTCCATTTTTGCCTTATTTTATTTTTCTTCTTTTGTACAATTCAATATTTACTGATTCCAATGATATGTCATGCATGAAGGATTCCCGGTCCAATCTTGATAATCGAATAGTTATACAGGAAATTGAAAGTGAACATGAAGTAGAATATGAGGATGAGGAAATACTGGAGGAAATTAGTAAAGATTTGAATCATTATGAGGAAAAACCAAAATCGAACTTAAATGAGACAGAATCCATTAACTTGGGAAGTGAGGAGAATATCCGAGAAACAAAGATCAGTGTGAATTTAGAGGCTTCCCTCAAAGAAGATTTAATCAAGTTGTTACATAAGTACAAGGACATATTTGCTTGGTCCTATGATGACATGCCCGGACTCAGTACTGATTTGGTGGTACATAAATTGCCTATTTATCCGGAATGCCGGCCGGTAAAATAGAAGCAAAGGTTTAAAACGGACATCAGTGTGAAAATAAAAGAAGAAGTTAATAAGCAATTCGAGGCAAAGGTCATAAGGGTCACTAAATATCCCACTTGGTTAGCTAATGTTGTGCCGGTTCCGAAGAAGGATGGAAAAACCAGGGTGTGCGTTGATTATAGGTACCTTAATAAAGCTAGTCCAAAAGATGATTTTCCATTGCCAAATATCTATATATTGATCGACAATTGTGCTAAGCATGAAATTGTGACTTTTGTAGATTGTTATGCGGGTTATCACCAGATCCGGATGGACGAAGAAGATACAGAAAATATAGCCTTTATCACGCCTTGGGGAACATATTGTTACAGGGTGATGCCGTTTGGGTTAAATAATGCCGGTGCAACATATATGAGGGCGATGACCACTATGTTTCATGATATGATGCACCGAGAGATCGAAGTATATGTGGACGATTTCATCATTAAGTCCAAAAAGAAATACGACCATGTCAAAGATTTGATAAAGTTTTTCTAGAGGATCCGAAGATATAATCTCAAGCTGAATCCAGCAAAGTGTGCTTTCGGAGTGCCTTCAGGAAAGTTATTGGGGTTTATAGTAAGCCGGCGTGGTATTGAATTGGATCCGTCTAAGATAAAAGTCATCCGGAATTTGCCTCCGCCGAAGAATAAGAAAGAAGTAATGAGTTTATTGGGCAGGTTGAATTATCAGCAGGTTTATTGCTCAGTTGACGTCAACGTGTGAGCCCATTTTTAAATTGTTGAAGAAAGATGTTGCGGTAAATTGGACTGATGAGTGCCAAGAAGCTTTTGACAAGATTCAGGAATATTTGGCCAATCCTCCAATATTAGTTCCTCCGGAATCAGGAAGACTTCTGATCTTGTATTTGACTGTGCTAGATAATTCTTTTGGTTACGTATTGGGGCAGCATGACGAGACGGGAAAGAAAGAGCAAGCGATATATTACCTCAGTAAAAAGTTCACATCTTACGAGGTAAAATACACTCAATTGGAGAGAACGTGTTGTGCTCTAACGTGGGTTGCTCAAAAACTGAAGCATTACCTGTCAGCTTATACCACATATTTGATATCACGGTTGGATCCATTGAAGTATATATTCCAAAAGCCTATGCCTACAGGAAGACTTGCTAAATGGAAAATTCTGCTCACAGAGTTTGACATCATCTATGTAACACATACGACAATGAAGGCGCAAGCAGTTGTAGATCATTTCATAGAAAACCCAGTTGATGATGAGTATTAGCCGTTAAAAACATATTTTCCTGATGAGGAGGCAATGAATGTGGAAGAAATAGAGCAAGATGATAAGCCAGGCAGGAGGATATACTTCGATGGAGCCGTCAATAGTAAGGGAGTTGGAATTGGAGCAGTGCTTATTTCAGAAACGGGTCAGCATTATCCCGTTACCACTCAACTTAGATTTTTCTGCACTAATAACATGGCCGAATATGAAGCATGCATATTAGGATTGAGGATGGAAATAGATATGGGTGTTCAAGAGATTTTGGTCATGGGTGACTCGGATCTCCAGATACATCAGATTCAAGGAGAATGGGAGACAAGAGATTTAAAGTTGATACCTTATCGACAATGTCTACATGAATTGTCTCAGAGATTTCAAGCTATAGAGTTCAAACACATCCCAAGAATGCACAATGAAGTAGCAGATGCTTTGGCCACATCATCCTCCATGTTGCATCATCCAGATAAAGCTTATATAGATCCATTACAGATACAACTGCGCGATCAAAATGCTTATTGTTTTGCCGTGGAAGAAGAACTTGATGGTGAGCCGTGGTATCATGATATCAAAGACTATTTGAGGACATAAGTTTACCTAGAACAAGCCATAGGAGACCAGCAAAGGGCTATAAGGCGATTGGCAAATGGATTTTTCCTCAGTGGAGGAGTAGTATACAAAAGAACACGAGATTTGGGGCTATTGAGATGCATAGATGCGCATCAAGCTGACACAATTATGGCTGAGGTGCATGCGGGAGCCTACGGACCTCATATGAGCGGATACATTTTAGCCAAGAAAATACTGAGAGTAGGATATTATTGGCTCACCATGGAGCGTGATTGTATTAGGTATGTGAGGAAATGCCATCAATGTCAAATACATGGAGATTTGATCCACTCTCCACCCTATGAGTTGCATACAATGTCTGCACCATGGCCATTTGTTGCCTGTGGCATGGATGTCATCGGACCAATAGAGTGCACAACATCTAATGGACACATATTTATTTTGGTCGCAATTGATTATTTACCAAATGGGTGGAGGCGAAGACATTTAAGGCAGTGACAAAGAAGGCGGTGGTGGATTTCGTGCATACAAATATCATTTGTCGCTTTGGAATTCCTAAAGCGATTATCACAGACAATGGTGCAAATCTGAACAGTCACCTCATGGCAGAAGCATGTCAAAGGTTCAAAATCCTGCATCGTAACTCTACACCTTACATGCCTAAAGCAAATGGAGCAGTAGAGGCTGCGAATAAGAATATTAAGAAGATTCTCAGAAAGATGGTGGAAGAGTCAAGGCAATGGCATGAAAACCTCCCGTTCGCTCTCATGGGTTATCGTACAACTGTATGTACTTCAATCGGTGCCACACCTTACTCATTGGTGTATGGAACAGAGGTAGTCATACCCGTAGAAATTGAGATATATTCTCTTCGGATCATAGCCGAGGCTGAAATCGATAATGATGAATGGGTAAAAGCCCGGTTAGAGCAATTGAGTTTGATTAACGAAAAGAGGCTAGCGGCAGTTTGTCATGGACAATTATATCAATGGAGGATGGCCAAAGCATACAATAAGAAAGTACGTCCGCGGAAATTTGAAGTGGGACAGTTGGTGCTGAGGCGTATTCTGCCTCATTGGGCTGAAACAAAAGGAAAATTTGCACTGAATTGGCAAGGACCATTCATGGTGTCACGGATATTGTCCAACGGAGCTCTATATCTGACAGATGTTGAAGGAAAATGTGTAGAGACTGCTATCAACTCAGATGCAGTCAAGATATATTATGTATGATTCCTTTTTCATTTGTACAATTGTATTTGTCATAATATTGGAATTGAAATGATGAGGACATTTTATTCTCTATCCAAACACTTTATCCATTGACATCCCCTTTGAGCCTTAGTTGTTTTATTCTTTCATATCCCTCTCTCGGAGTCAATCATGAAAAAACAACGATGCAAGAAAAAGAAAAATGAAAAAATGATGATGAAAAAAAAAACAGACAAAAAGAAAAAAAAAATGCAAAAAAAGAAAAAAGAAAAATGCATACAAAATACAAAAGAAAATCGGGAAAAGTCAGGACGCAATAATGAATATGAACGTAGTCTGAACTAAGTCTGACTTGATCCCAAAAGGGTACGTAGGCAGCCTCAATGAGGTTCAGTCATGATAGAAATAAAATCCAAGATTCCCCATATATTGAAACTGGGGCAGAAGTTATGTTTATGATTCTGAGAGTTGTAAATATTTTTGAACCCTAATTAAATTTTGAGCCTTTACACCCTTCTTTCTGAACCCATCCAAAAGCCACATTACGGTCCAAAGAAAGACCTTCTAATCAATTGCAAGAAAATGACGATACAATGAGAATAAGAAGAAACAAGGCATGGACAGTACACGTTGGTTCAAAAATCAAAAGAATAAAAGAAAATAAAATGAGAGAGTCTTATCGGTGAAAATCTTAACCGACACCGTAAGGCATTGTGAGATGAGAGAATAAAAATAAGAGAGTCTTATCGGTAAATACCTTAACCGGCACCGTAAGGCAAAACTGATATGAGAGAGAATAAATGAGAGAGTCTTATTGGTGAAAACCTTAACTGACACCATAAGGAGAAAGTGAAGAATATTCTGTTGAAAGAAGAAAAACAACAAAAATAAGATTGGTTTGGGTTGAAGGAAAAGATGGAGTTAAGATAGAGACAATTCGATTGGACAAACTGGGTCGGAATTTAAATACATGGCATGGTAAAGGGAATCAGATGTCATACCTAGATAAGTTCTATCTCTACTCCAAAATATCCTTACCCTTTCAAATTCATATTTTTCTGCATTTCATTGATCAAAAACCAGTTGTTCATTGAAAGCTAACAACCAGCTTCTCATGTTAAGAGGCGTAATAACACTAGGTCGAAGAGAAAAAAAAAAAGGAAAGGATGGCAATCAAAGCCAAAGAAAAATGAAAAGAAAAGAGACAAAAAGGGAAAGGAGAAAAGGATTACAGAGAAAGTTGAAAAATCTGGCAATGAGCTACAAAGCAAGAATAAAGCAAGAAGAGGCATGCAATGGAAGCAAAGTCAACAAAAATGCCAGTTGCCGAAATTTTATAACTAATAAGATTGTTCATTGATTTAGACAGGAACAAAAGATTCAAATTCTCACTAATCACTTTAAAGTGAATGTGACCAATGTGGAAGAAGAAAAATACAAAAAGAAATATAGCAATAAAAGGAGGAATCTGCAGAAGAGGACTCATTTAGTCATCAGGAAACCTACCCAAAAACAACAAGGAAGGTATTATCTTTTCAAAAGTCACATCCCGGTTATCAAACTGAGGGAATATTTTTCTGCATTTTCATTTTCATGTATCAGGCGCCCACCTGGATAACAAGGGAATATTTTCTGCATTTTTATTTTCATGCATCAGGCGCCCACCTGGATAATAAGGGAATATTTTCTGCATTTTCATTTTCATGCATCAGGCGCCCACCTGGATAATAAGGGAATATTTTCTGCATTTTCATTTTCATGCATCGGGCGCCACCTGGATAACAAGGGAATATTTTCTGCATTTTCATTTTCATGCATCAGGCGCCCGCCTAGATAACAAGGGAATATTTTCTGCATTTTCATTTTCATTCATCAGGTGCCCACCTAGATAACAAGGGAATACATTTCTGTATTTTCATTTTCCTGCATCAGACGCCCACCTGGATAACAAGGGAATATTTTTTGCATTTTCATTTTTCATGCATCAGGCGCCCACCTGGATAACAAGGGAATATTTTCTGCATTTTTATTTTCATGCATCAGGCGCCCACCTGGATAAGAAAGGAATATTTTCTGCATTTTCGTTTTGATGCATCAGGCGCCCACCTGGATAACAAGGGAACATTTTATGCATTTTCATTTTCATGCATCAGGCGCCCACCTAGATAACAAGTGAATATTTTCTGCATTTTCATTTTCATGCATCAGGCGCCCACTTGTATAACAAGGGAATATATTTCTGCATTTTTAATTTCTGTTCAGGCACCCACATGTATAACAAGGGAATACATTTCTGCATTTTTAATTTCTGTTTAGGCGCCCACCTTGATAACAAGGGAATATTTTCTGCATTTACATTTTTCATGCATCAGGCGCCCACCTGGATAACAAGGGAATATTTTATACATTTTCATTTTCATGCATCAGGCGCCCACCTAGATAACAAGGGAATATTTTTTGCATTTTCATTTTCATGCATCAGGCGCCCACCTGGATAACAAGGGAATATTTTCTGCATTTTCATTTTCATGCATCAGGCGCCCACCTGTATAATAAGGGAATATATTTCTGCATTTTTAGTTTCTGTTCGGGCGCCCACCTGTATAAAAAAGGAATACATTTCTGCATTTTTAATTTATGTTCAGGCTCCCACCTGGATAACAAGGGAATATATTTCTGTATTTTTAATTTCTGTTCAGGCGCCCACCTGTATAACAAGGGAATACATTTATGCATTTTTAATTTCTGTTCAGACGCCCACCTGTATAACAAGGGAATACATTTCTGCATTTTTAATTTCTGTTCAGGCGCCCACCTGTATAATAAGGGAATACATTTCTGCATTTTTAATTGTTTTATCTAACATGAGTAACGCCATGACACATGAAAAGCCCACACTGTGACAGATGAAAAGTTTTCGTTGTTTTTGTTTTTGTTTTAACAGGTATCAACCTGGAGGCAAGAAACACAATTGGAAGTCACACCAAAGGGATGGAAGAAGTATGTCATAAACAAGAAAGTAATAAAAAATACACAAAAAGAAGGATGCAAATAAAAGAGCGGCATAAGATGTGGAAGATCAAGGAAGAACAAGAAGAACAAGAAATATATAGGAATTATTGTAATTCATAGTATCATAACTTAGAATAGCTTCTTTATTTTTCATTTTATCCTTGGTGTAACAAGGAGTTAGTCAGTGATTATAGCAACAGTAGCAGTAGCAATAAGTTTTTGTAGTTTCAAACTACCAAACCTTCCCGAACTACACTGACCTGATTTCTGTTTAGCCCAGGATATGTAGGCAACCTCTGAGGCAGGGTGCAGTCAAAAGGTTTTCAAAATGCTTCTTACGGAATATGCTAGTGGGCAAAAATCTCTCATTACTGCTCACTTATATTTGCACTGAAACTCTTCGTGTTCCCGAGCTTAGAGGGGCAGCGGTGAGCACGTAATTTTTGCCCTAAGCAAACAAATTCCAATAAAAAACAATAAGATTTTTGATGTGCAATTATGTGTTTAGTTGAAATAATTGTGTGTTTGTGATTGAAACAATTTGAAATTAAAAACTACAAAAAGAGTTAATTAGAAAATGTCACAAAAATAAGGGAAATTAAAGAAAATTAACAAAAAATACAAAATACTGGAAAATTAAAGAAAACAGCAAACAAATGTCATAACAATACCAGAAAAATTAGAAAACATAGGAAAATAAAAGAGAAATAACAATTGAAAATGAATAAAAAAGAGAAAATAAAATACAAAAGAAAAATACAAAGGAAATAATTAAATACAAGATAAAATACATAAAATACAATCAAATTGGGCCACAATTAAAAATATAGGCCCAAAGTGTAATAGCCCAAAGTAACTGGTCGTCTAAGTACAACTACTGAATCAAAAACGACGGCGTAATAGGGCGACTAAATCTTAACCGTTGAGATATTAATCCAACGGACCACGTGAGGCGGTTTGAAATAAAAAAACGAAGTTGTGTGTAGGCTTTAATCTTGGCCGTCCAAAGAAGTTGATCAAACGGACGCTGTTAAGTCTCTTAAAAACACTAAACGACGCAGTATACTAAATAAATCCTAGCCGTCCATATTTGAAGATCCAACGGAAGTCAGGCAATCCCTCACTAATAAAAAAGACGGCGTCGAAGGATAATTAATCCTGGCCATTAATCATAAATGATCCAAAGGCCAGGATCGTCCAAGCCTAAAGAGGTATAGAAACCCCGTCTCTTAGTTCAGAGACCAAACATATACACACATTCACAACCCTAGCCAACTGTTCCTTTCTTCTTCTTCATCTTCCTCAGCCGTCTCCATTTGAGACTGGCCAGAATCCATGGCCATTTCCGGCCACAACCAATCTCAAACCCCTTTCCCTTCACTCTCTCACACCAAGACCTCCCTGAAAACCTTAGAAAAAACCAGAAAACCCCTTGTTCTTGAAAGTCCGGTCGCCGGAGCTTTTGCCGGTGGCCTTCATTCTATGATATTCCCCTTAACACCTGGAACACCCCTCCACCACCAAAAACCCAAAAATGAACCCATTCGAGAAGATTTGAAAAATCAAACTTCAAGTCTCTGAAATCTTGAAGCCTGGGAAAAAGAAAAGAAAAAGAAAAGAAAGAATGAAAGAAAATAAAGAAAATGGAAAAGAACATGAGACAAATCCTGCAAAGCTAAGTTCCCTGCCTTCTGTGCTTTTGTCTTAAGTTTTTGTTTTGCATGTCTTCTGTTTATTTGCCTTCTTTGTCTTAAGTTTTCTGTATGTTTTCTGTTTATTTGCCTTCTTTGTTGTAGCATGCTTTTGACTGTTCATCTTCTATGATTTTTGTATATAGTCTTTTGCATATTTTTGATTGTTAGTCTTCTGAGGATTTCTATCATTAGCGTATTATAATCTCATCTATCTTGTTCTTTACACGTAACTGATCTGTTTTAGCTCCTTAAGTTTTTCTATAAGTTCAACACATGAATCTTGTTTTGAATATGTTTCTTTATGTGTGATTTATTCACTGTGCCTAAGTCTGAAATTACAATTTAGTTAATTGGGATTCAACCATTATCAAATTTCCCTCTAAGTTATGGTTAATTGATGAATGATTTTTTTATTAGGGCTATATGTGCAAAACGACATAAATTGGCTATATTTGTAATGGATTCATATGTTAGACTATGTTAAATCCTATTGTGCTTTGAAGTATTGGTTATAGCTGTAAAGACAAGTGCGGTTAGTAATCTGGCTATTTTTGAAAATGACCTAGTCTGGCTATTAATGAAATAACTTGGGACAGTGTAATTATTGTGGCCATTCCTGAAACATTAGAGTGGTTAGTTTTCCAATCTAATTCTGATTAGCTAAGTAATAATAAAAGGTTACATTTTAAATAAGTCTAAGTCAATTAAAAGAGGTTAAAATTGAAAAGGTTGTTGAGTTAAAATCTGGCCAAGTCTTAAATGGTTTAGAAGATACGGCCAGTAGTTAAATAGTATTAAACCTAAGATATCCTGACCTTAGTAGGTCGGGTAAATAATAAATAATAATAAGGGTACAAAGGGAATAAGAAATGGTATAATTATGAACTTAATAGAGCCTATAGGGGCAAAACAGACTTTAGTGCTTTGTATTTCTATAATTAGATATAAAATAAAGGGTAAAACAGGCCTAGTATTAAGGTATAACTATGATAATCCTTAGCAAGTGAGGGCACCATAGTAATATGCCCATAAAAGAAGCAAAAAGAATTCCCTAGAACCTTCCAGCAAGGGCTGGAAGGCATTTCGAGCCTGAAATAGAGGTACCAAACTGTAATTAATAAGATAATTAAGGGGAGGGAACTAATAATAAGAATTTTGAATTTTCCCCACAAAATTTCACTCAAATCACCTATAAATAGGCTTTCAATTAGCTTGAAAAAGGGCTGGATTTTAGAAATTCAGGGGTAAAACATTCTGTGATATAAAATTAAAGGTTATACATCATAGATAGAGAGTAAAATTCTGAGTACTTGAAGGTTTCAAATCCTGGAGTTCTAGCTTAAGTTTTCTGCTGTTCGATACTATTGGCTTCTACTGGTTTTCTTCAATTCAACTTGCTGGGTTGCTTATTTGCTGGGTTTGAAGATTATACTAGATTGTGATTTTGCTGCTTTGCTTGTTCTCCGGCTGATTTGCTGCTGTAATCGCTGACTATTCTTCATCTCTTTGCTTCTTAGACTCATAAGCTTCATTTTCTGATTCAGGTACACATTCTATATCCAGAAATGTAATTGCCAGCAAATTGAAGAAATAAAATTCCATAAATTGTTCAGAAGAAATTTCCTGCTGTATTTTTAGATTTTTATGTTTATTGTGTTAGACTTTCTGTAATTTGATAGGAATGTTTGTAATAGCTAATATGTATGAGACTGGGATAATATGACTGATAGTGTAATAGATAGAGTAGAGTAGAGTACACGTAGATATAATCGTCCTAAAATTTAGTTTAAAAACAGGTTAACTTGTAACATCAATTCATCTAGTTAATACTTGCTTCGTAATCTGAATAGTAATCATATTAACCTCATGAATTAGAACGTGATAATTAAAAATGATCAACTTAGTAACAGTATGTTTCTTCACTTCAATTGGTTTGACAACAATTAAGAATAGTGTAAGTTAGAATCAGTAACTAATAATAATTCAAATTCGCATAGTTAAGTATCGTTTCACTATTCAAAAGTAGATGAAATAAGTAGTTTACTGTTAGATTCTTCTAGTAATTGATAATTAGAATTTAGAATTAATGTTGATACACTTGTACTCCAGTTCCTTATGAAATAAAAATGCCTTTGGTTGATTCATTTTATCGTCTAATGAATATTTGTATGTTAATTATGAAATTTTGATTATGTTCTATATACCTCACATCTGATCTAGGCTTGATAGATATTATAGGCCCAGATGAAACTGGATTCATCTCTGGGCCTCTGTATAATGACTTTCACATATATTCGGTTTCTGAAACCTAGTTGTGTGAACTGGACTATTGAATTTAGTCCACAAATGTCCAGGCCTGGAAATGGAATAATGGGCCTGGACACAGTTCTGAAATTATAAAAGAAGTAAAATAATTTGGGAAAAACCAAAAAATAGAGAATATACCATTTCTTAGGATTGGACTTCTAAAATAACGGGACGAGCCTCTTATAAGAATAAAATACGCGGGGCCCCCATATGAACGTTAATAAGTGATAGACTCGGGAATACCGTTTAGTGAATTTCACAATCTTTCCTAAAGTATAATAAGCCGTTAGACGTTATAGGCACGATTTTAAATATACATTCCTTAATACGAGTGCACATCTAATGTGATTCAAATCTTAAATCCCGACGAAGCTGAAACGTATTAAAGTCACAGGCGTACTGGTTGCGGTGTGACTCGAAATGCGTTTTCGCAACGTCGCAAGTCGTGAAAATATCAACAATGAAACATTCACATGTTGTAAAAGCATATAACAAAATCAAATAAAGTCAAAAACGATAGTTGAGCAACCGTTCTAAAACCACAGAATCCGGGAGTGCCTAACACCTTCTCCCGGGTTAACAGGATTCCTTATCCGGATTTCTAGTTGTGTGGACTGTTTAAATAGATTCAATTTTCCTTGGATTCGGGATTAACCGGTGACTTGGGACACCATTATCTTCCCAAGTGGCGACACTAAAACTCTAAATAAAATCCCATTCCGATTGTCCTTAAAGTGGAAAAACTCCTTCCTCGTTGTTATTATTATATCCTTTCCTGGGTGTATAAGTAATTAATGAGGTATACCTTATTTCGTTTTTCGATAAAAAGAGGTAGTAAAAAGGGAGGTGTGATAGCAACCACGAAATCACCTAACAGAGCTAATGGAACCATCAAATTTCCATTTCGAGGTCGTCTTTACACTATTCTGAATACGGGCCATTTTTCAACTATTAAGCTCTTATTTAGGGACTAAGTGTCCCAAAAGACTCCGAATTCTAAAACCGAACATATCGACAAACCATAATAGTATAAATGAAATTAGGGAAAGCAGTTAATTTGGGATCAGGGCGTAAATTTAAAAAATGACAGGCCAAGTCATTACAACTTGTTTAAACAGAAGAATTTGAATTTGAGGAAGAGAAGGTGGTTAAAATTTTTGAAAGATTATAATGTCACCATTTTATATCACCCGGGAAAAAGCAAATGTGGTGGCCGATGTTTTGAGCGGGAAGTCAGCCAGTACGGGCAGCCTTGCTTATATTCCAATCAACCAGAGGCCACTTGCTTTGGATGTTCAGGCCTTGGCCAACTGATTTGTGAGGTTGGATATTTCTAATCCTAGTTGTGTGCTAGCTTGAACGGTCACTCGCTTTTCATTATTCGAGCGTATCTTCGATCGACAATTTGATGATCCCCGTTTATGTGTCCTAAAGTCACGGTTCAGCGAGGAGGTGCCAAGCAGGTCACCTTAAATACTGATGGAGTTCTGAGATTGCAAGGACAAATTTGTATATATTAATAGACTTCGAGAGTCGATTCTAGAGGAAGCTCACAATTCCCGATATTCTATTCATCAAGGCGTAGCAAAGATGTATTAGGATTTGCGACAACATTATTAGTGGCGTAGTGAAAAAGGATATTTGGCATATGTAGTGCGACGTTTGAACTGTCAACATGTTAAATATGAACACCGGAGGCCTGGTGGTTTATTTTAGGGAAATGAACTTCCCGAATGGAAGTGGGCGCGGATCACTATAGACTTCGTTACTGGCCTTCCGATGGCACCGAAGATGTTTGACGCTATTTGGGTTATTGTTAATAGACTGACCAAGTCAGCGCATTTTGTTCTGGTTGCCACCACCTATTCGTCCGAGAGATTATCTCGAATTTATATCATGGAGATGGTTTGCCTTCATGGTGTGCCTATCTCTATCATTTCAGGTCGAGGTACGTAGTTTACCTCACATTTCTGGAAGGCGGTTCAATGAGAGTTGGGCACCCAATGTCCAGCTAAGTACAACCTTTTATCCCATATGGATGGTCAATCCGAAAGGACAATTCAGATATTGGAAGATATTTTTCGAGCCTGTTTTATTGATTTTGGAGGTTCGTGGGACCAGTTCCTGCCTTTGACTGAGTTTTCTTATAATAAAAGCTATCAGTCGAGCAGTCAGATGGATCATTATAAAGCCTTATATGGTTGACGGTGTTATTCTCCAGTTGGATGGTTTGAACCGAGAGGGGCTCGATTGTTGGGTACAGATTTAGTTCAGGAGGCCATAGATAAGGTCAAGATCATTCAAGATAGGCTTCGTACAGCTCAGTCCAGGAAAAAGAGCTATGTAGATCGTAAGATTCAAGATATAGCTTTCATGGTTGGTGAGCGAGTATTGCCCCGAGTGTCGGCTATGAAGGGCATGATGAGATTTGGGAAGAAAGGCAACTTAGACCTAGGTTACTGGCCCATTCGGGATTGTTGATCGTGAGGGAGAGGTAGCTTATAAACTGGCTTGCCACCTAGCTTGTCAGCTGTACATCTAGTGTTTCATGTATCCATGCTCGACAAATATCAGGGCGATTCATCGCATGTGTTATATTTCAGCACTATCCATTTGGACAAGGTTCTATCTTATGAGGAGGAACCGGTAGCTCTTCTAGATCGGCATGTTCGACAGTTAAGGTCGAAGAGTTTTCCTTCTGTGTGAGTTCAATTGAGGGGTCAGCCTCTGAGACAATTGACCTGGGAGTTCGAGTCTAACATGTGGAGTTGTTATTCTCATCTATTCCCTGGCTTAGGTACTTCTGTCTTTTGTTTGTTCGAGGATGAACGGTTGTTTTAGAGGTGGAGCATGTGACGACCCAAAGGGTCATCACTGTATTTCTCCCTTTCTCCGCTCTTTTGAGGCCTTGGAAACCTCACTTTTGGTTGCTTCAATTTGAGTGCACAGTCCGGGTGAAAAGCCGGAAAATTTTTATGTTAAATTATATGAATTCTATAAAAAATTTGAAGAATTATAATATTAATGTTGATATAGTTGACTTTGGTCAATATTTTGAGTAAACGGACCCGGACCCACAATGTGTTGGTCCCGGGAGGTCCGTAGCACAATCCGAGGTTCAGAACCCCGGTAAAAGAATTTTTCTGTTAATTTATTTTCTGAAATTGTTAAGGAAAGATGAAAATAAAAATGAGTTAGAAAGTATAGGTATAGGGCTCGTATTTTGGTTCCTATGCCCGGTACAGGTCATAAATATTGGATAAGCTCTTCATGTAAAGTGTGGTTGAAAACATACGTCGTTTAGCATGTTTCGGACTAAAAATGGGAAATTTGGAAGTTTTGAACTTTGAAATGAAATTTATGAGTTTCGGGGTTTGATTCATTGAATTTGATATTATATTTGCGATTTGATCGTTCGAACAAGTTCGTATGATATTTTTGAGTTAGTGTACATATTTAGTTTGGAGTCCCGAGGGCTCGGGTGAGTATTTGATAGGTAACGGGGTGGTTTTGGACTTGGAAAGGCAACAGAAAATCTGCAGCAGGTGTACATGGATTTCCTTCTAAGCGATCGCATATGTATAGTCGTGGTCGCATAGAGCAAAGTTCAGGGATCCCCAAATCCTTTTATGCGATCGCATTATCCTTCATGCGATCGCATAGTTTACCATTTTCCTTCTACGCGATCGCACTCCTCCCCTTTTGCGATCGCATTGTACAAACCTGACCCCCCTCACATTTTTATTCTACGCGATCGTAGCTTCTCCCATTCGATCGCAGTGTATAATTTAATTTTACTCTATGCGATCGCATCCCTTGCTCCACGGTAGAATAGAGAAATTTTGCCCAGGGATTTTAAAAGACCCAAAATAGAACGTTAACGGGATTTTTCACATAATACACATGAGTTCATCTTCTCCACAGCCCTTAAACGATTTTCAAAGCTTCTCTTCACCAAGTTTCTTTGGGTAAGTTTTCTTAACATCGTTTCCTCATTATTTCATCAACTAATCACCAAATTCTTAGGCCTAAACATGTAAAAATAGGTACAAAATTAGATAATTGGGTAGAGTTAGGGTTTTCAACGAATTTGTAATTTAGACCACGTTTTGGGGTCGAACTTAAGAATAAATCATATATTTGAACTCATGGGAGTATAGGTAAATTTATTTTGGTTCGAACCTCGGGTTTTGACCAAGCGAGCCCGGGGTCGGTTTTGCAAATTTTGTACAGAGTTTAGGAAAGATTATATTTAGGCATTTGGGTTGGATTGTTGAGTATTATTGATAATATCAAATAAATTATGTATAGATACGATTGAATTGGAGCGAAATTCGAAAGGAAAGTCATTGCTTGAGGATTGAGTTGGCCATAAACCTTCGAGGTGAGTGTTTGATCTATCCTAGCTTAAGGGAATGAGATTATAGTATAATAAATTGATATTTCCTAAATAATCGAGTGTGGTGTATAGGCGTGGTGACAAGTATCTATACACTGGAGTCTAGCATGACCGTGGGTCTTTGTTTGTACATGTTTATGATATAATTTTGAGCTCTCCTAAGCTAAATTATAATTTGCTACAAATGTGAAGAGTCTGAGAATAAACTGTAAAATATTAATATTTTGGAACGTTGGCTCGAATGGTAAATACTATTGAGTAAAAGATTAAAGTATTGAAAGGAGTTGTGATTAATCCATTGCCTGGATGGTTAAATATATCGAGGAATTCCCTTGCCGGGATGTGAAAGTTATTGATATTGTTCCCTTGCTGGGATCCAGTTATTGATTGTGTTATTCCCTTGCCGGGACATTTTCGATTATTGTTTATTTCTCTCGCTTGTTTGGTTGTGAATATTGTTTGGGTGAGAAAGAGTAATAATGCACGAAGGGTCATTCCGTGCCATTTTAACTATATTTGCACGAAGGGTCATTCCGTGCCATGTCTTAACTATTTATGCACGAAGGAACATTCCGTGCCATTGTTGATTATATTTGCACGAACGGTCATTCCGTGCCATGTTTTAACTATTTATGCATGAAGGAACATTCCGTACCATTTTTGATTATATTTTGCACGAAGGGTCATTCCGTGTCATGATATAAGAGTTATGTGAGGGAAAGCACGAAGAGTGACGTCGTGCATTCTGTTTGTTTGCTTTGGGTGAGGATGAGAGTAAATGCACGAAGGTTAATGTCGTGCAACATATGAATTTCTTATTCTTTAGTAGTTATTATTGTGCCCTGTTTCTTAATTACACTGCTTGCTTTTATATTCGGCTTGTGCTCTCCATAGTATGTTTCCCTTCCTTCTTACTGTTTAGTTCGGTACTTTATTTTTTTATTGTACATATATATATATATATTTTGAACTGCACAGGTTTACGTGAGTGTCTAGTCCTAGGCTTGTCACTACTTCGCCGAGATAGGCTAGGCACTTACCAGCACATGGGGTCGGTTGTACAGATACTACACTCTGCGTTTTTTTTGCGCAAATACAGGTTTCTGACAGCAACAGTAGCAATAGTGCGAGTGTTGGTACTTCGACCATTGAGAGAGGTAGCCATGCAGGCGTCCGCAGGACCCGTTGTCTCCTCTATTTTTACTTTCAGTTTGTTATCTCGTGTATTCGAGGTGATATTTAGTTAGTAAACATCCAAATTATTATTTAAATATTTTTGAAGATTGATTGTGTGAATTTGTGCGAGTCTAGTAGCTGTGTTTAATAGGTTAATTTCCAGTGGAATTTGATTACGGACTGATTAACTGGAATATATTTACAACTACCACTGAGTTCTTTTTATAAAGCAAAATTGAGCTGATCAAACACTTTTAGTCATATTGATGTGATATATAGGAATAGGAAGAAAAATTGAAGCTTGCAGCACTTGTATAACAACCGGAGTAGCTTGCCTGCACATTAAAGAAGAAAGGTCGTCAATTTGGTTGTCCACTCTTTCCTTCTAACTTTACTTTGTTTATTATATTAAAAATAAGGGTTTATTTTTACTTGTCCAATTTAGAAATTAAGTACTATTTATTTCTAATATATTTTTTAACATATAAGTAAATTAACATATTATTTGTTATTTTTAAGGGGTGTGCCAAGTCAATAATGAACAAGTAAATTTTGAAGGAAGGAGTAGTTTTCGAGCTGACAACTAAGCCTCTTTGTTTTTTCAAATAAGTTTGGTAGTGTTCTTCGTGGTTCAGTTTGGATTGATTTTTCCTTTAAAATAAATCAAACCAAATATGCTAATTTTTAAATATTGAAACCAAAAGAACCAAATAAGTCAATTTTTATCAAATCAAGTTTACCGTGTTTTTCGTTATTTATCGGTTTTTTCTTAAATATGATATATACATTATCAAATACATTTTTCGGTGATTACACACTACTAGAAATTAGAGCTATGGCAACGCTTTTTTTTGCTACGGATCCATAACCGTTGCGATAGGTCCTCTACTGTTACGGTTATAACCGTTACAAATAATTGTTGGAACTACTGGAACACTTAGCAATCAAACCGTTGCAATAGGATAAATAACCGTGCCTTTAGATTCATATATGGCAACGGTTCGGATAACCGTAGCCATATGTACATATATGGTAACGGTTACACATATATGTTACGGTGATATAAGTTCCCTCCTTTATTTTCACCCCAAATATTAACACCCGCTAAAATACAGTGGGGCCCATATTTAATTATTATTATTATTTTAGCTTTATTAATCAAAAATATATATTGCAAAAACCCCTAAAAATTAAAAATCCCTAATTTTCATATCTTCCGCGCGATAAGGCTGCCCTAGCTCTGCAAATTATCAAGCTCTCCATCGAGTTCTCTGCAAATTATCGAGCTCCTCTTCCACGATCGAGTTTCTCTGCAAATTATCAAGCTCCTCTTCCATCGATCGAGTTTTCAGTTTCCCAGAAATCATTGGCAATTATCAGGCTCAGAAAATCGATAGTCTTCTCCTCTGTTCAAACGATCGAAATCACCTCCAGGCTCAACAACTCCTCTATAATCCTTCAGATTTTCTCCAAATCTGAATCGGTAAATATATTCTTAGTAGTTTTTTTATTTTTTTATTTTAGCAGTTTTTTAATTTGTTTTTCTTTAAATTTCTGGGTTGGTTTTATGTTGAATCTGTTTGTTAGTTGTTATTTGTTGTTTTTTGTCGAGGGTTTCTCCATTATTTCCCCTATGAGAGTATTTCCTTCTTTTAACATGAAAGACTACAGAAAGCTTTTGAGGCTGAGATTGAACGAATTAGATTAGAAGCACAAAAACATGTCTCAGAGGCCGAAAGGAACTATGCTGAAGCCCTGAAGGTAGTTTGTCTTTCTTTGTTCTCATGATTTGCGAGTTTTTTGCTGTAATTGCTAATTAGATTGGGAGTTGGTTTAAATCAAGAACCTCATATTGGTGGAGTGCACCACTTTACTGTCATAGTTTTGATTATATGTGTCTTGTTTTGTTACCAATTGCTTATGTTAAAAGAAGGAAATACTCTATTTTGATGCATGTAAATCGTTCAGGGCTTTGCTGTTAGTTTTGCTCGGGTAAAAATATTTTGCTCTCTTTAATGAATTTGATTTAGTTTGTCTTTTGACTTTAGAAAGTTTATACCAATCGACTACCCTCAATCCCAAACTAGTTGGGTTTAGCTATATCATCATTATTTAATTACTTTTATGTTGGTAGCTTGGCTACCGTAGCCCTCATCATTTATTTGGACTTGGGACCGGCTACGCTATGCAAAACTCACATAAGCTGTCTTTATAAAGTCGATTAGTTAAACTAATAAGACGAGAGACGACAAAGACAAATAAATGAAGATGAATTCATTGATCGACTGAAGTATTACTGTCATAATACTTATCCATAAAAAAGTTAGTACACCATAACACTAATATTGAATAAGATTTGGGTTGTATGTTGATGGAATCTGACTAGGATTCGAGCTTGTACCTCTCGAATTATGATTCAACTATTCTGGAATAACAATTCTCCTTTACTTGCAGGAGGAGAAAATAAAATGTCAGATGGAATATATGGAATCAATCAAGAAGTTGGAGGAGAAGTGGAGCCTTAATCAACAAAAGCACACAAATAATGTAAGAACTGATGGAACATATATCACAGAGGTCATCTGGTTTTTGTTACTCTGCTTTTTCCTGCTATTTATCAACAACAACAACAACCAAGTGTATTCCCACAAATTATTTATCATCATCATAATTAATTTTATTTTTGTTGTGTTGTTGATGATGGCTATCATTAATGTCTGTTGTATAAGTATCAAGGTTATACTTCCCAAAGAGTCAGTTTCTGGGTAGTCGACTGGGTAAATATTGAGGTATATAGCAGTAGAAACTGTAGAGAACTTCTAGGATTAGAGAACCTTATTTATTGAATATGGAGTGAGACTGGCCTAAGTGAGAGCAAATTGGATAGTGAGGGTTCATATTGCTACCTCCAACTAGCTTGGATTGAGGCTTAGTTGTTGTTGTTGTTGTTGTTAGAAATCTCCTTTTCGTGAATCTAATGAGTCCTCAAGATTATTGTGGATCAACAAAATCATGAAGACCGCCTGAATAATAATAGATCCTAGGCGTCGGTAGCCCTCTATAAGTCTCTCTGTAAGTATGTATTGATTCAAGGCATAAAGTGGGCTTTACTTCAGAGGAAAGAGCAACATACTGCTGCTTGATTCATTATTTTGTTTCCGATGATTAAATTGCTTCTTGTGCAGGGCCAGATGGGCTCTGGTAATGAGGAAATCTCTGAACTAAAGATGTTGCTTCAGTATGAAATGCTAACAAGAAAGGCGGCAGAAGAAGAAATCAACAAACTGAAGGATCAACTGGACAGGTTTACAAATACAGGGGTATGCTCTTCATTGATAATCTTTTTTTAAACAGAGCTACTTGAATGGTCTGGAATGTAATTTATGATTGAGCTGATGAATATGACTGATCACTGTGCACTGTAGTCAGCAGGGGGAAATTCTGATATTCTAAACCTCCAAAGCGTGCTGGAAGAAGAGATTCGACAGAAGAAGAGACTGGAAGAAGAAGCGATTGTCTTACGTCAATTTTCACAACTAACTATGGAAGATGGTCAAGTAAAGTCTTTAACTTGCCTATAAGTTTGATTAGGTCTTTGCTATCTATTCTACTTACTGCTGATATCTTGTTCTGTTTGCCGCACTTGACAAGTTCTATGGTTTGTGAGAATTTGTGATTTGATGGATACGCTTATGTCACCTTTTGTGTCTCTCCTTTTCTCTTTTCTCTCATTTCCTTGTAATTCTTCCAATCAGTTTCACTTTCACTTTAATTGCCTATTGTAGACAGCAAGCTCTCTGGGTAGAAGCAGAAATGGCACTTGACTTCCTGGGCTAGATTCTTTGTCTCCTCTTAAAAATCTACATTGCAAAGATGCCTCTAATGGAGAGAGATCCTCAATCACCAATCTTCACGAGCAAGGTTCCAATATATTCTTCAGAGTATATCCTATTAATGTGCAAAGCAACTGAACACAATTTTCTCATTTCTCCTTCATGAGCATTACAGTTGGATTACATAAGATTTTGTCGCTGCTGGAGTCTGAAGATGCTACGGTGCGGATTCATGCGGTGAAAGTAGTAGCTAATCTAGCAGCTGAAGGTAATCTATTTTCCACCCAATCTCCCGAGTGCAGAAAGCAAAGTCTAGCGACGGCATATTTTCTCCCTTGCCACTTTACTTGACTTATTGGAAAAAGAAGTGTATCGCTCATTTTTTGTTTCTTTGTACCAATTCAGTAAATTAATCCAACTTCTTGGTTGTTGAGTGATTCCATATGTTATCCTTCAAGTTAAACATTTTATCCTTGGTGGCTTCAGTAGGTGACTTAAAGGTGACTCTTATTGTTCACAACCTTCGCCTCTTAGATGGAATCAAGGATAAAAAGTATAGGGCTCTATGTGTGGTATACCGCTCTTTGTCATAGTTCATCGTCTGATACATTTTTAATCCTGCCTTCAATATACCTGCAGAAGCAAATTAGGAAAAGATCGTAGAAGCTGGTGGTCTTACTTCATTACTGATGCTTCTTGGTAGTTCAGAGGATGAAACTATTCGCAGAATAGCAGCTGTCGAGGCCCTTTGTCTGGTAAAACTACTATGTTCTGAGGATTAGTTTCTGTCTTTTCAGAAGCAAACCAGGAACTTATACTACAGACAAGACTGAGGTCTGAAGGTGGTATCAAGGCACTATTAGGGATGGTGAGATGTGGACATCGAGATGTTTTATCGCAAGTTGCACGGGGAATTGCCAATTTTGCAAAGTGCGAATCCAGATCTTCGGCTCAAGGTAAGTGTTGTACATGTCAATCTTGTTTATCAAATTATTACCATGTTTCTTAAGGGTGGTCTGCTACAACAGGCCATAATGCTGGACGTTCTTCACTGTTAGAAGATGGTGCACTTCCATGGATTGTTCAAAATTCCAATAATGAAGCCTCAATGATCAGGCGACATGTTGAACTGGCTCTCTGTCATTTGGCACAACATGGTAAGCATTCCTATCCTACTGAAGAGTTTGGGATACATGCATTGCATTTTTTATCACTACTATACTTAAACTTTACGTTTCACCTGTCTTTTCCTATCCTCAGAGGTCAACGCAGAAGACATGATCAGTGATAAAAGGCGTTCAGATAATACATAGAGAAAGATCTCCAATATAGTACTTACCTGGAGCAGCATAACTTGCTGTTCCTTTAATCCCAACAGAGCTGAACTGATTTACTTCAGCATCTTGACCTGAGTCCGACGGGAATCTTGCTAGACCAAAATTGCTCACAAGAGCAGTCAGCTCATTGTCCAGAAGAACATTGCTTGGCTTAAGATCACAGTGAAATATAGGTGTATGACATTGACTATGAAGATACTGCAATGCTGAAGCCACATCTATTGTGGCGGTTTCTAAGAATATATGTTTGTTATCAAAACCATTTAAAATTTTGGACTTGAAAGATGAATTGTATGTACTTATTGGTTTCATCACTATCTATGGATTTATTATTAATTAGCTTGTTAGATAATTTGGATTATGAATAGTTTTATTTTGTTATTTATATAAATTTTAGTGTTTTATAGTTTATTGCAACAGGGGACACTATTTTCAATTCAATTAAATTGTTATAGCTAACAGAACCGTTGCCATAGGTAGTTCAACCGTTGCAATAGCACCTGTAATTGTTCCAAATTATTATACAAACCGTTGCAATAGAACCTGTAAACCGTTCCAAATATTCTAAAAACCGTTGCAATAGGTAATTCAACCATTGCAATTTCTTGAAGAAATCGTTGCCATTTCTGTCATATAGTAACGGTTATGGACCGTTGCAGTTGCTCTTATGGTAACGAAAAATAACCGTTACAATTGATGAAAATAATCGTTCCAACAGGAAGAGGAAAAACCGTTGCGATAGACTGTCCTATAGCAACGGTTTTCTGAACCGTTCCAAAAACCGTTCCATAAGCTCTATAGCCACGGCAGCTTGTGGAACGGGTGTTGAACCGTAGCAACAGAGCTATGGCAACGGTTTACTTACCTATTGGAACGGTCTTGCATCCGTAGCCATAGATGAATTTTTCAGTAGTGACATTTTAACGTAATAGTATCATGTTATTTGAGAAATTTATTATTTACCAAGATATATTGATGGATTGAATCAAATTGTGATAAATAATTTAAGGACTCAATTAGAAATAAATTATTTTTAATACGAAATAGATTCTTGTACTTAGCAAAAGAAAACTACCAATCAAACTAGAATGTAAAGACAATGAATTGGAATATTATAATAACAAAAGAACTAGATTAAAAGTGAAAACGATTAACATGTACCAAAATTTAAGTAACTTTGTATAAAAATATACATGTTTATATGTGTAATAATGAATTTTAAACAATTACATCTATAGTTAGTTTAGTTCGATTTTTTTCGGTTTTTTTTATATTAAAATAAAAGCAAAAACTAATTTCGTTTTAAAATTCAAAATCAAAATAACAAAATCAAACCAAACCAAAATAAATATTGATTTTTTTATGTGTTTGGTTCGATTTTTGTTTTAGTTGGTTTTTTCACATTTGCCGATATGCGTGGCTTCTTTCTTTCATATTTGTCCCTTTTGATCTTATTCCCGTGTTCCCCGTTTGGCTTCTTAATGAGGCTCGTAATTCTTTTGGATGTTAGTCTCGTTAAGTTTCCCCTGATAATGAATGTATATCCTTACAAAAAAAAAAACAATACTATACCGAAAATTTTTATTTTGTATCTCATACAATTTATATTAGTTATATGAGATAACTTTTTGTCTCACGCTTTTGTGGACCCACGACTATGTGAATCCAGAAATATAAGATTGAGCTCCACAAAATAAAACATCTCATGCTATACCTTATTACTCTGGTTTTCTTAGTGATTACGTAAACTCAAAATAATATACTCATTGGGAAGCGTAGAGTAAGTATATAAACACGGGCTTTGGTTGATGTACACATGTACGAGAATGAAGAACGTTTTAAAGATGAAAGCTTGCTTACGTTTTAAAGGCACTAAAGGGCATAAAGAAAACCCGCAGAAATCGAAAGGAAAAGGGGCAATCACATGTCAGTATTAGATTCTTCCTACAGAACAAGAAGACAACATTCACTTCAAAATATCTAATTTCGATTTCCGACGTGGCTCCTAAAAAGAGCACTTACACAGAAACAAGAGAAAAATGAGGCTATCACATATCAGTTTTAGATTCTGGTGAAAAAGAAGACTACATTCACGTGAAAATATCTATTTCCATGGCTGACAAAACAATCTGAACCATGAACTTTAGGTTATACATATGTGTTGCAATCACCTTCCCTACACCGTTCTCTTTGTGCCATTTAACGAGTTAAAAATAAATACTTTATCCGTCTCAATTTAAATAATGTAGTTTAACAGGAAAAAAAAAGATTTTTGAAGTCCTAAAAGATTAAAGGGCAAACGTTTGTAGAGATAAAGGTCAAAATTATACCCCTACTATCGAAAATTAGTCACGTTAGTATCCCGTTCAACTTTATGGCTAAAATTGTCCATACCGTTAATAAAATATTCAAAATTATCCCTACCGTTACTAAAGTAGAAAAATTTGTACCTAAATCTAACAGATTTGGGAAAAAGGCCAAAAAAGTACCCCTACTATTAAAATTTATCCACGTTAATACATAAAAGAAGATTTCTAAGAATGTACATCTGCTTTCATTGAAAATGGGGTTCAAGAGTGTGTTGAGACCATTCATTGGCTTGGATGGAACCTTTCTGAAAGGGAAATGCAAGGGTCAACTGTTAGTAGCTGTTGGCCAAGACTCCGTGAGGCTTTTATCCCTTAGCTTGGGCTGTTGTTGATAAAGAGACCAATGTGACATGGAGTTGGTTCTTAAGGCTGCTACAACATTCATTAGACCTCAAAATTGTTGCATTTCATTCGCTCATTACTGTTTTGTTGCATCTCATTAGTTCATAACTGTTGCATTTCATTACTGTTCTGTAGCATCTCATTAGTTTCATTACTGTTGCATTTAACTACATTTTCATTACTACATTTAATTGGTTTGTTCCACTGTTGCATTATTGGAGATGTTCATTTTTTAATGCATTTCTTTACTATTTTTCCATTTTAAGAATTTGATTGATTCAATCCACTTGGTTCTTCCCGAGGCACACCATAGATATTGTGTAAGGCACATAGAGGAAAATTTGTGCTAAAAATGGGGACATGGGGAATATAAGAAGTACTTATGGTGGGCTGCATGGAGCATATATGAGGAGGATTTTAAAGACCAGCGGGGAATATCAGTCCACTTGGTTCTTCTCCGAGAAGAAGTAATGCTTTGCGACATTGATGAAGATGAGAGAAATAGAGTCGAGCAAAGGAGAAAAAAAGAGACAATGATGGAATTTGAGCTTGAACCCTAGGTTTATTCGACTGAGATTATTTTTAGGTGGAGGGGTTATCAAATGGAGCGAGTTATTATGTGAGGCGGGTTGTAATAGTCTAGTTGGCAATTTATTAATTAGTTGGCACATTATTAAGAGGGACCCGATTGCAACGTATGAGCTTTGTCAAATTTGGATACTATTTCTCCTACTTTAATAGCGACATATATTGTTTTAGCCCGAAAGTAAAACGGGGTATTAACGTGGATAAATTTCAATAGTAGGGGTATTTTTTGGCCTTTTTCCCAAATCTGTTAAATTTAGGTGTAAATTTATCTACTTTAGTAACGGTAGGGATAATTTTGCGTACTTTATTAACGGTATGGACAATTTTAGCCGTAAAGTAGAATGGGGTACTAACGTGACTAATTTTCAATAGTAGGTGTATAATTTTGGCCCTTTTCCCAAATTTGTATGACCATGATATTTGTAAGGCTATAAAAACATCTTACTAAGGGTAAAATACATAAAATAACATGTTTAGAGTTAAATTATGTAACGACCTGACCGTTCTTTTCATTAGTTACATCCAATTTTTTTCCCCTTTTTGCTTCTTTATGTGTTATTCTGTTTTATTGCATTATACCGTGTTGGGTTTTCTTAGTTCGGAGTCGTCTTGGAGTGAAATGAGACACTTAGTCTCTAATATAGGATTTTAGGTTGGAAAAGTCAGCTAGATGTTGACTTATGTATAAAAGGCCTCGGATGTTAATTCTGATGGTTCAAATAGCTTTGTTATGTGATTTTGGACTTCAGAGAGTGCTCGTAATGTAATTTGGAGGTTTGTGATAGATTTAGGGATGACTTTGGCTAAATTGGATATTTGGAGCTTTTCAGTCGGCAATGGAATTCTTAATATCGGGCTTAGAATAGAATTCAGGAAATTGGAGTAGGTCTGTTGTCTCATTTGAGACGTGTATGCATAATTCCATGTCATTTGGATGAGGTTTTATAGGTTCTTACATCCTTTGCGGAATTCAGAAGTTTTAAAATCCATAGGCTTGAATCCGAGGGTGAATTATTTTGGTGTTTTGATGTTGTTTTGAATGTTCTGAAGGTTGGAATAAGTTTGAATGGTGATATGTGACTTGTGGGCATGTTGGTTGAAGTCCCGAGGGCCTCGAGCTGAAATTGGGTGGTTAACGGAAGGATTTGCACTAAGTTGATGTTGTTGACGTTTTTGCTGCTTCTATCATTTCCTGCACATGCGGATTGGGCACCGCAGGTGCGAGTCCGCTAAAGCGCTAGAGCAACCACAGAAGCGGTTAATGCCGAGGAGGACAAGATCTAAAGATATGAGAGGAGGAGCACACAAGATACGTGAAATCCGTAGATATGTTGGTTTGACAAAGAAGCGGTCTCGCGGGCGTGGGTAATAGACTACAGATGCGGATATCTCAGGGGAGAAAGTATAAAAGGCCATCTTTGTGAATTTCTTCCATTTCTTCACCATTTTTATGAGTTGGAGCTTGGGGCTGTCATTTCAAGAGGGAATCAAGTATTTTCAGTGAAGTAAGCTACTTGGGCCTTGTATCTGTGTTTATGACGATTATTCCATAATTTAACCCTAATATTAGTGGGAAAGTCAGAGAAGAAATTGGGAGATTAGGGCTTGAAATTGGAAAGCTTAAATTGAGGATTTGAGGGGCCATTTCTGGTCCGATTTTGATATTTTGGTACGTATAGACTCGTGAGAGGATAAGTATTGTAGTGTTGTAATTTTTATCAGATTTTGATACGTGGGCTCGCGGATAGGGTTTGGCGAATTTTGGGAATTTTGATTTAATTTTCGTGCGCATTTGTTCCTTTGGCATGCATTGATTATATGATTCGGTTTTTTGATTCGGGGCAATTTGAAGTCAGGTCAAGAGGCAAGGACGTTGCGGAGTTGATGTTCATCCGGTTCAATGTATGTAGCAATTGCAATCTAGACTTGAGGGTATGAAACCCCAAAATTTCATACTAATTTGAAAAATGCGGTGTAGCAGATGCTAGGTGACGGGCGTGTGGGCATGCACCCGTAGGGATAGAGTTTCATATTTTGATAAAAAATATATGATATCTATGTTGTTTTGAAATGATTCTGTTAACTTGGGCTTATGCCATATTTAAGGCGTTGTGTCGTACTGTTGGACCCTCAGGTTTTTTTAGTATTATCCTTACAGTGTTTTTGATAGAAAGAATTATCCTTAGTCATGGGTTATACTTTATTTATTGTTGAATCTTGTTCATACTTCTATTTCACTACTTATGAAAGTGTTTTGGGCTGAGTTCCCTGAGTTTTCTTTGAGATGCCCGAGTGGCATGTGAGGCTGATGAGTGATTGAGAGCGAGGGGCAGATTTTAAGGATAGTTATGGTTCTGGCTGTACGCCACAACGATTATTATAATATATCTATTTAGCATGAGTGCTGAGTGTGAGTGTTGAGTGATAATAGTTAAGTCATGAGTGACTGAGAGGCTTCCACGAGGGGCTATATATATGAGTGGTTTTTTGCCTAAGGGGCTAGTTTTATGAAAATATTGTCACGATCCCAAATACTAGTCGTGATGGCGCCCATCTCATTACTAGGCAAGCCGACTGAACAATTAACCATAACCCTTTTTCTTACACATTTAGCCATTTTACGCCGGTTAATATACCATACTTATAATAATAAGCTTTAAAAAAAATAGTTAAATATGGGAAAGTTGGTAAAATATGAACTACACAGCCCCACGAATCTGGTGTCACGAGTCTAGAGCCTTTAATATAAGTCTAAACATCTACTACATCAATAGTCTAGGAATTACCGAAAGGATTACAAGATAAAACGGAGAAATCAGGGCTGCGGACGCCATGAATCTACCTCCAAATTCCCAATAAATGTTGAATAAGTGAATCTCACTCGGCCGCTCGGGCACCTGGATCTACACAACAGGTGCAGGGAGTAAAATGAGTACGGAAACTCAGTAAGTAACTAAAGTAAATAAGTACTAAAAGCAGTGACGAGCAGTTCAAAGCATATAACTGAAAATCACTGGATAACATATCAACTTTACAATTTAAAGTCATTATCCTCGAAGAATCAACTCTTCTAGTTTAAAACATTTGAAATCAGATACTTAACAACACGGTCAATAGAGGCTTATTTAAAATCTTAGGTAAATCATTGAAAACATCCTAAATGGTCCCCTCGGGTAGGAAATCACTCAAACTACAGTCTCTCGAGCAGCCTCTCAGTCACTCATAACTCAACCCTCATCATTCAGTCTCACTACAACTCATAATAATAGAAATCATAATAGCTGATGCAGTGTGCAGCCCGATCCTTATATATTTATAGTCAACTACGCTCACTAGGGGTGTACGGATTTCGAAGAGGCTCCTATAGCCCAAGTGTCATATCGCTGCCGCGCACAGCCCAATCCAATACATATATAAATATACCATCGAGGCTTGCATCCCAATACATATAACTATCAGTGCGGCGTGCAACCCGATCCATATACTCACATCTATATAAATACCCACACATTTAGGTCCTTGACCTCTCTCAGTCATTAACCTCACAATCCCCTTGGGTACAACAGTAGAAGTTAGGGAACTCAGTCCAAATAGTTATCTCTTTTAAAAGTGACACGAATAAACTAGTTTTAGACATTTAACAAGTGATACTTGACGGAGGATGTGCTTTTAGCATGTAAAGTGACAAAAACAGTCAAAATTCCCCTAAGGGTTTCTACAAGTCGGCACAAGGCCCCAAACATGGAATACAACCTATATAACAGTATAATAAAAAACATAAGGAGTAATATAATATTTCCAAACCAAATACGCTGCTTAATAGTAGCTACGGGACAGACCAAGTGTTAATCGCTATCAGTGCACGCCCACACGCTCATCACTTAGCGTGTGCTTCACCGTGTTTATCAAAATAAGTCAAATACCGGGGTTTTGTACCCTCAGTTCCAGATTTACAATGGTTACTTTCCTCAAACCGATGAAAATACTTCTCCGCAATGCCTTTTCCACTCAAATCGGCCTCCACTCGTGTCGATCTATCAAAAATCAAAAAGAGGACGTCAAAGTATGCTAAGGGAACACAAGCGAAAATAATCAAAATAATACGAAATTTCAAATTATAAAAACTTGAGCCCAGGGTCCACTTCTCCAAGCTCAGAGATTTGTACACCAACGAATTCTTTATTTTCCCACGAGTTTATCCATATCAAAAGTACTAATGTAGGAGTCCAAATGACCCCTCAAATTCCCATTTAAGGGCCTCTTAAACTCAAGCCCTAATTCATTATTTTTGTACTTCAATCCCCTTTATTACAACCCTAAATTCATGAAATACTACCACATAATTGTGTTTTACATCCAAAATCCTTATCTTAACGAAGTCTCTTCATTTCTCTCTTCAAAATCACCCGAAAAGCTCCAAGATCGAAGTAAAAAATGGTGAAATCACCCAACTTCGTGAAATGAAATAACTTGTATGCTCTGCACAGGACTTTTCGTATATGCGGCAAAACATCCGCTCATACGGTACCATATTTGCCGTCAAAGCCTCCACTTCTGCGGAATCACTTAAAGAGCCAAAACCGTTTCAGTTGTCTCTGCCCATCTCACCCTTTTTCGCTTTTGCGTCACTCACCCACATCCGCGGTACCGCATCTGCGATCCCTAAATTGTAGATGCGAAAATACCAGAAGCATCAAATCTGAAGCTGCAATCAACCTCTAACTTCTCCGTTAAGCACCTAAAATCATCCCAAGGCCCCTCGGCCTCAACCAAGAACTCCAATATATCCTAATATCTTATTAAAACTTTTTCCAATCATCAAAACACTTCCAACAACATCAAGTCACCCAAAACACATCGGATTCAAGCCTAAGTTTCTAAAATATCCCAAAATACGCTTTTGATCAAAAACCCAACCAAACCATGTCTGAAAGACCTAAAATTTTGCACATGCATCCCAAATGACACATCAAAGTTACTACAACCCTCGGAATGCCCTTATAACCCCTATCAAAATTTTTCCTATCAACCACAAATCGCCAAAATATCAACTTCTCTAATTCAAGACTAAATACTCCAAACCTCCAAAACCCATTCGGATCACACTCCTAAGTCATAAATCACCTCCCGAAGCTAACCAAACCATGTAGACTCCCATCTGAGCCTTCTATACATAAGACAACATCTGGTTGAATTTTCCAACTGAAGCCTTCTAAAAAGAGACTAAGTGTCTCAAACTTCACCCAAACCAATTCGAATTCTATCCAACCAACCCGATACCTCAAAACACAAATAAAAAAGCGATAAGAAGTAGAAATGGGAGAAACAGACCGGTAACCCATGAGACGACCAGCTGGATCATCACATTCTCCCCAATTTAAACAAACTTTCTTTCGCGAACTAGTCAAGAAACATACCTGAAGCCTCAAACAAGTGAGGATATCTGCTCCACATCTCCTGCTTGGTCTCCCAGGTAGCCTCCTTCACGGGCCGATCTCTCCACTGCAGTTTCACTAAAACTATATTTTTTGGTCTAACCTTCTGAACCTAACACTCCAAAATAGTTGTTGTATCCACATCATAAGTCAAATCACCCTCCTAATTAACCGTGTTGAAATCCAGAACATGAGACGGATCCCGAATATACTTCTGGGGCATAGAAACATGGAAAATCGGATGCACACTCGACAAGCTGGGTGGCAAAGCAAGCTCATAAGCCATCTCCCTAATCCTACGAAGTTCCTTAAAAGGCAAAATGATCCACGGACTCAACTTCCCTTTCTTTCCAAATCTCATAACAACTTTCATGGGCACAACCTTCAAACAAGACCTTCTCAAACCTTCCTATCGGCATAACTCTTTTGCCTCGACCGCGCTGTACGAAGTCTCTCCTAAATTACTTTCACCTTATCTAAAGCATCCTGGACCAAATATGTCCCAAATAGCCTAGCCTCACATGGCTTGAACGAACTAACTGGAGATTTGCACTGCCTCATGTACAAAGCCCCATATGGAGCCATCTAAATATTCGAGTAGTAGCTGATGTTATAAGCAAACTATGCAATCGCAAGAAACGGATCTCATGCCATTCCGAAATTAATAGCATAAGTACGTAGCATATCCTGCAATATCTTAATGCTGTGCTCGGACTGCCCGTCCATCCGAGGGTGAAAACTATGCTCAATTGTACCTGAGAACCCAACTCTCACTGAACGGACATCCAAAACTAAGAAGTAAACTGAGTGCCCCGATCTGAAACTATGGAAACAAGGACACCGTGCAACCAAACAATCTCCTTAATATATATATTTGCTAACCGCTCTGAAGAATAAGTAGTACAGATAGGAATAAAGTGCTCAGACTTGGTCAACCGATCCACAATTACCCAAATATCATTAAACTTCTTTAAAGTTTGACGGAGTCCAACTACAAAATCCATAGTGATCGGCTCCCACTTCCACTCTGGAATATCCATCCTCTGAAGCAAGCTGCCCGGTTTCTGATGCTCATATTCACCTGCTGACAACTAAGACACCGAGCTACAAATTCCACAATATCTTTCTCCATTATCCGCCACAAGTAATGCTATCTCATATCCTAATACATATTCGTGGCTCCTAGATGAATAGAATACTGCGAGCTACAGGCCTCCTCCAATCAACTCTCGAAGCCTATCGACAATGAGCACACAAATCCATCCCTGCATTCTTAATACCCCATTATATCCAATAGTCACGTCCCCAGCATCATCATACTGAACTCAGACCCTCAGGACAAGCAAGTGTGGAACATCATATTGGTGCTCTCTGATACGCTCCGAAATATCCAACCTCATAAAGCAATTGTCTAAAGCTTGAACATGAACTGCAAAAGGTCTCTTCCCAACTGGGATATATGACAAGCTCCCCATACTCACTACCTTTTGGCTCAAAGCATCAACAACCATATTGGCCTTCCCCGGATGATACAATATAATGATGTCATAATCCTTAAGTAAGTCCAACCGCCTCCACTGTCTCAAATTATGTTCCTTTTGCATGAACAAATGTTGAAGACTGCGATGATCAATGAATACCTCATAAGATACGCCATACAAGTAATTCCTCCAAATCTTCAACGCGTGAACTATGGCAACCAATACTAAATCATGAACATGGTAGTTATTCTTATGAGGCTTCAACTGAAGAGAAGCATAAGCAATAACTATACCCTCCTGCATCAACAGAAAACCAATACCTACTCTCGAAGCATCTCAATACATGGTATCTGAACCTGAAGCTGATGGAAAAGCCAATGGTGGAGTTGTAGTAAAAGCTGTCTTGAGCTTCTAAAAGCTTTTCTCACGCTCGTCCGACCATACAAATGAAGCACCCTTCTGAGACAATCTTGTCAAGGGCGATGAAATAGATGAGAATCCCTGAACAAACTAGCGATAATAGTCGGGTAAACCAAGAAAGCTGTGAATCTCTACTGGCTAAGGACGGTCTGGGCCAACTCTGAACTGCCTCTATCTTCTTTGGGTTGACCTGAATACCTTCATTGGATACCACGTGCCCCAAGAATGCCATTGAACTAAGCCAAAACTCACACTTGGAGAACTTAGTATAAAGCTTATCCTCAAATCAATCCCTGCAACACAACCCTCAAATGCCCCGTGTGCTCTTCCCGACTACGCGAATATACCAGAATCTCATCAATGAAGACAAAGTCAAATACGTAAAAATAATGTAGGAACATGCTGATATTTGCCTCCACTTATGTCGAATCAATCAAAAATCACAACGAGAACGCCTAAGTGTGCTAAGGTAACGAAGCCCAAGTGAAAACAATCAAAATAATACAAAAATTCTGAAACTACCAAAACCTAAGCCCCAAGCCCACATCTTGAAATGCAAAATTTTTAACACGAACAGATTCCTTATCTTCGCACGAGTTCATACATATCAAAAGTACTAAAGTTGGAGTCCAAATGACCCCTCAAATCCCCATTTAAAGGCCTCTTAAACTCAAGCCCTCATCCTCTATTTTTGTCCTTTAATCCCTTTTAATACAACACTAAATTCATGAAATACTTCCGTAGAATTGTGTTTTAGGTCTAGAATCCTTACCTTAACAAAGCCTCTTGATTTCTCTCCTCAGAATCGACCAACAAGCTCCTAGGTCGAAGTAAAAAATTATGAAATAATCCAACCTCACAAAATAAAATAACATGTATGCTCTACCCAAGCCTTTCTGTATCGATGGTCAAGAATCCACTACCGTGGTACCGAATTTGCGGTCTACACCTCTACTTCTACGGAATCACTTCAAGGGCCAAAACCGCTTCTGCGACTAAACTACCTCATCTGCGACGCGGTCACCATACAACTTTTGTGGTCTCTGACCATCTGACCCTTTTTCGCTTTTGTGATCACTGACCCGCATCTCCGATGCCGCATTTGCGGTCCGCAAACCGTAGATGCAAAAATAAAAGAAACAGCAAATCTGAAGCTGCAATCAACCTCTAACTTCTCCATTAAGCACCTGCAATCACCCTGAGGCCCCCGGGGCCTTAACCAATGGCTCCAACATATCCTAATACCTTGTTCAAACTTCTTCCAATCATCAAAACACTTCCAACAATATCAAATCACCGAAAATACATCGGATTCAAGCCTAAGTTTTTAAAATCTTTCAAAATACACTTTTGGTCAAAACCCAACCAAACCCCTTTGAATGAGCTGAAATTTTGCACACACATCCCAAATGATACGGCGAAGCTACTGCAACTCTCAGATTTCCTTTTGTGACCCCTATATCAAAGTCTCGCCTATCAACCGAAAATCACCAAAATATCAACTTTGTCAATTCAAGCCTAAATCTTCTCCAAATCTCCAAAACCCATTCTGATCATACACCTAAAACATAAATCACCTCCCGAAGCTATCTAACCATCAAGACTCACATACGAGCCGTCTAACACATAAGTCAACATCTGATTGAATTTTCCAATTTAAGCATTCTTAAAAGAGACTAAGTGTCTCAAACATTACCCAAACCAATCCAGATTCAATTCAACCAATCTAATACCTCACAACATAGATGAATAAAGAAATAAGAAGAAAAAATAGGGGAAACGAATGTGTAAGTCATAAAATGACTGGTCGGGTCATTACAAATAATATTTTCACTATTCTTTATACTAAGCCTTTATTAAAAATATTGACCAAATATTTTAATGACTTTCATTAAACTGGAATTTTTACTTGATGTTCAGAATTTAATTACTAATTTGATCTTGTTATTCCCACTAAGGTTTTTTTCATGGTGTGATATATATATATATATATATATATATATATATATATATATATATATATATATATATATATATATATATATATATATATATATATATATATATATGATTTTAAATGCTCGTCAGTGCACTCAGACTTTATTTATTATTGTTACTTACTGAGTTGGCATACTAACATTACTCCTTGCACCTTGTGTGCAGATCCAGGTTCCAGAGCATCCGAGTGAAAGTTGTTTCTTTCTTTCAGAGCGTTTTCGGAGTTAGCAAGGTAGCTGCATCAAAATCGCAACCATGTCTTTCTCATTCCTATCTTTTACTATTTGTTATTATCAGACTCATCTTGTACTGAGTAGTCAGTATCATATTGCATATTAGTTACTCATGACTAGTGACACCGGGACCGGGCAGTATTTGATGTTTTGCATATTTGTTTTTGCTTATTTTGAAATGTATAAACGAAATATTCTTAATAATATCTAATTAGTAAATTGATTAAGAAAAAGATTATTTTATATTATTAACGTCTAATTGGCTGGCCTAGTTCTACGATAGGCAGCTTCATAATCGGGTGATTTGGGTTCACGATAAATTATTTTCGAATATAAAAATATGTCATTCTTTTTGAACGGACTAATAAAGAAGATTAATAACCGTGAAGTTCGACAATCTTTTGAGGGAGGGGAGTCGACTGACGGATAAGGAACCGACAGAGGCCGATCCTAACATCATTTACGAGGAGCCGGACGACGAAGCCTCCTCCTCAGATAAAGCTGCTACTGAATGTGAACAAAGTCAAGGAGATGGAATCAACTCAATAGAATTAGGTTTTTTTTATGACTGTTGAAGTGAAATATGTCATTGAAATTGAAACACAGGGAGTAGTACTAGTACTTACCTATTTTGTATATTACTGTACTTCCTCCACCTAATTTATATAGCGGTGAGTGACTCGATATGTAGTTTATGAAAGAAACGAAGTCTTTTTAAACTTGCAATCTAAAATAAATAATTAATATTTGTGTGGATGTAAATTATTTATTAAGAATAAAGTAGGAATTTTTAATTTATATTATTTCTATATAAGGAAGTTAGATATACGTTCTGCACATTCCATAAAGGAAATTACGACATATAATTTTGGACATGGAGAGCAAAATTTTCTGTCACTTTTTCTTATATTTGCATAGGCATTTTGAACTAGCTGTGCCACATCATGAAACTAGGTACTAGAAAAAGCCTTTCAAATAGATCAAGAATGTCATAATCGTTTAACCTCAAAATAAAATAACAATTAAACTTATATTGTAGTTTGAAGGATATGTGATTTAATCAAATACCAATTGATAAACAAAGATTAAATATATAAATCAAAGATTAAGGTAAGTGAAAGCAATGTGCGAGCCAAATCTCGACCTCGAGCTATGAGAGCCTCGAGATGGAATAGATGGAATAGCGAGTAACAAAGCATCTTTTATGAACATTGAATAAAATAGCTAGATAATAAAGAGTATGTATTATCTTATCAGTAAAAAATGTGTCTTACAAATGAATGAGATCCCCTATATATAATAGCGGAGTTTTAAATAAGGTACACTTCTAATTACAGTAGAAAATCATACGTCATAGCTGTTTAACTGCCAAGGGTCAATCCATTCGGCAATGTACATCGTGATCATCGAGGTATTGTGGGTATCTCGCTCTTTGTGTTACTAGATCATAAAGATATTATCTTGAGGTATGCCTTCTTCAAACCGTGGAAAATTATTTCAACCTCGACGTCGATATTGGAAAGGAACCTCAACCCCGAGCTCGGTGTCCTGACCTCTAGAAGTAGTATCATCTTTTTCATTGAAAAATGAAATCGAGTAGCCCCCATTTACACCATATACAGATAGTCCCCTTGCTTCTTTGAATAAAACAATAAAAAACGACTTAATCAATTTTCCAGAGACTTTGATGGTGACATTATTCTGTGACATAAGCGCTCGATGTGATCGAAATATCCTATCGGTTCGTTTATCAAAAATATTAAATGTTTGCCTGTGGCGGTCGACCACTAGCATCGCCGAACAGTTACTGTGTGCCTATAAATTTAGGGTTCCTCGTTCGAATAAAAAATATTGCTTCCATCTTCAAACTTCCCCGATCTCTCCTTCTCTTCACCTCTCTCTTTCACTACCTATTATTCCCTCACTTTTAGTACCAAAAGATATCGAACTCCACCTCTTTCCGCTTCTTCTAACCGAATCATTGGCGAAAACCTCCAAAATCGTTCCTCAAAAAGAGAAAGCTTTCTCCTCTTCTTCTCGGCCGGCTGGCGACAAAGAGCCACCCCTTCATGAGATTGTCCCCGGTCTCTGTGTTACAAAGAACGACTTCAATATCGAGAATGTAACAACCCGACCGGTTATTTTGAGAATTTTTGTCTTGGTCCCCTATTCACCGCTTTTCCCGTATTTATTTATGCTATTATGATTTTCCCGGAAAGATTCATTTTCCGTTTTGCAGTATTTTGGGAAACTTAGTCCCTAAATGAGAGCTTAAACATTTAAATTTGGACCGTAGCTGGAATGGTGAAAAGATAGCCTTGGAACTGAATTCCATCAATAAATTAGCTCCGTTGTGTGATTTCAGGCTTATGGGCACATTTGGAGTGTGTTTTCGAGGTTCGTAGATTATTTATTCTTGAAATATCAAAAGTTGATTCTTAGATTATTTTGCATCACCATGCACCAGAAATTTGCAGCAAGTTCTCTTTTGAAGTCTTTTAGGTCTTCAGGTTTGAATTGCTCCACATCCTTTCCAATCATCAGCAACTCAACATATTTGATTAGGAATGCACCACAATCAGTCCTAAGAGAAATGTAAGATATGCAGTGAATTAGATAATAAATCTAAAGTACATATAAATAATAATAAAATAACAACACGTACGATCCAATTTGGCGTGGTGATCTTTGCCATTGAATATCAAATTTGTTGAAGATATTTTTGAAAAACTTGTGATGTTTGTCAAACTGTGAGAACTCTAGCAAGTGGGAGATCATCCGTGCATACTTTTCCATTTGATTAAGTCATGCCTCATATGGCTAACTGTATAAGGAATCGTATACATCAATCTCTTTCTGATTCAATTCCAACACCCCCAAAAGAAAGTGTGTGACAGCACCATCTTCTTCAGAAGGAAGCCAATATGGAAAAAAGATTGTGTCAACTTTTGTCCAAACAATTCCTCATCTACGGCGGTCCCCCCCACATATATGGTGTTAGAAACAACTGATTATCACCAGCACACCAAATGTCATCACTAGCATCATCACTGAAATCTTTATACACAAGCACGATGTATTTATCAAAAAAACAATATCAGTAGTTGTGCAACAAAAAGAATGATCGGAGGGTGGTAGCATTCCTCCTTTCTTAGATAATATAGGGCAATATCAGTATGCTCCATAAAATGGCAAAAAATAAAAAAATCCATCAGTCATAAAATAATTAAAAAATGATAAATTAAGATAAAACAAATAAAAGCCTTGTGAATTATTTCACCTTATCTTTAAGTACCTAACTTCTACCCGAAAACTCAAGGAAGAACATTTTGCTATTGATTTTTTTTATGATACAATTTGTAGGGTTTTTTCCTAACACCATTATCATCAGCATATACATCAATTTGTCCGCTGAAATTTTGAAAATATAAAATTTAGAATATAGTCTTGCACATAGACTTTCAGGTTGAAAAATTAAGGACAAATAGTTGTAACGACCCGACCAGTTGTTACGGAAGTTATTGCCTTGTTTTCCCCGTTTAATGCTTCTATATGTTTCATTATATGTGTTTGGACAACTTGAAGTAATTCAGATAGAGTTTGGTTTGAAATGAGGCAATTGGTCTCTTTTTGAGAAGGATTGTTTGGAAAAGTCAACCAAATATTGACTTATAAGTTAGAAGACTCGGAATGGATTTTTGATGATACGACTAGTTTTGGGGGATGATTTATGACTTAGGAAAGCAACCGGAATTGAATTTGGAAGTCTGGCGTAAAATCAGGCTTAAATTGGCTAAGGTTGGTTTTTGGTGAATTCCGGATGGTAGGTGAGATTTTGATCCGAGGGTCGGAATGAAATTTCGAGAGTTTCTGTAGCTTAGATATGTGATTTGTGATGTGTGTGCAAAATTTCAGATTATTCGGAGGTGATTTGGTTGGGTTTTGATCAAATGCGTGTTTCGGATGTTTAGAAGAACTTAGGCTTGAATCCGATGTAAATTTGGTGTTTTGATGTTAGTTTTGGTGATTTGAGAGTGAAACTAAGTTTGCATGATCATATGTGACATGTTAATATGTTCGTATGCGGTCTCGAGGAGCTCGAGTGAGTTTCGGATAGGTTTGGATTGCGTTGTGCTCGTTTTTCTTATGCTTCGACGTCATTTCTTCAAGCATAAATGATATCATATTGAACAAATGAGCTCCGATTACTGTTTTAAATGAATAATTATATACGTATCATAATTACGAATCCGTAGCAAAAAGAATCATCGAATTTGGACATCGTATGAGGATTTTATGGCCATTTTACTAAGGTTGCCCAGATTTTCACGTTAATGACGAAACTGCCTCTGACGATGTATTAAAAACCTGCACTATTTGCAAATCTTAAAACCTATATATCTCCTTCATTATACGATCAAATTAAGTGATTCAAAAGCCTAAATTCATTAGAATTTCACAAGGAATCCAGTGGGAGCAGTAAAATGCGTGAACCGTATACCTATAAGGAGCAGGTTGCGTTTTCTTCCAATTATAGAACGGGAAGAAGCTTCTGAGGCGATTTTTAAGAGAGAAATCAATGGTTAATCATTGAGGTAAGTTTCTTGACTCAAAAACATGATTTTATGCTAAAATCAATACCAAAATTCCTGAAATTGCGTAGAATTTGTGAAGAACTAGGGCCTAAATCATGAAAATGAATTTTTAGGTTTTGAAAGGCCATTCAAACTCCGATATCAATAAATTTTATATGCACGGACTCGTGGATAGACGAGGAATCCGTTGGTATAATTGTCGGAATTTTTTGAGAAGTGGGCCCGGGGCTCGGGTTTTACCAACTTCGTGTATTATTGCGTTTTTCGAGTAATTTTGATTGGGTTATGTTTCTTTGACCCATATTTATGTTATTATTGTGGTTTTTACGAGATTCGACGCACGAGGAAGCAAATTGGAAGGGAAAAGGTATCGCGGACGAGTCCACGGCCGGCTAGAGGCGAGTAGTTAGTGTATATGATAGCCTGAGGATTCGAAACCCCGGCTTAGCACATTGTGACGCTAGTAGGGCGTGGCTCACACCCCATGTCAGGTGCGAGATTGATTATGACTGGGAATTGGGACTTTGTCCATCCCGAATATGAATAATATGTTATATGCGGTTGAAACGTACATTGTGTTAGATACATTTGTGGGCCGTAAGCCATGTTTGGGGCCTTGTGCCGACCTGTAGTATCCTTAGGGGATAGATATATATATATGTGATAGCTTGGTTTGCTTAATCACTAATCTCAGTCCTGGTTTGAAATTACTATTATGAAATGCTAAGTCACCTGTTTTTGGAAAATTAAATAAAATGTAAGTATTTTCATCATTAATGAACTGGAACCTGGAAATAAATAATTTGAACTATTGTATGACTCATATACATGTTGTGGACTGAGGATGAATTAGGCTGCACGCCGCAGCAGATGATATGAGGATCGAGTTACATGCCGCAGCAGATGATATATTGTGCTTGGGCTGTAAGAGCCCCTCCAGAGTCTGTACACACCCCAGTGAGCGCCATCGATGTTAAATGGATCGGGCTACACGCCGGAGCGGTCATGTGCATTGCATTGCATTTTATCTGTAGATTATCCGTGCTAGTTGTGATTTGTTGTTGTTGTTAGTTCGTGGTAGGTACCGGACTGTAGTTTAGCTTTGCTTTGTGGTATTCTGTGGATTTCCTGCTTTCAGCTATTATTATATACTTTTTACTCATCGAGTACTTAGTACTCACCCCTACTCCCTGCACCTTTGTGTGCAGATTCAGGTACACAGGAGGGTTAGACGAGCACTCCAGCTTATATCAGAGTTATTTCGAGTTGCTAAGGTAGCTGCCGGCGTTCACAGAACCTAGCTTCTCTTTCCATTCAGTTATTACTATATGTTTCAGACTTGAGTATTTCATACAGTATTTCTATGACTATTCAGTTTTGTTTAGAGGCTCTAGACTCGTGACCCAGATCTTTTGGGAGTGTTATGTCGTTATTCACACTTCTTAGTATTTATTCATACTATTATTATTGGAATATCTATTGACTCATATATTCTTCTTGAGTTGGTCCTTCTGGGACTGGTTTTCTAATTGGAAACAATTGTTGATCTGGCTTGCCTAGCTTTAGGGTTGGGCACCATCACGACCGAATTTGGGTCGTGACAAGTTGGTATTAGAGCCTAGGTTACTACGCCTCGCGAGTCATGAGTCGGTTTAGTAGGCTCTTGCAGATCGGTACGTAGACGTCCGTATCTATCCTCGGGAGGCTACATAAATTTAGGAAACATTTCACTTTCTTGAAATTCTTATCGTGCGTATTTGATTCATCTTGAGAAATAACTTTTGAAATTCCTTCCACACGTCTGTACGGGCACGTGAGCATTCAGTAATACATCTTCATCGATGGATTGTGATTCCCCGATCGAGAGGCGAGATGTAATCTCCATGAGTTCGTGTTGGGCCAGTCAGGAGGGCTCGAGGTTGAATCTTCGCCTTTGGCATGAACACCGAAGTGCTAATTATGTGAGCAAGTGCTTGAACTTATGTGATCGATAATTTCCTTATTAGCCGGGTTAGCGATCGGATATCCATGTGATGAGTAAGTTAGCGCTGTGAGGTGTATCTATGTGATCTTTGTAGTGACAAAGAAGTGTGTAGGATAATAGATGAACTGTTAAGCGATTCGTTCCTATTGCGATCTGTTGTGTAACCCCAAGTTGTGGGCGCGTGAAGAATATTATCGTATCTCATAGTTGGAAAGTAAAGTACAATACGTGTGGCGGTACGAGTTCAGACTCAGAAAAAGAAATTGGCGGTATTTTATATGTGTTATGATTCAAATAAGTGCAACGCATGTCCCTATATCAATTTTGATAATATAATACAGGTAGTATTGAGATTAATGCTGTTGATATACATTTTGATATTTTGTCAAGTTGTAGTTGTGTTGTTAGGATGATTTTGGTGGTTCTCTGGCAGGTGGATAGGCCAAATTACAAAGGAAACTCTACAAAAATTTTTCAAAATTTTGGGACTTAGTAAAAATTTGGACACCTAAAGAATAGGTTTAACCGTTATATGGGTGAATGCAAGAAAAAGGCAGAAGAGTTAAAATTTCAGATGATCTGTGTCTCCACAAGTTGTGAAAGGGTGAGTTTAACCTCACCATGGTAATACGACAACAATAAAGTATATGTGTTTTGATATATATGGCTTCGAGCTAAGTTGGGGAGGTTGCTGTTGATTAGCTGGTTGCACGATTATGTGCTATGCTGGTTCTGTCTTAAATATATTGGCGAACTAGTTCGGATTGCAGAAATTGAGCCGAGAAAGGCACGAGTGAAGGAAATGTTTTGACAAGATGTCAAGAGATTTGATGAGTAGGAAGGAAGTTTCGATGGTTAAGATAAAATAATATCATATGTAGCATCACCTGAGAGCGGTGTTGTGTCCTGGTTAATGATTCTTGATCGCTCTTCAGTGTTAGTGCGACCAGTGGTTGGGAGGTGCGCCCCAGATATTGTTGTGGTAGGTTGTGGAAGTGTGTTTCACTAGAAGATTATATAAGTGTTGCAGGCAGTCACTTGACTAGTTAAAGATGTAAACCAAGTATGAAGGTTGTGATAGTGTCGTTAAATTCAGGAATTCATGTCTGGAGGGCACTTGGCCTATTAGGTTGTGAACTAGGGAGAATTACTTCGATTATGATGGTTGTTCTTGTGTTCTAAAAAAAATATGGACCTTTGAAAGGTTATTAGACTAGTTCAGTGTGATCAGAGTCGGCTTGAAGTCGGTGGATAGATTTAATGTGAATAATGGCTCTATATGAGGCCAGATCTATGCATTGTTGTAACGCGGTCCTCGTGGAGGAGTAGTTAGTTGATGTTTCTTTGTCGGATGTTTCGCGTAGTGATGCATTGCGCTGGGTGAGTGTGAAACGGATTGCAAAATTTCTATATGTTAAGAATCCGTGTAGGAATGACGTTATACGGGCATCTTGGCTTTTGAAATTCCAATTGTACATTGCACCTCAGTTGTGCTTGAGTTTTGTAGTTTATAACTTTGAATATCCCTCGGGGATGATATTATGCACTTAGAATGCGTACGACCGATACTCGGTATTATGTTGTACTGAGAAAATTTGGCTCGATGAGCATGTTCGTATGTGATAGTTATGTGTGGATCGGATGGCACGCTGCCGTGGGTATGCTAGCTGGAGCAGATTGCACGCCGCAACAATATGATACCAAGTATAGTTTTCTATATGCTATCGTTGTATGCCTTGCTTCCTGTTTTCCAAGGGAAGTCTGTGTTAGTGCGTAGGATTTTAAAATTTCCTTTCAAGCTCATTTTCTTTAGTACAAAATTCGAATTGGTAGCCTCTTGGCACATTGGGGCATCATGTACGACATTAATTTATGTCTAGAGTGGCTTATTGACCGAGCAGTTCGTACTGGGTGAGACGAGATCATTGAATTTGGGATCGGTGAAATCTGAGTATATGAAGTAAAGTAAAGAGGTAAGGCCACTGTTTGGTTCAGAATAAGGTGATAGTCCTTGCCAAGAGTATAAAACTAATGAATTGTTGTCTCGATGGTGGCTAAGAATGTATACGGATCTCATCCATCATATCAGCATTATAAGAATTTGCACAAGGCATGTGTATGTCATGCAGAGCATGGGATGTGTAGTGATTCCTTATAATCGATTAGATAAGAGAGCTTCAGATGATTAGGGAAGACGATATTGCTAAGTGGAAGTGACTTGACGCGAGTATGTGTTTCAGAAAAAAAAAAGGGTAATATGATTAAAATGATTAAATTTATGTAGTATTGCGCCATGCTCTTGTTGGATCCACTAGTAGTATCCGGGTTGCTCGGTAACACAAGTAAATATTGAGCATTTGTCGTGGATTGATTAGGTATCAAATTGGTGCATGTATTCGCATGATGGAAATTGGGATCCGGTATGATGAATTGTATGTTATATGGAGATCTGAGGTACATGCTATGTTGAGGTGGTGGATCTTTATTCACTGGTGTGTTATATTTTAGATGTGACGTCGGAATTCAGACTGTTTGTCGTAAAGTTGGGTGGTTTGAACTATTGCCTTAGGGGCTACGCAAGAAATGCCATGTGGTAAGTGGTGAAATGCGTTAGAATATATTGTATCAAAGTGATTTACATTTCTAAGAACCAGCGAACAGCTGGGAAGGAGTACTTTCTTAATTGGGAATTTGTGATAGATATCAGTGCAAAGGCTGCTATTATTGGTTCCATTCCATTGTTGAGGGATTGTTCAGATGCATTTCGTGTGGCCGGGCATGTAACCGGGTGAGATTGTGGATTTCGGTATTTATTTGATGCTGGGCATTATATCGTACTGCTTCGGTAGGAGTTATAGTGGTGGAAGAAATAGTTTCAGGCTTCTAGGTACGGAGCTTATTGGCAGGACGATATGGCTACGCATTTAGCTTGAGTTTGCTTGGTTGACCTTGAGTTGTACTGTTAAGGAATAGGTTAAGTCTATCGTAATTTAGCTTGTAAGTGATCTGAAGAAATCTATGAGTTGTTTTCGATGTTGTGAGACATTGTGATTTGTTAGTTATGGGCACATATGGTGCGGTTCCATTTAGAATTCACAGAGAAAGTCGAGCGGGAAGAGTAATTAAGTGTCGCTCGGTGTATGGAGCAATGGTTATGGTCTATCGGGTTGTGTGTTGTGTGTCCTCTGTTTCATCGTGGGTGTAAAGAATTGCTTTGGTTTCAGACAAAAAATGTGTGTGGTTGTTGATTTTGAGAATAGCGACTTGAGGTGTTTCAGGTGTAACGGTTGTGGGATAGGATCGCGCATTATAGCGAGGCTATGGGAATTATGACCTTTCGAAGTTGATTAAGGCATTCTATTTCTATGATGTAAGACGGGGTCTCAACCTTGTATTGTAATGGTATTGATGAGTTTGAGGTGCATCTCTTTCGTTTGAGTCATTGTCCTGATTTGAGTGTGTTCAGATTGTTTCTTACTAGTGCGTGTATTATGCAAGATGTGATTTTGACTTGTATCGAGGTATCATATAACCAGAGTGGTGTTGGATTCGAGGTGATCGTTGGGTTCATTAATGAATACGGATAGATTTGATCTCAGCTTGTTAGGAAGATAATATCGAGGTTTGACCCATAAATCTGTTGTGATATCAGTTAAGGGAAGTGGTTTCATGAGTGGTTGATCTGAGAGATGATTATGATTTATAGCGTGTATCATTAATCGTTAGCAGTACAGGAAAGTGTGGAAATAAGGCTTTAGCTAATAAGAGGTTCTCTGCCGGTAATTGGTTGTTGGGGACAACTGTTGTGAATCGAAGTTATGATTCCAAGTGTTTGGTTCTGGTAGTATATCATATGTTTTCACCTTAGGGTCCAAGTATAGGTATTACAGCTTGTTCGGGCTTACTCTAAGTTTAGATGTGAATTTCTGATCTGGTGTATGATTTTCAAAAAGTGCGGCGTGGTTCTATGGTTTGGTTATGGATTAAATGGACTGTGAAAGTTTGGCTGTATTGTGTTATTGGGTCTATGCAAGATAGGGTGACGAGGGATCACCCCGAGAATGTGATTGGTAAGAACATTCAGCTATTGTTTGGCTTCTATGACAACTCTCGATACGCTCGAGGATGAGCATTTGTTTAAGTTGAGGAGGATATAATGACCTGACCCGTTGTTACGGGAGTTACTGCCCTATTTTTCCTATTTAATGCTTCTATATGTTTCAATATATGTGTTTGGACAATTTGAAGTAATTCGGATAGAGTTTGGTTAGCAATGAGGCAATTGGTCTCTTTATGAGAAGAATAGTTTGGAAAAGTCAACCAAATGTTGACTTATACGTTAGAAGACTCGGAATGGATTTCTGATGATTTGACTAGTTTTGGGGGATGATTTATGACTTAGGAAAGCAACCGGAATTGAATTTGGAAGTCCGGCATAGAATTAGGCTTGAATTGGCTAAGGTTGGATTTTGGTGAATTCCGGATGGTAGGTGAGATTTTGATCTGAGGGTCAGAATGAAATTCCAAGAATTTCTGTTGCTTCCATATGTGATTTGTGATGTGTGTACAAAATTTCAAATTATTCGGAGGTTATTTGGTTGGTTTTTAATCAAATGCGTGTTTCGGATGTTTTAGAAGAACTTAGGCTTGAATCCGATGTAAATTTGGTGTTTTGATGTTAGTTTTGGTGATTTGAGAGTGAAACTAAGTTTTCATGATCATATGTGACATTTTAATATGTTCGTATGCGGTCTCGAGGAGCTCAGGTGAGTTTCAGATAGGTTTGGATTGCACTGTGCTCCTTTTTCTTATGCTTCGACATTATTTCTTCAAGCAAAAATGATATCATATTGAACAAATGAGCTCCGATTACTGTTTTGTATGAAGAATTATATCTGTATCGTAATTACGGATCCGTAGCAAAAAGAATCATCGAATTTGGACATCGTATGAGGATTTTATGGCCATTTTGCTAAGTTTGCCCAAATTTTCACGTTAATGACGAAATTACCCCTGACGGCGTATTAAAAACCTACACTATTTGTAAATCTTAAAACCTACATATCTCCTTCATTATAAGGTCAAATTGAGTGATTCAAAAGCCTAAATTCATTTGAATTTCACAAGGCATCCAGTGGGAGCAGTAAAACGCGTCAATAGTATACCTATAATGAGCAGGTCGAGTTTTTTCCAATTTTGGAACGGGAAGAGGCTTCTGAGGTAATTTTTAAGAGAGAAATCAATGGGTAATCGCTGGAGGTAAGTTTCTTCACTCAAAAACATTATTTTATGATAGAATCAACACCAAAATTCCTGAAATTGGGTAGAATTTGTGAAGAACTAGGGTCTAAATCATGAAAACGAATTTTTAGGTTTTGAAAGTCCATTCGAACTCCGATTTCGATAAATTTTATATGAACGGACTCGTGGCGAGACGAGGAATCCGTTGGTATGATTTTCGGAATTTTTCGAGAAGTGGGCACGGGGCTCAAGTTTTACCAACTTCGTGTATTATTGCATTTTTCGTGTAATTTTGATTGGGTTATGTTTCTTTGACCCATATTTATGTTATTATTGTGGTTCTGACTTGATTCGACGCACGAGGCAGAAAATTTGAAGGGAAAAGATATCGCGGACGAGTCCACGGCCGGCTATAGGTGAGTAGTTAGTGTATATGATAGCCTGAGGGTTCGAAACCCCGGCTTAGCACATTGTGACGCTAGTAAGGCGTGGCTCGCATCCCATGGCAGGTGCGAGATTAATTATGTAATATCCCTAAGTGATAAATATATATAAGGGTATATATATATATATATATATATATATATATATATATATATATATATATATGTAGTATCCTTAGGGGATAGATATATATATGTGATAGCTTGGTTTGCTTAATCACTAATCTCAGTCCTGGTTTGAAATCACTATTATGAAATGCCAAGTCATCTGTTCTTGGAAAATTAAATAAAATTTAAGTATTTTCATCAGTAATGAACTGGAACCTAGAAATAAATAATTTGAACTGTTGTGTGACTCATATGCATGTTGTGGACTGAGGATGGATCGGGCTGCATGCCGCACTAGATGATATGAGGATCGGGTTGCACACCACATCAGATGATATATTGCGCTTGGGCTATAGGAGCCCCTCCGAAGTCCGTACACACCCCTAGTGAGCACCATCGATGTTAAATCGATCGGGCTACACGCCGAAGCGGTCAAGTGCATTGCGTTGGATTTTATCTGTTGATTATCTATGCTAGTTGTGATTTGTTATTGTTGTTAGTTCATGGTAGGTACCGGACTGTAGTTTAGCTTTGCTTTGTTGTATTCTGTGGATTTCCTGCTTTCAGCTATTATTATATACTTTTTACTCACAGAGTACTTAGTACTCACCCCTACTTCCTGCACATTTGTGTGCAGATTCAGGTACACAAGAGGGTTAGACGAGCACTCGAGCTTATATCAGAGTTATTTCGAGTTGCTGAGGTAGATGCCGGCGTTCGCAAAACCTTGCTTCTCTTTCCATTCAGTTATTACTATATGTTTCAGACTTGAGTATTTCATACAGTATTTCTATGACTATTCAGTTTTGTTTTGAGGCTCTTGACTCGTGACCCCAGATCTTTTGAGTGTGTTATCTTGTTATTCACACTTCTCAGTATTTATTCATACTATTATTATTGGAGTATCTATTGACTCATATATTCTTCTTGAGTTGGTCCTTCTGGGACTGGTTTTCTAATTGGAAACAATTGTTGGTCTGGCTTGCCTAGCTTTAGGGTTGGGCGCCATCATGACCGAATTTGGGTCGTGACAATAGTCCTTAGAGTTTGAATTAGAAGTTCAAAAACTAAGGACAATTAGTCCCAAAGTTTGAGTTTCATGTTCAAAACTTAAGGACTATTTGTCCTTAACTTTGGGTATCAAGTTCATAAGTTAAGGACAAGATGCCCTTAACTTATAGTTTCAAGCTCAACATTTAAGGACTATCTGTCCGTAACTTTGAATTCCAAGTTCAAAGGTTAGGGACAGACAGTCATTAAGTTTCAATTGAAAGTTCAAAAGCTAAGGGCATTTGCTCCATAAGTTTGAGTTTCAATATGAAAACTAATAGACTGTCTGGCCTTAACTTTCAGTATCAAGTTCAAAAGATAAGGACATGAACTCCTTAACTTATAGTTTAAAGTTAAAAACTTAAGGACTGTTTGTCCTTAACTTTGAATTCCAAGTTCAAAACTTAGGGACATGCAGTCCTCTAGTTTGAATTAGAATTTCAAAAGCTAAGGACACTTGGTCCTAACTTTGAGTTTTCAATTTCAAAACATAAGGAATGTCTGCCCTTAACTTTGGGTATCAAGTTCAAAAGTTAAGGATAGGAGATCCTTAACTTATATTTTCAAGTTCAAAACTTAAGGACATACAGTCCTTAAGTTTGACTTGAAGGTTCAAATGTTAACGATAGACAATCATTTACTTTGAATTACAAGTTCGAATATTTTGGACACGTGGTCTTCAACTTTGACTTACAACTTCAAATGTTCAGGAGACTTATTGCCAAAATTAGTCTTGCAATCACATAAGTTAAGGACTTAGTGAAATACATGAAGGGACTTACTCTTTTTTGCGACCTCTCCTTTTCTCCTTGCTCAACCACGCAATGAATTTTTTCATTAATTTGCATGTTCTTCGGCATAATCAAAAATACGTCTACAAGTATATGTTAATTTTATGTCACGCCCCAAATCGAGGGACATGACCGGCGCCCGACCGGGTAGCCTAGTCAAGTGGACCTGGGTGCCTTTTCTAACCCACGTGTTACCCCTGTATTTCTCATTACTTATAAAATAAAGAATTAACCATTTTATAATTAAAATCACACTTTTACAAACATAAACAACACGCTTAATTACTTGACAAGTTTACAATTTACAACGCCCGACATAGATTTACATAAGATCATAATCCCACATTTACTGTCTACGGAGCCTCTAAGATATGACAGGATAATACAATACTTGCGGGTAATAAGGCTCCGGCTATACCTTACAAAATATCAAAATACGACTCCAAAATAGAAGTGGCATGAGCCACGTAGGACCCTGAGAGGAAAGGGGCTCACCAAAATTGCTAGTGGAAGATATAGAGTGCTACTGCCCATGAACTGAAGTACCTGCTACGGATCCACCTACAATCATAACACGAATATAGCGCCCCCAGCAAAAGAGACGTCAGTACACTGGAATTGTACTGGTATGTATGGACAATATTTGTCCTAAGTAAACTCAAGCCATAAACTAGTAAGTCACTGTAACAAAAATAACCAACAAATACATAAAGAAATAATGAGGCAAGCCAAACATGTTCCCACACTTACTTTATTTCATGTACTTATGTCATGTACTCTTCAACCCATATAGAAATAGAAATCAACAATGAAAGCAACAACCAAACACACATGGAAAGCACATTCATGCCAAAAAAGGGATAATCAGTGCCCCCACAGGTTACAAACTCTCCTTTCACATTGCCTCATCAATGATTTCACAATTGTATTCATATCGATTTCAATGGCGATTTTGATCGCTTTCCACCCTTATTACCTCGGCCACCCTTATCACCCTAACCTATACCTTATTACTTCGTGTTGCGGCACGCAACCCAATTCCACCGTACAGGTTCAAATCATAACAATCAGAACAATCACAACAATCACAACAATCACAACAAAAACAAGAATACTTCTCAAAGATCACAACAAGGACATTAAGCAACTTACAATTGTTTCATACTTTCACAATACGCTCCAAGCCACTACCACAACAATGTTACAAGTATTTCCATATCCGACAGTACCAATCCCATTATGTTCAACAGTTCATAAGCAATTCAAGTTGTTTCATTGATTTCCCACAAGAAGCCAAATATTCCATTACTACCATTGTTCCCAATTTTATCATTTACGATTTCTTTTTTTTTTCATCATTTGGTTCACATATCATACCACACAACACATAATCAAACCAGTAGAACACCCAATAACTTAATCACAATAATTACACAACAATTAACTTTGCTGTCACATAGCAAAGAATTTGTACACCAAAAGGCGATGCCACAATGATAAAAGTTTGCCATACATACCTGGAGTCAAATTTCCTTTCTTTTATCTCCTACTTTCAATTCACCCAGTTTATCTATGTCGCCAACTCCGGTTTTGCAACCCTTACATCTATCCAAGTCCCTTTTTTATACTAAATTTTAAGTTTAAAGAACATGCATGAGTTGTTAATTTCCACTTTCATGTGTTAATGCATAAAAATCATTCCTTCCTTTAAAACTAAAAATCAAGAAAAAATGGTTAGGGTTTTTACCTTTAGAATTTGGATACGAAGACACTTGCCTTAGGATTTTCGGACCAAGCCATTAGAAGTATTAATCTCTGAAGATGATAGGTTTCTGGAAAAATTTTGTTCTTTTCATTTTTAAAGCTTAGATCACTACCAAAGGTCCGAACCGCGGCTACACATTCCTAACATAATATTTGGACCTTGACACTATGAGGTACTAGGTTTTAAGCACAAACTTTTACGGGGCCTTGCATCCTTCCCCCTTTAAGATCATTCGTCCTCGAATGGGGATTTTGAAAATCAGTTGGTTTTGAAAGACAAGATATGCAAACTATCGAAATATTCACTAACTCCCATATTTTACAAAAATTTCGCTAGAGTTTCCTTTGTATTATGCTAATATCCACCTGTCAGAGATCCCCCGAAACATATTCTCAAGCAACAATACACATTTACAATATTTTCTACAGCTTGTACACAATTCATTACCTCAACAATTGCACATATCCTATTACTTTGTCACATTTTGCACATAAACTAGCCACTTCAATGAGTCCTTGCCTTATTTAACCATTTTAACACACCATATACACATAAGCAAACAACTATCAATCTACACTTACCATTTGTTGTTTACTTGACACATGAGTCTTTACAAGGCTTTCATTTATCATGGAAGGTTCAAGTGACCTAAAGTAACAACAACACATACAATTCTTGCAAAATTAAAGAAACTTCACTTGCATTAACAAGGAAACAATTTGGACACAATGATAGTTGTTTCAAAGATAAGAAAGTCACCTATTTTCTTCTAAGCTTGATAAAACAAATGAGGATATTTTTCTTTCATATCTTTTTCTGCTTTCCACGTGGCTTCCTCGACTTGTTGACTTTGCCCCAACATTTTAACATAGGCAACTTCCTTATTTCTCAACTTACGAACTTGCCAATCAGGGATGGTGACCGGAACTTCTTCATATGACAAGTCTTCATTGAACTCGATATTCTTGACTTGAACGATGGTGGATGGATCTCCAATTACTTTCTTCAATTTGGACACATGGAACACATGGTACACTAATTACATTTCAGGAGGCAATTCTAGCCTATAAGCAACTTGCCCGATTCTTTGAACAATCCGATACGGCCCGACATACCTAGGACTCAACTTCCCTTTCTTCCCAAATTGCATGACTCCCTTCATAGGAGATACCCTTAAGAACACCCAATCATCGACTTGAAATTCCAAATCTCTTTCGCAAACACCCGTATAGGATTTCTGGCGACTCTGAGAAGTTTTCATCCTCTCTTGAATGACCTTAACTTTCTCCATAGCTTGGTACACAAGATTTGTCCCTAGCAATTCTGCTTCACCCACTTCAAACCACCTGATTGGTGACCTACACCTTCTTCCGTACAATGCCTCAAACGGGCCATCTGAACGCTATCATGAAACCTGTTATTGTAAGCAAATTCTATAGGTGGTAAGTGTTCATCCGAACTACCTTTGAAATCCATGACACAAGCCCGCAACATATCCTCAAGCGTCTGAATAGTCCGCTCGTCCTGACCATCGGTCTGCGGATGGAAAGCCGTGCTGAGATTCACCTGAGTACCCAAACCATGTTGAAATTTCTTCCAAAAATTAGCTTTGAACTGGGCGCCTCGATCCGAGATAATTGAAAGTGGAGTGCCATGAAGCCTTACTATCTCTTTGATATGCAACTTAGTATATTGCTCTGTAGTATCAATGGACTTGACTGGCAGGAAGTGAGTTGATTTGGTGAGTCGATCCACTATCACCCAAATTGAATGGAACTTGCACTGAGTGTGAGGTAACCCTACCACGAAATCCATATTGGTCATCTCCCATTTCTATATTGGTATTTCTATAAGCTAAGTTAATCCACCAGGTCGCTGATGCTCGGCCTTCACTTGCTGGCAATTCGGACATTTCGATACAAAGTTCGCCACATCCATTTTCTTACCGTTCCACCGATAAATCACCTTGAGATCATGATACATTTTCGTATTACCTGGGTGTACGGAATACCTAGAAATATGAGCCTCCGCCATCACCCTCTCCCGAAGCTTAGCCACATCTGGGACACACAGCCTGCCTTGACACCACCATGCTCGCTGCTGGGTGAAAATGCCGAAGTCTTATTATTCACAACTGCTTCCTTTATCTGAGCCAATGCTAGATCCATAAACTACTTTTCCTTGATTTCTGCCACCAGTGACGATTCTGCTCCATTATGCACCATAACATTCCCCTCGTCTGATGCCAAAATACGAACCCCCAAACTGGCCAATTGGTAAACCTCCTGAGCCAGGGGCCTCTGATCCACCCCAAATGAGCCAAACTACCCATGGATTTTCGACTAAGAGCACCGACCACCACATTTTCCTTCCTTGGATGGTACAAAATGTTCATATCATAATCCTTGAGAAATTCTAGCCACCGTCACCTCCTCAGATTCGGTTCCTTCTGTTTGAACAAATACTGGAGACTCTTGTGGTCTGAAACCACATCTACATGAACCCCACAAAGATAACCGCCATATTTTCAAAGCAAACACAGCTGATGCAAGCTCCAAATCATGCGTCGGATAATTCTTATCGTGATTCTTGAGTTGCCTGGAAGCATAAGCATTGACCTTTCACGCTGCATTAATACACACCCCAAACAAACCCTGAAGGCATCACAATAAACTACAAACCCCTTTGTGCCTTCTGGCAAAGCTGATACTTGTGTCGAGGTCAACCTTGACTTCAACTCTTGAAAACTTTTCTCATAAGCGTCGGACCACTGGAACTTAACTACTTTTTGCATCAATTTAGTCAATGCGGAAGCGAGGGTTAAGAATCCCTCCGCAAACCTCTAATAGTACCTTGCTAAACCAAAGAAGCTACGAATCTCCGTCGGGGTCGTGGGTCTAGGCCAATCCTTCACTACTACATTCTTCTGGAGATCCACCTGATTCCCTTCACTAGAAACGAAATGACCCAAAAAGGCTACAGACTTCAACAAAAATTCACATTTTGAAAACTTGGCGTACAATTGGTGATTATGAAGGGTCTGCAATGCTGCTCTGAGGAAAATGGCATTATCCTCCATGCTCCACGAATAAATGAGGATGTTGTCAATGAAAACAATCACAAAAGAATCTATAAATGGCTTGAAAACCCGATTCATAAGGTCCATGAAAGCTGTCGGGGCATTGGTTAGCCCAAAAGACATGACCAAGAATTTAAAGTGACCATAGCGAGTTGTGAATGCGGTCATAGGAATATCCTGTTCTCTAATCTTCAATTGGTGGTACCCGGACAGTAGATCAATTTTGGAGAAGAACCATACACCTTGCAATTGGTTGAACAAATCATCTACCCGAGGCAAATGATATTTATTCTTGATAGTGACTTTGTTAAGCTGCCGATAATTAATGCACATTCGAAGTGACCCATCCTTCCTTCTCACAAAAAGAACCGGAGCACCTCATAGCGACGCATTCGTTCGTATGAACCCATTCTCTAATAAATCCTTCAGCTGCTCCTTTAACTCTCTCAACTCTGCTGGCGCCATTCTGTATGGTGGAATGGATATTGACTGAGTATCTGGCAACACATCAATCCCAAAATCAATCTCCCTATCTAGCGGAATCGCTGGAAACTCATCCGGAAACACTTCAGGAAAATCATTCATAACTGGCACGGAATAGAGGGAAGACACATCTGAGGTGGTCTCCGTTACCCGGACCAAATGATAGATACACCCCTTCTTAACCATATTTGAAGCCTTAAGGAAGGAAATAAACCTATCCTTTAGCACCACACTATTTATTTACCACTCAATAACCGAATCATTAGGGAACTCGAGCCTCATGACTCTCGTCCGATAGTCAAGCTTGGTAAAGCACGAATAAAGCTAGTCCATCCCCATAATTACATAAAAATCTACCATTCCAAGCTCAACACAATCCCTATAAACTCGTGAGGCTATAATAGAATCACCAACTGGAGTCGATACAGAGAATAGATCATGAATTTGTTCGGGTTCTATCCCAAAACTTAAAGCAATGAATGGGGTGACATAAGACAAATAGGACCCTGTATAAATGAGAGCATAACAATTAATAGCCTGAACAGACAAGACACCTGTGACAACAAACGGAGAATCCTTAGAACTCTGGCGGCCACTCAAAGGATAGAACCGGCTATGTCCACCCCTAGCTGCACCACGCCCTGCTAGAGCTGGTGGGCGCACTGATGATGTAGCAACTGAAGAACCGGATGACTGGGCAGAACCCCTACCCATATCCTGAGTGGGCGCACGACAGTCTGGGTGGATGTGACCTCTCACTCTGCACCTATAGTAGGATATCTAGATAGCAAGTCTCTTGTGAGATCTCCCACACTTGGGGCATGTGGTCCTCCCCTGTTGCTGAGACTCACTCCCGGATGACCCGACTGACGGGACCTCCTACAATCTGAACTTGGGCTCGAATGACTGCTCTACTAATAACCGTGCATAGATGGCGGTGCACTCACGGAGGACTGAGCATATGACTGGGATGGCCCTGATGACCCTCTCCCTGGAACTAGTCTCCCTGAGTGACCCATTGACCAGGCCCTACTGCTACTCTCCCATTCTACACAAATATTCAACTTCCTAGCCTATGTGGCTTGAGCAAACCCCACGATCTTCCCATAATTTATATCTGAGTGCAAGATGTTGTGGTAGCCTCATTCACCACCAAAGGACTAAGGCCCTGAACAAATCGTCGAACTCAAGCATCCATGGTCGACGATAATTGAGGACCATACTTGGACAATCTCACGAACTCCGTGTGGTACTCCTAAACACTCATACTGCCCTGTTTGAGAAGCTCGAACGCAGTGGCACGGGATGACATTGTCTCGGCAGGCAAGAAGTTGTCCATGAAGGTATCTACAAACTGATCCCATCTAGCCGAAGGTCTCCCCTCCTCAGGGGAATCCTCCCACATCTCAAACCACGAACGCGTTGCTCCCTTCAGCCTGTATAAAGCCAACTCTACCCCCTCTATCTCTATAGCCTTCACACTCTAAGGGTCTTATATATCTCATCAAGGAAATCCTGCGGATCGGCCTCTGGGTCTGTGTCACGCCCCAAATCGTGGGACACGACCGGCACCCGACCGGGTAGCCCCAGTCATGCGGACCTGGTGCCTTTCCTAACTTGCACGTTACCCCTGAATTGTCCATTAATTATAAGCCAAAGATCTTACCAATTATAACTAAATTCACATTTTTCAAACATAACCACACGATTAATTTACTAACAAGTTACATTTTACAATGCCCGATATAATATATACATAAGACTATAATCCCACAGTTTACTGTCTACGGAGCCTCTAGGATACAAGGGATACAATTCTTGCCGGTAACAAGGCTTCAGCTATACCTTAAAAATCAAAATAAAGTTTAATAGAAGTGGCATGAGCCACGCAGGGCCCCGAAAGGAAAGAGGCTCACCAAAACGAGCAATGGAAGATGAAGGATGCTACTGCCGATGAGCTGAAGTACCTGCTACTGATCCACCTACAATCATAACACGAATGTAGCGTCCCCAGCAAAAGGGACGTCAGTACACTGGAATTGTACTGGTATGTATGGACAAGTTTTGTCCCAAGTAAACTCAAGCCATTAAACAAGTAAATCATGATGACAAGACAACAAATGATTACACCAAGAAATAATAAGCCAGCCAATCATGTTCCCACATTTACTTCGTTTCAAGTAGTTCTCAGCCCAAAGCACAATTAAAGATCAACAAAGAAGGCAACAACCAAACAATCACGGAAAACACAATCAAGTCAAACAAAGGGGCAATCAGTGCCCCACATGTTGCAAACTCTCCTACTGTCTCCTTTCGCAAATTCGCATCAATGATTTTCATATCAGTTTTAGTGGCGATTTCGATCGCTTTCCACCCTTATTACCTCAGCCACCCTTATTACCTCGGCCACCCTTATCACCCCAACCCACACCTTATTACTTCGTGTTGCGGCACACAACCAGATCCTACCGTACAGTTTCAATCACAACAATCACAAACAGCAAACAAGGCACTACACAAGATCACAACAAGTGAAAAGAAGCAATTTACAAATTGGTTCATGCTTTCAAATACTTTTCAAACTGGTATCACAACCAAGTTACAATGTTTCCATTTTTGAGAGTACCCATACCATTATGTTCAACAATTTATCACAATTCAAGTGTTTCATTTCTTCCCACAAGAAACCATGTATGCCATCACAACAATTGTTCTAAATTCGTTACCAATTTCAACTTCCTTCTTATCTTTTGGTTCATATTCCATACCACACCACACATAGTTCAACTTCAATTGAATACCCAACAATAAAATCAAAGAATTACACTCAATTTCTCGAAAGTATCACACACCAACGAATTGTACACATATGGGCGATTTCACAAGAATCAAAGTTAGCCATACATACCTCGAGTCGAATTTTACTTCTTTCAATCTCTTACTTAAGCTCACCCAAGTTATCCTAAGTTGCCGATTTCCATTTTTGCAAAATCTTACTCCTACCCACTTCTCTTTACTAAAATTCAATTTCAAATAACATGCATGAGTATCACATTCTATTTCCGAAAGCTATTGTATGCAATTCTTTTTTTACCTTTAAAAACTGAAAAATTAGAGGAAAATGACTAGGGTTTCTTACCTCTTAGAGATTTGGGGAAGATGACTTTTGCCCTAGGATCTTCTGGACCAAATAATTGGAACTATCTTTGAAGATAGTTAGATTTATCTCTCTAGAACCCATCTTTCCTCTCTCTAGTTTTGCTAAGAAAATATGAGAAAAATGAAGGTTGGAGGTCTTTCATTAAAGAAGGGGTCGGGTCAAAATTTTATTAAAATCCGGGCCGAGTCAATTCTGCGGTCGCATCTACAATCGAAAAATCAACATGCGGTCTGCATAATGGACCACAGAATTACCCCAAAAAAATGCACATGTTCTGTTATGATATGCGACCAGAATGCGGTCCGCATTCGTGTTCTGCGGTCGCAGAACACACCGCAGATTTGACACTCAAAAATTCTCAAGAAATTATGTGGTGGATCTGCGGTCCGTATTTCTATTCTGCAATCGCATATTGGACCGCATTTTTAATAAAATTTTTGGAAACATTATGTTAAACTCTGCGGTAGGAATGCGGTCCGCATAGCAGATCTGCGATCGCATTCCTGACCGCAGAATCGACATTTTCTGGAAAATTTATTCTTTCAATTTTTGAAACTTAAATCACTACCAAGGGTCCAAATCACAGCGAGCTTGATCGCCGCTAAGAATTCTACGCATTCCTAACACCTTATTCGGACCATGACACCACGACTACTAGGTTTCAAGCACAAAAATTTTATGGGACCTTACAGTTTGTGCCTGAGAATTCTTGAGGGGCCAATCGTAGAAACTAGTGGACTCTAGAACTGGAGGAATCTCCTTGTTCGCTGGAGGACGCTGGGTCATCATGAGATCTCTAGGCCTGGGCGGCTACTAACTGGGTTTACATATGGATGGCTACTCTAAGGTCCCAATCAGAAACACTGGGACCAAAAACTAGAACTGTTTCAGAATCAGGAATATTGGCAAAGAGGGATGGTGGCACCCTCTGCCGCAGCCTAAATAGGAATGCTTGGTTCTGGAATAGATGGACCGGGCAGATTCAAGACCGGTGAGTCTTTCTCACCCACGGTATTAGGTACATGATTCATAGCCACACTTGGGGTTGCATTGGCCCCAAGGCCAAGTCTAGTTTTCTTCTTAAGCGCCATATTCTGAAAATTTTGGAACAAGGGAAGAAGTAGACATAAATACTCCCATTTTTCACTTTACCGCACGATATAGAATAACAAAGAAATGGATAAATTCCTAAATATCCTTGAAGCCCCCTACTTATAGAGGGGTCGACAACACACCGATAAGAAGGGCGCTACTAGATACGGCTCTGAGATATCCTAGGACATTTGAAAACCTTAGGCTCTGATATAAAGTTTATCACGCCCCAAATCGAGGGACATGACCGGCGCCCTACCGGGTAGCCCCAGTCAAGCGGACCTGGGTGCTTTTCCTAACCCACGTGTTACCCCTGTATTGCTCATTACTTATAAATAAAATAATTAACCAGTTTATAATTAAAATCACACTTTTACAAACATAAACAACACACTTGATTACTTAACAAGTTTACAATTTACAATGGTCGACACACATTTACATAAGACCATAATCCCACAATTACTGTCTACGGAGCCTTTAAGATATGACAGGATAATACAATACTAGCCGGTAACAAGGCTCCAGCTATACCTTACACAAAATCAAAATAAGACTCCTAAATAGAAGTGGCATGAGCCACGCAGGGTCGCGAGAGGAAAATGGCTCATCAAAACGGCCAGTGGAAGATGGAGAGTGCTACTACTGTTGAACTGAAGTTCCTGCTATGGATCCACCTACAATCATAACACGAATATAGTGCCACCGGCAAAAGGGACGTCAGTACACTGGAGTTTTTCTGGTATGTATGGACAAGCTTTGTCCCAAGTAAACTAAAGCCATAAACAAGCAAGTCACGGTAATAAAAACAACCAACAAATACATAAAGAAATAACGAGGCAAGCCAAACATGTTCCCACACTTACTTTATTTCAAGTTGTCTTTAACCCATATACAAATAGAAATCAACAATGAAAGCAACAACTAAACACACATGGAAAGCACAGTCAAGCCAAACAAAGGGACAATCAATGCCCCACATGTTACATACTCTCCATTCACATTGCCTCATCAATGATTTTACAATTGTATTAATATCGATTTCAATGGCGATTTCGATCGCTTTCCACCCTTATTACCTCGGCCACCCTTATCACCCCAAGGCACACCTTATTACTTTGTACTGTGGTGCGCAATCCGATTCCACCGTACAGTTTCAAATCACAACAATCACAACAATCACAACAATAACAACAGTCACAACAATCACAACAACAACAAGAATACTTCACAAAGATCACAATAAGGACAATAAGCAACTTACAACTGTTTCATACTTCCACAATACCCTCCAAGCCACTACCACAATAATGTTACAAGTACTTCCATATCCGACAGTACCAATCCCATTATGTTCAACAGTTTATAAGCAATTCAAGTTGTTTTATTTATTTCTCACAAGAAGCCAAATATTCCATTACTACCATTGTTCCCAATTTTATTATTTACAATTTTTTTTCATCATTAGGTTCACATCTCATACCACACGACACAAAATCAAACAAATAGAACACCCAACAACTTAATCACAATAATTAAACAACAATTCACGTAGCTATCACATACCAAACAATTTGTACAGCAAAATCCGATTTCACAAGGATCAAAGTTTGGCATACATACTTGGAGTCGAATTTCCTTTCGTTTATCTCCTACTTTCAATTCACCCAGTTTATCTATGTCGCCAACTCTGCTTTTGCAACCCTTACTTCTATCCAACTCTTTTTTTTAAATTAATTTCAAGTTTAAAGAACATGCATGAGTAGTTAATTTCAACTTTCAAGAGTTAATGCATAAAAATCTTTCCTTCCTTTAAAACTGAAAATCAATGAAAAATGGTTAGGGTTTTTACCTTTAGAATTTGGGGAAAAAGACACTTGCCCTAGGATTTTTGGACCAAGCCATTAGAAGAATTAATCTTTGAAGATGATAGGTTTCTCTCTAAAGAGTCTCTCCTCCCTCTCTCTTATTTTGCTCAGAGAATAGCAAGAAATAAATTGTTGGGGTATTTTGTTAAAGAAGAGATCGGGTTTAAAAAAATTTAGAAAATCTGGGCCGAGTCAAATCTGCGGTCGCATCTGCGATCACAGAATTAACATGCGGTCTGCATAATGCACAGCAGAATTGCTCCCAAAAATAACATGTTCATCTGCGACAAGAATGCGGCCGCATAATGCGTTGCAGAATTGACCACCAAAATCCTTAAGGAATTTATGCGATGGTTTTACGGTCCGCATTTTCATTATGCGATCGCATTTGGACTGAATTTTCAACACCAATTTTGACAAACATTCTGATACACTCTATGGTAGGAATGAGGTCCGTATATCTGATCTGCGACCGCATTCTTGACCGAGGAAATGACAATTTCTGGAAAAAATTTATTCTTTTGATTTTTTAAGCTTAGATCACTACCAAAGGTCCGAACCGCGTCTACACATTCCTAACATAATATTCGGACCTTGAAATCATGAGCTACTAGGTTTTAAGCACAAAATTTTACGGGGTGTTACATTTTATCCAGCCTGAACTCTTTGGAGTATTTTGATAATCTGCCTTCGAACTTCCTGCTTTTCTTTCATGATCAAAAGGAGATTTCATCTGCCAACATAGCTTCTTGTACCTTTTACCTCGACCAAGCTCTTCTTCAATATTTCCTTCAACCTCCATAGTCAAATCCCCTTCAATACTTATTTGTGTACATGGAGGAGTAGGAGAAAGAATAGCGAATGACGGACCATCATAACCAATATTGTCTCTCTTTCGTTTCCTCATGTTTTTTTCTAACAACTTCATCATTGTTGTCCTCTGCCAACAACTCTATAATAATATATATATTAGTTTGGTGCAACCCGTCATATGAACAGACAAAATTTCAGTGTGAATATAATTATTAAGACACAATCAATACATGTCTTCTACACACTATCTGCTTATATTTTTTCAAGAGACAATTCAGCTACGATATTTCTTGCATCATTTTGTTTTTCTCCCAATTGCACATTTTCATCATCTTGCAATTGGTCACCCTGTGATTCAATTGCTTGTTCACAAGATTCTGCAAAAATATTTACAAGAGAAAACACAATTAGTACTTGTTAATAATCTTTGATAAAATAAATATATATAAAATAAAATAAAACTGTCTAAACATTAAGGACTACTTGTCCTTAACTTTTGCACTTAAAATTTGAAGTTAAGGACCAAGTGTCCTTAACTTTTCTACTTCAAACTATAAGTTAAGGACTGCACTTCCTTAACTTTTGCACATGAAACTTGAAGTTAAGAACCAAATGTCCTTAACTTTTGGACTGCAAATTTGAAATTCAGGACCTATTGTCCTTTACTTTTGAACTTAAAACTTGAAGTTAAGAACCAAATGTCCTTAACATTTGAACTACAAATTTGATGTTCAGGACCTATTATCCTTAACTTTTGAACTTCAAAACTTTATGTTAAGGACTGCTTGTCCTTAACTTTTGTACGTGACACTTGAAATTCAGAATAACATAACACTACCTTTTCTTATTTTTTTCAAGAGACAATTCAACTAAGATATTACTTGTATTATTTTCTCTTTCTTCCAATTGCACATTTTTATCAACTTGCAATTGTTCACTCTGTGCTTAAGTTCCTTATTCACACAAAATCCTACAAAAATATTTATAATTGCTAACACAATTAGTTCTTGTTAATAATCTTTGATAAAACAAAAAACTATATAATAAATTAAAATAAAATACTGTCTAACCATTTGTAATAGTCAAGATTCTCCCAATTATATCATTTTCTTCACTAGCACTTTCTTCGGTTCCAATATCGTTTTTAAGAGAGGAAGGTCTAGAGATATGACATGTTGCTTTTATGCATTTGGAACCAATCACACGTTTGCTTGTTCCTTCAGTATTTTGTACATCTTGAGATTGTATTCCACTTTTCTCTTGATGCTCCACTCCTGCTTCTTCCCTTCCAGCTTCAAAAGATTCTGTAACATTTCCAATTAATACACATTCTAATAATTCTATAAAACTAACATACAATATATAATGAATGTTGTATCTAACCTTCATTGGCACAACTTTGAAATCCATATTTTTCTTTGTATGAAAGAGGTGTAGAAAGATCATATGTTCCTTCTAAACATTTGCATACATCTCGCTGACACTTGTTCCCAATGGACATGATAAATCCTCCTGAGATTGAAATCCACATTTACAATTTTTTTCTATTTCTCCTTTCTCTTTTGGATTTTCCCGCTCTTAAAATTCACCTACATCTTCCATTTCCACTTCATCAATAGATTTTACCAATATTTGTAATCATAAAAAAGTTTATATGTATATAAATAAATTTCAAAAAAAAAAAAATCTATATCTAACCTTTCCCAATATCAGTAACGTTCTCAGTTTCATCATCTTGATGTGCATCTTTAAATTCGCTTTCATACTGAACTTCTGCATCCACATCCATATCTTCATGTTAATCACCGCATGCATCTTTGTTGATTGTAACAGTAGGCTCTGTAGCACGACAATGATAAATTACTTCATCTTTTCTAATTGGAACACTAGAATCTCTATTTCTGTTCATTTGATTAGCTTTCCCAAAAAAGGTTCAGCAAATTATCAATCTTTGATCCTAGAGTTTTCTTTAAATCCCGAGAAAGAAACTAAGTTAGGAAGTTAAGGACTGGTTCAAAATTTAAGGACAACCAGTCCTTAAGTTTGATTTACATGTTGAAAAGTTAAGGATAGGCAGTCATTAACTTAGATTCATGATCACAAATTAAGGAAAAGAAGTCCTTATCTTTGAATTCCAAGTTCAAAAGTTAAAGACAGGTAGTCCTTAACTTTGAATTCCAAGTTCACAAATTAAGGACAAGAAGTACTTAACTTTTAATTCCAAGTTAAAAACTTAAGGACAAGAAGTCCTTAAGTTTCATTACTAAGTTCAAAATTTAAGGACAACAAGTCCTTAACTTTCATCTAAGTTCAAAATTTAATGACAGAAAGTCCTAAAGTTGGACTAACTGAAAATACTATGATTTCATTCTCAATCTTTTTTTCTGCTACAACTATTTCAGATAAACTTTAGTAACTTAAAGCTCTATGATAATCTCTGAATAAAAAAAACAAAAAATAAAATAACAAAAAAAGAGTTCGTAAGCAAGAAATAATCAAATAAAAAACTAATACTATTCAAAGGTAGAAACACATACTGTAACAATTTCCCTTAAGTATGGCTTCGCCAAATTGTATGAAAGAAGACCTTGAGCTTTGATCTTGTGAAATTGGATCCTCAACACTCATAGGCTCTGTATCTTTTTCTTCAACAGGAATGAATGGTGACACCTCGATCAACTTAAACAACTATTATATAAGATAAAGTAAACATAAGTATTCACAACTAAAACAAATAAACAAAAAAATAGACAGTGATTACACTAACTTACATCTTGATTATGGAAATATCTTCTACAAAGAGCATCAAACTGTGGAGACTTCAATTCATAATAACTAACATCCGAGGATAACTAGATTCTTTGAAGTTGACAAATTATGTTTCTTCGAAAATAGGAAGTACTTCCATAATCCAAACACAAAAGGCAAAAGGAAAGCTAATTGTAGTGTAGCTATTCTTCTCTTTATCTTTGTCTTTCTCCTTCTCAGTCTAATTCACATTTGGCTTCACACAACTCTTCAATTACTTTAATAGCGTCTTGTAATGAAGAGAGCCCCAGTTGAAGGAAGAGCAGAGTGCATCATCGTCGACAATTTTTATTATCTGATCAGACACATTCTGATTCTTCCGCTTGCCCATCAAAATAGATTCAACTAAATATATTGTTGCCAACTTCAAAGCATTATCATCACTGCCAACAAATGATGAAGCTGTACCATGTGGGTGACTAGAAATAACCCTAAACAAATCACCCACATCAATTCTATCCTTTCCAAGGAAATTGACTCTTAAAAGCCTATTCTCTTTCTCATGTAAACATTTGATGTCGAGTGACGAATATGACTTCAAACTAGTCATTATTTGAAATGCATCAAAGGTAAACTTAGTTGCACGGTCAAATACCTTGAATGTCATTGAATTAGGTTCATTATTTACGATCTCTGAAAGCAATAGACAGTGAATAGGTTTACCAGAGAACTTCACACTTTGTAATCGGAAGAAGTTGCCAAAAATACCATCCCTCAATTTCTTCCACTGGCTATTCGATAAAAAACCTTTAATGGTTTACTTATATTGCAAATCTCCTTTCCAATACACCATAAAATTACACCAATCATCAAATTCGAACACACGATCTCCTTCCATTATCACACTACAAACGAAGGAAAAAGAAAATAAAGATTAGGGCTTACAGTTAGTTGCAGGGACATGGTCCTTAAGTTCAAGTGTCACATACAAAAGTTAAGGACAAGCAGTTCTTAACTTAAAGTTTAAAGGTCAAAAATTAAGGAAAATATGTCCTATACATCAAATTTGTAGTTTAAAAGTTAAGGACATTTAGTCTTTAACTTCAAGTTTCATGTGCAAAAGTTAAGGACAATTAGTCCTTAACTTTGAGTTCCAACTCCAAAATTTAATGTCGTTTCTTTCTTTTATTTCAGGAACGCAACTAACTAAAAATTCATAAACAAAGTAAGCTTATGAATTTCTATGAGCATTTTTATTAAATATACCATACATAATCAAATATATTGAATTGACCACAAATACATTTCACATTTCAAACCCTAAAAATTTCTAAATAATACAATCACGACATCTCTGACCCTAAATTAACATATAATCATCATTTTTGCAATTTCAAACATACTTCACACGACATTGAACCCGATTAAACATTTAGAAATACAAAAATGCTTTAAAAAACACACATTACGAGTCGCAAACAAATAGAAGATGGCGGGGAAGATGAAAGAGCAGGAAGATTAACAGACGATCCTTTGCATGTGAGAGGATGATGAAGAAGCAAAGAATACGCAACTTTCCCTAAAACCGCTCTCTAATTTGTTTCCCACGACTGAAGGAAAACAAAGGGTTTTTGGGTATTTTGGCATCATAAGTGAATTGAAGAAAGGGTAAATGTGTCTTTTTTCTATTATTAGTGGCTATTTTTGCTGAGCATTGTAACTAGTGGATAAAAATTCAAGACAGTCATTATTAGTGGCTACTACATGCCATTGTTACTGACTTGTTCCATTCCGCCCCAAACCCATCCAAATAAACAAGCCCGAAGTTCACCTTACCCTGTCCACCCCGTTCAATCCCAAACAACCCTGTTTCATTTCAATTTGATCTTAACCCTTGGATTTTATCAATCCAACGGCTTAGAACTGGTTGATCCATCACCATATAACTGTCCGAATTTAGGTCAAACCCCCCAAGACTAAAATGTATCTCAATTTTCTCTTTATATCACCTCCACCAAGAGAGAGAGGGAGCAAGTGGTGATAAGAGGGAAAATGGGAAAGAAAAAGTTCTTGCTATCTGTGGGAGTATTGAAGAGAGTGGCATCAAGTTAGGGGGAAATGGTTCTAGGAAGGCGGATGAAGGGCTTATTCATCTATGCAAGCAACAAGAAGAACCTGTTTCATCGGCTGAGGAAATTCTGGTTGATCTTCTGAAGAGGGTTGGGGCCAGTTATGATCCAAAGAAATGCAAAGCTTATTCACAAAAGGTTTCAACTTCTTCCAAGCTAACCAATAAAAGAAAACATTCACCCCCAAAACCTACCATCCCTTCAGTCCCTAAGAAAAGCTAGTAGGAATAGGGTCAAAAAAGTGAAGCAGAATCACATAAAGCTCAAGAAGAGAGCAGGAAGAAAAAGAGGGAGAAGGGAAAAACAAAGGTTATAGGAAGCTCTGAAGTACTAGAAGAAGAAGAGGAGATGGAACTGGTACATCAAGAAAGAGGAACAATTGAAGAGGTTCCAACACTCAAAAAAAAAGTTCCAAGACTTCTTCTAAGAAATATTCCTCTGTACATGTACCTGCTGAACCGTCTTTGGCCAAAAGAACCAGATTTACAGTAAAATGAAAGCAAGTGAAAATTACTGAGGAAGATGAAGAATAGAGTGGTGAAGAAGAAGAGGAGGAATCCGAGAAAGAACAAGTCAAGTTTGCCATCTTTAGCAAAAGAATGTTTTTGAAATGAAGGCTGCTTCAACATGGATGAACCAGGAATGAGGAGGTTGGTGGAGCCTCTTACTGCACAAGGGTGGAAGGACATGGTCCTTGAAATGGATGGCAGGCTGGCAAGAAAAGGACTAATTGAGTTTATGGCAAATGCCACAGTGAAAAATGGGGTAGTCACCAGCCTGGTAAAAGGAGTAAAAGTGGATTTTGATGCACTCCAACTGGGTGAGATTCTGGACATACCTAGTGAAGGATATGTTGACTATACAAGGCAAAGGTGGCCACGTCTAGAATCTCTCCCTACTACTCTTCAAATCACTAGGAATTTGTATGATGCTAAAGCTGCTGAACATGTGCCTAAAGCCAGGTTTGTGCAAAAAAGTGAGATGAGGCGAGTACAAGGTCCTTTTTGAGTTTTTCAACAAGTGTCTACTGTGAAGATAGGAGAGAAGGCACACTCCCAACTACATGAATCAGGTTCTTATGGAGTTCCTTGTGAGAAGAAGGCAGAACAATTGGCCTACTTTTATTATCAAATTACTAGACAGGGTCATAAATTGTTCCAAGGCTCATGCCACAGAGTCATAAGATGTAATAAGGCAGATGGCCATTAGTGACTTTTATTACTATTTAGTGTTGTTTTGGGTTTTGTCTACCTTTTATCAATAAAATGAGGCATTTAGCATTCTAAGTTCTCCAATTAATTTTTATCTATGCCTACCCAGTGCACAACGAGGTCCCCAAAATTAGAATGCAATTTATATTTTAGCAGTACGTGTTTAAATATTGAAACATTTTTTTTATAATCCTTACTGACTTGTTACCTTTTTATTTTTTACTTTTTGTTTATTTCCCTTCCCAAAGGTTAGTTCGCGAACTCTAGCAACGTCATCATATTTTACAAGATCGAGGGGCCCTCCACCTACTCCACCTCCCAGTCCTATCAAACACAAAAACAAAGGGAAAATAGAAGACATGAACAACTCAGCTTGAACAAATAAGCTGAGTGGGTGGAAGTCACTCATGGTGTTTTTGTCTCCAAGGAAAATGCATCCCAACTAGAACAAAAGCTATTGAAATTTTTGGAAGAACTTGATCAAGTCCATAATCGGGAAAATCTATCATTTTCCCTTACCAATTTAAAGGTTACTTTCCCAAATACTCAGAATCCCGTACATCCATAAAATATCCCAAACCACAAAACCATCTCGCTCCTCACCACCACTACAATTCTTGCCACACTTCCAACAATACTCTACTACTTATCCTGAAACCTTCAAACTCCAGAAATGACCACTACCACACCCAACACATTACCCCCATCTATGTGGAGATTGTGACACACCTGTCACGACCCTAGTTCACCAATCATGAACATGTCGTGATGGCACCCAGTCCCCACGACTAGGTAAGCCTAACACGTTGCGGAATATACAAGTTATGAATGTTAAACAAGAAATAGCGGAAAAACAATATAAATAGGAATGTAATCCGTGCCGCTTGACACATACACTCGTCAACACACTATATAAAACACCACCAAGACCCGGAATCCCACGGGTAACACAGACTAAAAGAGATCATACAATTGTAGCTCTATGTAAAAGGAGTATCTAACAACGAAATGAAGGAAAAACATCTACTAGCACTAGAATAGAAGGAAGGCCTCCGGATCCGCGGACGTAGCAGATCATACCTCGAGGTCTCCCAAACGCTGCTGAATCACCTGGTGTGAGCCTGCCCTGATGTACCTGGATCTGCACAACAAAAGTGTGCAGAAGAGTAGCATGAGTACACCACAGCGGTACTCGGTAAGTGCCAAGCCTAACCTCGATGGAGTAGTGACGAGGAAGGTCAGGGCCCTACTGAGAAACAATAATAATATGATGATAACAAAACAATGGACAGTTTAAATGAATAATAAATTTCCGAACTAGCAACAATAAGATGATTACTACAATCGTCTACAATTAAGCTAACAACGAATAGCCAAACTCAATAAAACAAGTCCAGGACCTGTAGGAATCGAACCCACAGTCCCATTGACAGTACCTCTGGGTCTCCGGGAATCGAACCCGCAGCCTATATCTCAACAAATAATCAACAACTCAGGATCTCCGGGAATCGAACCCGCAGTCCCTACCAATAACTCAGGATCTCGGGAATCAAACCCGTAGTCCCTACCAATAACTCAGGATCTCAAGAATCAAACCCGTAGTCCCTACCAATAACTCAGGATCTCGGGAATCGAACCCGTAGTCCCTACCAATATCACACCGGTCTCTGGGAATCGAACCCACAGCCCCGGGTCTCCGGGAATCGAACCCGCAGTCCACAAGCACAGCAAATAAAGGAATCCACAGAGAGATCAATTATGCTTAACTATAACTTCACCAAAAAAAATTGTGTCAATAATTGTCAAGGAGTTCAAATAAGGCAATTAGGCAACTAAACAGTTAAGTGTTACCTAATCATGCTTTTCTAACCACAACCGGGTAAAAATATCAAATTAACAGCCAAAGACAGGAATATCGCTCATCGAACATTTTAAATAAAGTACGTGTTCAACAACCAGCGCATGTACACGCCTGTCACCTCGCGTACAAGGCATTTAAACTATCACATAATATCCTAGGGGTGAAAATTCCCCCACACGAGGTTAGACAAGTCACTTACCTCGACTCCAGTACAAAACCGCTATGAAACAACTCTCTTGCCGCGAATGTCGGCCTCCACAAGTGTAGAATCTGATAAAAATCAATAGAATCATATCAAAATAGGTCAATTGGGCATTACCCAATCAAAACAACTCAAAATACGCCAAAACCCACAAGTTGCCAAAACCCGACTTTCGGTACGCTTATCGAAAAATCACGAAAATTATATATTCGGGTTCCTTGTCTCAATACGAGTCCAAGCATATAAGATTTACCAAATTCGGACTCCATTTGCCCATTCAAAACCTTGATTTTCTAAAGTTCAAGCCTAGGGCTAAATCCTCCATAAATTACCCCAAATTCCTCCATTTTCATGATATAATTGCATAATATTACCAATACTAATCATAAGATGAGTCCATAGTTGATTACCTGATGATTTCCCTTGAATCTCCCTCAAAAATTGCCCAAATCGCCTCTTAAGCCGAGACCCCAAATGTTGGAATGTTTCTGAAATTTTTCTAACTTCTGATACAATTAACTCTCTGCGATTTCCGCTTCTGCGGACCATTTTCGCCTCTGCGGAACCGCTTCTGCGACCACGTGGTCGCTTCTGCGAACCCCAGACCTGGCTGGCCCATTCCGCTTCTGCGAGCCTAGGGCCGCTTCCACGAGACCGCTTCTGCGAATAATCCTCCGCTCCTGCGGAACATTCCGCTTCCGCGCCTCAGAGTCCGCTCATGCGGACTCGCTTAAGCGGTCAATATTCCGCTTCTGCGGAACTCCCCTTCGCAACCCCGGATCGCTTCTGCGATCCTCTTTCCGCATCAGCGATGCCACCTCTGCGGACCAGGATCCACTTCAGCGATTAGTTCCGCTCCTGCGTTCACTTGTCCGCTCCTGCGCTCCCTTTTCCGCAGGAGCGAAAACAACAGAACAGAACCCCAAACCTGCATTATTTTTCATGTTTTCTCCCGTTTAACCATCCCAAACCACCCCGAGGCCGCCGGGACCTCATCCAAACACACCAACACATCCTAATACCTTATTTGAACTTGTTCCAATCCTCAAAACACGTCTAACAACATCAAAACCCATAATTCACATCGAATTCAAGCCTAAATTTCTTAAAACTCTCTGAATTACACATTCGATCTAAAACCCGACCAAACGACGTCCAAATGACCCAAAAATTTGCGGACATATCCAAAATCACATAACGAAGCTACAGAAATTGTCGGAATTCCATTCCGACCCCGGATCAAAATCTCACCTATCGTTCGGATTCGCTAAAATTTCAACCTTCGGCATTTCAAGCCTAATTGAGCTACGGACCTCCAAAATACATTCCGAACGCGCTCCCAATCCCGAAATCACCTAACGGAGCTAATGGAACCATCGGATTTCCATTCCGAGATCGTCTTAACACTGTTCCAGTTATGGACCATTTTCTATCTTTAAAGCTCTCATTTAGGGACTAAGTGTCCCAAAATACCTCAAATTTCAGGACCGACTCTCCCGGCAACCCACAATAGCAGAAATGAACTTAGGGGAACAGTTAAATTGGGGATTAGGGCGTAATTTTCTAAAACAACCGGTCGGATCGTTACATCTTCCCACACTTAAAGATTCGTTCGTCCTCGAACGAGCATAAGAAACATACCTGGAGTAGTGAAAAGATGAGGGTACTGGCTGCGCATATCCTACTCGGGCTCCCAAGTCGCCTCCTCGACCTGCTGGACCCGCCACTGAACCTTTACCGAGTCGATGTTCTTTGACCTTAGCTTTCTGACTTGCCTATCCAGAATGGCTACTGGCTCCTCAACATAAGACAGATCCTTGTCTAGCTGAACAGAAGTGAAATCCAACACATGCGACGGGTCACCATGGTATCTCCGGAGCATAGAGACATGAAATACGGGGTGAAATCCAGCTAGACTAGGAGGTAAGGCTAACTCATAGGCAACCTCCCCAATACGCCTCAAAATCTCAAAAGGGCCAATAAACCTAGGACTCAGCTTTCCTTTCTTCCCAAACCTCATAACGCCCTTCATGGGCGAGACTCGAAGTAGAACCCGCTCGCCAACCATAAAAGCCACATCGCGAACCTTCTTGTCCGCATAACTCTTCTGTCTAGACTGGGCTGCACGAAGTCTGTCCTGAATCACCTTGACCTTGTCCATAGCATCCCGAACCATATCAGTACCTAGCAACCTGGCCTCGCCCGGCTCAAACCAACCCACGGGAGACCTGCACCTCCTACCATATAGGGCCTCATACGGTGCCATCTGAATACTAGACTGGTAGCTGTTGTTATAAGCAAACTCCGCCAGTGGCAACAAGTGATCCCATGAACCTCCAAACTCAATCACGCACGCACGGAGCATATCCTCCAAAATCTGAATAGTGCTCTCGGACTGCCCATCAGTCTGGGGGTGAAAGGCTGTGCTCAGCTCTACCCGAGTACCTAACTCCTGCTGTACGGCTCTCCAGAACCGTGAAGTGAACCGAGTGCCTCTATCCGAAATGATGGAAACTGGAATACCATGCAGCCGAACTATCTCCCTGATATAGATCTCCGCCAGTCGTTCCGATGAATAAGCAGTGCTCACCGGTATGAAATGGGCGGACTTGGTCAGCCGATCCACAATAACCCAAATAGAATCAAACTTCCTAACAGTCCGTGGAAGTCCAGATATAAAGTCCATGGTAATGCGCTCCCATTTCCACTCGGAACCTCAATCTGCTGCATCAATCCACCCGGACGCTGATGCTCCTACTTCACCTGCTGGCAGTTGAGGCATCTAGAAACATAATCAACTATATTCCCTCTTCATCCGCCTCCACCAGTAATGCTGTTTCAAGTCCTGATACATCTTCGCGGCACCCGGATGGATGGAATACCGCGAACTATGGGCCTCTGCTAGAATCAGCTCTCAAAGATCATCTACATTGGGCACACAGATACGCCCCTGCATCCTCATGACTCCATCATCCCCGATGGTAACATCTCGAGCATCACCACGCCGAACTCTATCCTGAAGGACAAGCAAATGAGGGTCGTCGAACTGACACTCCCTGATGCGGTCAAATAGAGAAGTACGAGAAACCACACAAGCTAGAACCCGGCTGGGCTCCGAAAGATCCAATCTAACAAACTGCATGGATAAAGCTCGAACATCCATCGCCATAGGCCTCTCCGAAATTGGTAGGTATGTCAAACTCCCCAAACTCTCCACCCCGCAACCCAAGGCGTCGACAATTACATTGGCCTTGACCGGATGATAGAGAATAGTAATATCATAGTCCTTCAGTAGTTCCAACCATCTTCTCTGACGCATATTCAGGTCCTTCTGCTTAAGCAAGTGCTGCAAGCTCCGGTGATCGATGTAGATCTCACAAGGAACCCCATATAAATAATGACGCCAAATTTTCAAGGCGTGAACAATATCAGCTAGCTCCAAATCATGAACAGGGTAATTCTTCTCATGCACCTTCAGCTGTCTCGACGCGTAGGCAATCACCCTACCGTCCTGCATCAATACCGCACCGAGTCCAACTCGTGAGACATCACAATATACATTATAGGACCCCGAACCTGTAGGCAACGTCAATATAGGGGCCGAAGTCAAAGCTGTCTTGAGCTTCTGAAAGCTCGCCTCACACTCGTCTGTCCACTGAAAAGGGGCACCCTTTTGGGTCAATCTAGTCATAGGTGCTGCAATCGAAGAGAACCCCTTTACGAAACGACGGTAATAGCCCGCCAAACCAAGGAAACTGCGAATCTCAGTAGCGGAGGAGGGTCTGGGCCAACTCTGCACGGCCTCCACCTTCCTCGGATCTACTGGAATACCATCACTCGACACCACGTGGCCCAAAAATGCCACTGAACTCAACCAGAATTCACATTTAGAGAACTTGGCATAAAGCTGCTTCTCCCTCAGAATCTGAAGCACTATCCTCAAATGCTGCTCGTGCTCTTCCCGACTTCGGGAATATACTAGAATATCATCAATGAAAACAATCACGAACGAGTCCAGATAAGGCCTGAACACACTGTGCATCAAATGCATAAATGCTGCTGGGGCATTAGTCGACCCAAAAGACATCACGAGGAACTCATAGTGACCATACCGGGTCCTGAAGGCAGTCTTCGGGATATCTGGCTCCCGAATCTTCAGCTGGTGATACCCGGAGCGCAAATCAATCTTAGAAAACACATGTGCGCCCTGTAACTGGTCAAATAAATCATCAATACGGGGCAAAGGATACCGGTTCTTCACTGTAACCTTGTTCAGCTGACGATAGTCAATACACATACGCATAGAACCGTCCTTTTCTTCACAAACAATACAGGAGCACCCCAAGGCGAAACACTGGGTCGAATAAAACCCTTGCCCAATAACTCCTGTAATTGATCCTTCAACTCCTTTAACTCGGGAGGAGCCATACGGTACGGTGGAATAGAAATGGGCTGAGTACCCGGCAACAAGTCAATAGCAAAGTCAATATCTCTGTCGGGCGGCATGCCCGGAAGATCAGCTGGAAATACATCAGCAAAGTCACGTACCACATGAACAGAATCAATAGAGGGAGTGTCAATACTGACGTCCCGCACATAGGCTAGATAAGCAGCACACCCCTTCTCAACCATACGCTGAGCTCTGAGAAAAGAAATAACACGGCTAGGGGTGTGATCTAGAGTACCACTCCACTCAATACGTGGAATGCCCGGCATAGCCAGCGTCACGGTCTTGGCGTGACAATCAAGAATAGCATAATGGGGCGACAACCAGTCCATGCCCAGAATAATATCAAAATCGACCATCCCAAGCAGCAATAGATCCGCTCTGGTCTCAAAATCACAAATGGTAACCAAACACGACCGATATACGCGGTCCACTACCAAAGAATCACCCACCGGAGTGGAAACATAAATGGGGGCACTCAAAGAATCCCGAGGCACACCCGGATGAGAAGCAAAGTAAGAAGACACATATGAAAAAGTGGAACCAGGGTCGAATAGAACCGATGCCTCCCTGTGACTAACCATAATAATACCTGTGATAACAGAGTCAGATGCAACAGCCGCAGCGCGATCAGGAATAGCATAGAATCTGGCATGTCCCCCTCTCGAGGGCGGCCTCTGGAACTCTGACCCCCGCCCCTGGCCGGCTGGGCAGGTGGAGGGGCAGCTGGGGCTGGAATGATAGCCTGCTGGCCCTGCGAACCACGCGGATGCTGTGATGACTGATGAGGGGCTCCTCTCCTGCGCCTGGGGCACTCCCTATCCAGGTGGCGAGTATCCCCGCACTCAAAATAAGCTCTGGGAGGACGCGGTGGCTGTGACTGACCGGTCTCACCCCCACTAGTCTGACCCCTGGAAGGACCCCGCGCAGGAGGTGCACTGGAAACTGGGGAAGCATAATAAGGCTCCTGAGGTGCTGGAAGACCTGGCATACTACCGGCTACGGGCAATGCTGAGTGAACCGGTCGGCCGGAATAACCCCTGCCAAAACGACCGGCTGCTGAAGTGCGGGCACCAGAGAAATGGCCCGACTCACGAGACCTCTTGGCCTCTCTATCTCCCCGCTCTCTAGGAAGCATACTCTCGATCCTCCTGGCAATGCTAACTGCCTGCTGATAAGATATATCGCCTCCAACTCTCTGGCCATGCTGGACCGGATCGGCGGAATCAGGCCCTCAATAAATCTCCGCACTCTCTCCGGACCGTGGCTACCAAAGCCGGTGCATGCCTGGCTAGACGGGTGAAACTGATAGCATACTCCGATACTGACATGGAGCCCTATCGCAACCTCTCAAACTCCGAGCGCCAAGAATCCCTAAGGCTTTATGGAACAAACTCCCTCAAAAACAGATCTGAAAACTGCGTCCAAGTCAATGAAGCAGACTCCTCTGGACTATCCAACTCATACGTGCGCCACCAATCATAAGCGGCCCCACGAAACTGAAAAGCAGTGAAAGAAACCCCGCTGGTCTCCACAATCCCCATAGTACGAAGAATACGATGACACTCCTCTAGAAAACCCAATGCATCATCTGAAGCCAAACCACTAAACACCGGAGGGTCATATTTCTTGAACCTCTCCAATCTACGCTGCTCGTCCTCAGAGGCAGCTGGTCCACCTCCTAGTTGTGCTAGGGCGGCAGGAGGCATAACCAAAATATCTGGAACCTGTCCCACTGGCACACGCTGCTCCGGTGTAATGGCTGCGGGAGTCTGGGCCCCTCCCCCGGCCTGAGATGTAGCTGCGACGAGAGGAAGTAACCCTGCCTGTGCTAAAGTATTATACATGCTCATGAACTGGGCCAGGGTCTCCTGGAGTGCTGGAGTAGTAGCAGTTGTAGTCGGTGTACCAGTTGCCTGCGCTCCAACCTGATCCACCGGTGGTGCCTTAGCGGCAGCACGCGCGGGTGCTGTGGCTGCACCTCGGGCGCGTCCTCATCCTCTACCACGACCCTGGCCTCTAGCGGCGGCAATAGGGGGCGCGTGTGCCTGATCCTCACGAGTAGAACTTGTCCTCACCATCTGTGAGAGAATAGAAAGCAGAAGTTTGGATTTGGTGCCAAAAATGTCGCACGACAAGGAATCCAAAAGAAATGAAGAGTTTCCTAAACAGTTACATAGCCCCTCGTAGATAAATACAGACGTCTCCGTATCGATCAGCGAGACTCTAAGTAACCGGTCCGTGTCCCGTGACTCCTATGAACCTAGAGCTCTGATACCAACTTGTCACGACCCTAGTTCACCAATCATGAACATGTCGTGATGGCACCCAGTCCCCACGACTAGGTAAGCCTAACACGTTGCGGAATATACAAGTTATGAATGTTAAACAAGAAATAGCGGAAAAATAATATAAATAGGAATGTAATCCGTGCCGCTTGGCACATACACTCGTCAACACACTATATAAAACACCACCAAGACCCGGAATCCCACGGGTAACACAGACTAAAAGAGATCATACAATTGTAGCTCTATGTAAAAGGAGTATCTAACAACTGAATGAAGGAAAAACATCTACTAGCACTAGAATAGAAGGAAGGCCTCCGGATCCGCGGACGTAGCGGATCATACCTCGAGGTCTCCCAAATGCGGCGGAAAAATCACCTAGCTCGAGCCTGCTCTGATGTACCTGGATCTGCACAACAAAAGTGTGCAGAAGAGTAGCATGAGTACACCACAGCGGTACTCAGTAAGTGCCAAGCCTAACCTCGATGGAGTAGTGACGAGGAAGGTCAGGGCCCTACTGAGAAAACAATAATACAATGATAATAACAACAATGGACAGTTTAAATGAATAATAAATTTCCGAACTAGCAACAATAAGATGATTACTACAATCGTCTACAATTAAGCTAACAACGAATAGCCAAACTCAATAAAACAAGTCCAGGACCTGTAGGAATCGAACCCACAGTCCCATTGACAGTACCTCTGGGTCTCCAGGAATCGAACCCGCAGCCCATATCTCAACAAATAATCACCAACTCAGGATTTCCGGGAATCGAACCCGCAGTCCCTACCAATAACTCAAGATCTCGGGAATCAAACCCGTAGTCCCTACCAATAACTCAGGATCTCGGGAATCAAACCCGTAGTCCCTACCAATAACTCAGGATCTCGGGAATCGAACCCGTAGTCCCTACCAATATCACACCGGGTCTCTGGGAATCGAACCCACAGCCCTGGGTCTCCGGGAATCGAACCCGCAGTCCACAAGCACAGCAAATAAAGGAATCCACAGAGAGATCAATTATGCTTAACTATAACTTCACCGAAAAAAATAGTGTCAATAATTAACAAGGAGTTAAAATAAGGCAATTAGGCAACTAAACAGTTAAGTGTTACCTAATCATGCTTTTCTAACCACAACCGGGAAAAAATATCAAATTAACAGCCAAAGACAGGAATATCGCTCATCGAACATTTTAAATAAAGTACGTGTTCAACAACCAGCGCATGTACACGCCCGTCACCTCGCGTAAAAGGCATTTAAACTATCACATAATATCCTAGGGGTGAAAATTCCCCCACACGAGGTTAGACAAGTAACTTACCTCTACTCCGGTACAAAACCGCTATGAAACAACTCTCTTGCCGCGAATGTCGGCCTCCACAAGTGTAGTATCTGATAAAAAAATCAATAGAATCATATCAAAATAGGTCAATTGGGCATTACCCAATCAAAACAACTCAAAATACGCCAAAACCCACAAGTTGCCAAAACCCGACTTTCGGTACGCTTATCGAAAAATCACGAAAATTATATATTCAGGTTCCTTGTCTCAATACGAGTCTAAGCATATAAGATTTACCAAATTCGGACTCCATTTGCCCATTCAAAACCTTGATTTTCTAAAGTTCAAGCCTAGGGCTAAATCCTCCATAAATTACCCCAAATTCCTCCATTTTCATGATATAATTGCATAATATTACCAATACTAATCATAGGATGAGTCCATAGTTGATTACCTGATGATTTCCCTTGAATCTCCCTTAAAAATTGCCCAAATCGCCTCTTAAGCCGAGACCCCAAATGTTGGAATGTTTCTGAAATTTTTCTAACTTCTGATACAATTAACTCTCTGCGATTTCCGCTTCTGCGGACCATTTCCGCCTCTGCGGAACCGCTTCTGCGACCACGTGGTCGCTTCTGCGAACCCCAGACCTGGCTGGCCCATTTCGCTTCTGCGAGCCTAGGGCCGCTTCCGCGAGACCGCTTTTGCAAATAATCCTCCGCTCCTGCGGAACATTCCGTTTCCGCGCCTCAGAGTCCGCTCCTGCGGACTCGCTTAAGCGGTCAATATTCCGCTTCTGCGGAACTCCCCTTCGCAACCCCGGATCGCTTCTGCGATCCTCTTTCCGCATCAGCGATGCCGCCTCTGCGGACCAGGATCCGCTTCAGCGATTAGTTCCGCTCCTGCGTTCACTTGTCCGCTCCTGCGGACTCGCTCCTGCGCTCCCTTTTCCGCAGCAGCGAAAACAACAGAACAAAACCCCAAACCTGCATTGTTTTTCATGTTTTCTCCCGTTTAACCATCCGAAACCACCCCGAGGCCCCCGGGACCTCATCCAAACATACCAACACATCCTAATACCTTATTCAAACTTGTTCGAATCCTCAAAACACGTCTAACAACATCAAAACCCATAATTCACATCGAATTCAAGCCTAAATTTCTTAAAACTCTCTGAATTACACATTCGATCTAAAACCCGACCAAACAACTTCCGAATGACCTAAAAATTTGCGGACATATCCAAATTTACATAACGAAGCTACAGAAATTGTCAGAATTCCATTCCGACCCCCGGATCAAAATCTCACCTATCGTTCGGATTCGCCAAAATTTCAACCTTCGGCATTTCAAGCGTAATTGAGCTACGGACCTCAAAAATACATTCCGAACGCGCTCCCAACCCCGAAATCACCTAACGGAGCTAATGGAACCATCAGATTTCCGTTCTGAGATTGTCTTAACACTGTTCCGGTTACGGACCATTTTCTATCTTTAAAGCTCTTATTTAGGGACTAAGTGTCCCAAAATACCTCAAATTTCTGGGCCGACTCTCCCGGCAACACACAATAGAAGAAATGAACTTAGGGGAACAGTTAAATTGGGGATTGGGGCGTAATTTTCTAAAACGACCGGTCGGGTCGTTACAACACCCCACCCAGCCAATCTAATGCACACATGTGTCGAATGATAAGGAATTTATAATCAGAAATTTGGCCGAAGAGCTTAAAAAGTTGAATAGCAGAATTCGGGGAATTAAAGGTAGTAAGGAAATTAAAGGGCTAAACTCTGAAGATCTCTGCATACAGCCCGATGTCTAACTGACCAAGGGGTACAGACCTCCCAAGTTCAAAATGTTTGATAGTACTGGGGATCCCGGGATCCACATGAGAACATACTATGATAAGCTGGTTGAAGTGGGAAGAGACGAGAAAATCCACATAAAGATTTTCATGAGGAGCTTGAATGGAGATGCCTTATCTTGGTACATTATCCAGGATCCAAAAAAGTGGTCAAGTTGGGTAAGCATGGCTTCCGATTTCACGGATAGATTCAAGTTCAACACGAAGAATACGTCGAATGTGTTCTATATTCAAATTTTGAAGGAGAAACCCACAGGGACCTTTCGTAAGTATGCCACTCACTTAATACTTGAAGCTGCTATGGTCAAACCTGCCTTAGAGGAAGAACAAATGAATAAGTTTTTTCCGGGCTCATGACCCACAATGTTATGAGTGGCTGATGGTGATCAATAATCATAAATTTTCTGATATCATCAAGCTAGGAGAAAATATCTAGGAAGGCATCAAGAGTTGTATGGTTATGAACCTTGAAGCCTTGCATGCTAAAAATAAGGATTTACAATCTAGTGGTACGTCCACAAAAATGGACGTTGGTGCAGTAATGGTTGAACAAAGGACTAAATCCCCGATAAAATACCAAGCTATCCAATGCCTCCACCCACATATCAACCTACTCCAAACTACCAAGCACCTGCACCCTCTTACCATACTCCACCACCCACTTATCAATTAGCTCCACCTCCCGCATATCAGCCCACTTCACTAAATACTCCTAACCGACACATGTTTACCAAGCCTACAACACCCAACCATACCACTATCAATCACCTCCTTCACATAAAAAGTTCACTACACCACGACCAAATTTTGACCACCGACTTCCCAAACAATATACAGCCATTGATGAACCAGTCCACCAGCTGTACGAAAGACTCAAAGCTGCTGGTTATGTCACCCTATCTCTGCTGTAACACCTAAAAACCCTTATCTATGGGTCAATCCAAAAAGATCTTGTGCATACCATTACGACATGATGGGATATACCATTGTTGAGTGACGTGAAAGTGCAAGAGGGGGTTAATTGTCTCTAATTGAAATTACTCGTTATTAAGTTGACTTAAACACTTTAATAGTCGACCAAATATGAAATTCTTACAGAGATAACATTTAGAGATAATATGCAGAAAATAAATGCAGGAAATAAAGACACCAAAAATTTTACACTGGTTTGGATTCAATGTAAATCCTAATCCAGCCCCATTGGGTTGCAAGGGATTTCTCTTCAAGCAAATGAATTTTCTCTCGAGTACAATTGTGATGGATATCGCTCAGAATTTCTAGCACTCGTTTGATACAATGCCTTACCAGCTGTATGCCCTATTTCTATCTCTGACTTACTACACAGCAGATCTAAGTAGGCTATTATGCTTGTTTATAGTATAAAGAAGAGAGTTATTTTGGTGCGTTGAAAGTATAAAGAGGACGATGTTACTCAGTGTATTTATACAAAGATAACTGGTAATGGCTCGTCAACCCAAGCGTTTTGATCCTTTGAAAGAATAGATTCTTTCCAAGAATAAGGAATTATTTGTTTCTTGTCTTGAGATTTCTTCCTTCGTCAAATACTGGAATCAACAAGATTTATGCTTGATTGTTTCACCTTCCAAGCTCGACTGCTAGCCGGATCTTCTCCTTGATCGTTGGACCTTCCAAGTTTGTCCACTGACCGGATCTTCTAGCTTTTATTATTCTCCCATAATTTTTCTAATCACATATCACTTCAAATCTTAACTTTGATAAGGAAAATTTTATATCCCAAATGTCACGGAGCTAATCCTGATTTGCTGATGTAGCTTTCCTATAGGTGGTTCCTTTGTGGGAGAAGCCCTTCCTTGTTCAACATAGCTCTTTCACTCATTCTTCTTTACTTCTTTGAACTTCTGCACATGTATATTAATTGCATCATTAAAATATGATCTACATTCTCCCCCTTTTTTATGATGGGAAAATAATATATGTAGATGTACGAAGGTAAGTAACAGTTAACTTCCCTATTTGTTTCTAGCCAACTTGTCTCCACCTTAGTGTGTGTAGTCAACCGGACTTAGTCTCCCCGTTAATGTGTGCAGTCGAATTGTGCCAGTATCCTACATAGTTGACTTGTTCTGGTGCAATACATATAAAGTCTATGCATGTACCATTGTCAACTTATCATGTATAAAGAATGAAGAGTACCGTCTATGCTATGTAGCATAGTCGACTTAACCTGCACATATCCTATACAAGGAATAAAGAGTACCATCTATGCCATGTAGCATAGTCGACTTAACATGTACATATTATCGACATATCTTGTTCAAAGAATAAAGAGGAGTACCATCTATGCCATGTAGCATAGTCGACTTAACCTTCACATATTCTCATTTCAAACAAACTTGAACATGCACCGACTGTCATAATAGATAGTCCCAAAGAGATATACAATCTCCCCCTTTTTGTCATCAGCAAATTGGGAGAGGCATGTAAAACAAATCATCCAAAAGAACATCCAAGGGCAGATCCCAAAACAAAACCAACACAAGTAAAAATATTGTTTGTAATGCACATCCACACTAACGGTGCGGTAAGTAAGTGAGAGTGTTGCATATCACCTCCTTCAACTGTTCAGAGCTGGTGTTTGCAGCAATACACATTCTATCAAGCCTCTCATGAACCTCCTTGAAGGCCTTAACTACATTTCCCTTGCCCGTTGCACTGCCACTTAGATTTTAGTCACATCAGACCCAGTTTCCTTTGAAATAACATGAATAACACCTATAGTCGACTGAGTACCAGTCGGGAGTGTCTTGATGTCTAAGAGTTGGGAGTTAATGGAGCTTGGCTTCTCACTCAGATCTGAGCTAATAAGAGGAGGCGAAATAGTAGATGAAGGTTTGGACTCCAGAGCGGTCTATTTGATTCACTCTCTCCCTTCTTAACCGAGGCACACTTGATACTCACATACCCCATACTAGAGAAAGATCTAGAATTGTAGGACTTGGAAATAGAGACAAAAGGGTAGTTAGAATGACGGATATGATGGGCTTCCAGAATATAGGTTATGGCCATACCAAAAGGTAAACTGGTGGGATCTTCTGGACTCTCAATTATAAAGTTGATGACGCAGGAGGACAACATGAGTTTGAGTTTGGTGATGAGACAATACACAAAGAAAGTGTCCCTTTAAGAGAAGGTGGAGAAAGAACCAGTTCTGGGGAGAAGAGTGGTTGCAACACTGTGTGCGAGAACCCTAGTTTCAAAGCTTACATCACTTTGCCCTAATTGATTCGAAAGGGTTTTAGAGGGATTTTCAGCAAGACATTGTTTGGATTCGTCAAAGGAAATTTCAAAATCCTCAGGTCAAACAATTTTAAAAATAGTGGGGTAACCGGTTGTAACGACTCGACCGGTCGTTTTGAGTCCCGACACGTCATTCAGCAGATTGAGGCCATGAACAACTTCATCTCAGGTATATTGACTTGTGTGTATGGTCAGAATTAAAATTCAGGAAGTTTCGAGTCAAATCTAAATGGAAATTCTCATTTTGAAAGCTTAAAGCTGAAGAAATGAAGTAGGATTGGAATTTTGAGTCAATGACCTCGGAATTGGGATCTAAAAGTTCCAGCATGCTCGTATGATGATTTTGAACTAGGGCGTATGTCCGTATTTGGTTTTAGATAACCCGTGAGCATTTCGGCGTATATGGCGGAAGTTAGTATTTTAGAAAACTTTCATAAATTTGGGTTGGAAGGCATTTTAGAGTTATAGATGTCCATTTGGGAGTCCGAGTCTGGGAATAGATCCGTATGGTGATTTTGAAGTTGGGAAAGCGATCAGAAGTGAATTCGGATGTCCGGAGGTCATTTTGAAGTCATTTGGCTAAATACAGGAATTTGAAGGTTTATGAGAAAATTCGACCGGAAGTGAAAATTTTGATATCGGGGTCAGAATGCGATTCCGAAAGTTGGTACAAGTCCATAATGTTGAATGTGACTTGTGTGCAAACTTTGAGTCAATTCGGATCGATTTTGGTAGGAAAAGGGATAATTAATCTCTTTAAGGAAAGCTTAAGTTGGAAAAGTCAACCCAACGTTGACTTATGAGTTAGAGGGCTCGGAACTGAATTCCGATGGTTCGGTTAGATTAGGGGGATGATAGACTTAGAAGCGCAATTGGAAGTAATTTTGGAGGTCCGGTGAAGATGTTAGCCTATTTTGGCGAAGTTGGAATTTTGGCGGAATCCGATCGATGTGATATTTTGATCCGGGAGTCGGAATGGAATTCTGATAGTTGGAGTAGCTTCTTTAGGTGATTTTGGATATGTCTGCAAATTTTCAGGTCATTCAGACATCGTTTGGTCGGGTTTTTGATCAAAAGTGTATTTTCGGAAGTTTTGGAAACTTAGGCCTTGATTTGATGAAAATTGATGATTTTGATGTTATTTTGGCGATTTGATCTCTCGAGCGAGTTCGTGTGATATTTTAGAGTCAATATGCATATTTGGTTTGGAGCCCCGAGGGCTCGGGAGTATTTCGGAGGTGTCTCAGAATAATTCCGGACTTAGAAAATGGGCAGAAAATGCAGAAAAATCTGCTGTGAACAGTGTCCATGAACAGTCCCGTGAAATAGTGTCCGTGAACAGTGCCCGTGAAACAATGTCCGTGAACAGTAACCGTGAACAGTAACCGTGAATAGTGCCCGACAAAATATATTTAAGGTCCGAAACTATATTGCCATTTTTGACGATTTGGAGCTCGGATAAGGCGATATTTCGTGGGATTTTTGGAGAGAACAACGGGGTATGTGTTCTTAACTCAATTTTGGTGGTATAACTCGAATCTATTGCAAGTTTTAGTGTTTAATTTGAGAATTTTTGTTGAAAAGGGTATAAAACCCTATTGGATAGAAATAGTGATTTAAGGGGACAAATGAACTCCAATTTTTGTGAATTTGGTATGTACGGACTCGTGGCAAGACGAGGATTCCGGAAATATAAATTTCAAAATTTTTCGAGATGTGGGCCCGGGGCTCGGGTTTTGCCAATTTCGTGATTTTTGATATTTTTCGAGTTCTTTCGATTGAGTAGAGGCCTTGGACAACATTGGTAGACGCGTTTTCCCAAGTCTTGGGCTGGAGGAGGACCAAATCCGTGCGGGCGTTGCCCAAAGCAGACAATATCTACGATGTTGGGCCGGGTCGTTACACCGATGCAGTGGTAGAGAAAGATAGAATCGAATAGGGCGCAATCAAGAACAATGTGTTTTCCAAGGACTAGAGTATCAAGCTTATCAGATTTACTTGAGCAAAGATTAGCATAAAACATACAAACTAATAGGACATACACTTTAGGCGGAGAAATAGAGTGAAATTTCTCCCTCCCTTGATGCACAAAAAGACCTTTTACCTTACACTTTAGGGCCTCCATATCGTCCAGATCCACAATTCTGCCTTGCGCCATGGGCTTATTCTTGAGAGAGAGAAAAAATTTCATATTTGGGGTATCCAAAAATTTAGGTCGGAATCGAAAGAAGCAGAAAACTCGAACTTTGATTTCTTGGGAGTGGAAAGGACAGGAAGATCCTCCATAGGACACTTACCAGAGGCGTTTTCTCCTAAGAGTTGTGAATGTTCAGAGAATGCTCCTTGAGAAGAGGCAAAGCCCTCAGAATGGTCAGACTCAAAATCGACATACTCACGAGGCGCTGAGGACGGTTCTGACTTAGCACGGGTGCTCTTTCTAGTGGAAGCGGAGGGGTTTTGGAAGTTTTAGCCATTAAAAAGGAATGTTTTTGCACAATATGAAGAGAGAGGATGAAGATGAGAGTGCACCGAACAGGCTATACTTAATGTACAAAACAATTTGACGGTTGAGTACAAAAATGAAGGAGTGTCAGTCGAAACGATGTGATTATTTCATTTCCATCTTCTACTGTGAACTGATGTGAACCAAATTAAAAAGAGAGGGAATAAACTGAAAGTGTAATTAATGCACTGAAAAGGAGTAATTATGACAAGTTTTTGAAAAAGGACAATTTGGTCCTAAGGGTTTTTTGAAAAATAAATTATGGCAAGTAATTTTCTCAAAGGGCAGAATCTTTCTTCCAACAAAGGTTTGGTAAAATATCTGCTAACTAGGCATAAGTGCAAACAAAAGCTAATTCTATGTCACCCTTAAAAACATGATCACTCATAAAATGATGCTTAATGTCAATATGCTTTGCTCTAGAGTGATGCACATAAATTTTTGAAAGACAAATTGCACTTGAATTATCATAAAAGATTTGTATAGGTTTAAAGGAAAGTTCATAGTCACCCAATTAATGAGACATCCATATAAGTTGTTCACAACATTGACCAATGGTAATATACTCAGCTTCAGTAGTGGACAAGGCGGCTGATGCTTCCTTTTTACTATTCCAAGATTATAAAGTCTTTCCTAGTAATTGACAAGTGCCACTCGTGTTTTTCCTGTCATTATTATCACCTGCTAAATCTTCATCCGAGAAACCTTCTAATTTAAACAAGTTAGAGCGAGGATACCATAATCCATGGGAAATTGTGCCAATAAGATATCGAATAATTTTTTTTACAGTAGTTAAATATGGCTTTTTGGGAGCCGACTGAAACCTGGCACATTTATAAATACTGAACATTATATCTAGTTGACTTGCGGTCAGATACAGTAGTGATCCAATCATTCCTCTGTATCTGGTTTCATCAACTGGAGTTCCATGTTCGTCCTTATCTAAATTTGTAGTCAGACTCATAGGGGTGCCAATTGATTTGTAGCTCATACAGAATTTCGAGATCATCTCTTTTGTATATTTGGTTTGGCACATGAAGGTTCCTTCTTCGGTTTGTTGAATTTGAAGCCTAAGTAAAAAGTGAGTTCACACATCATGCTCATTTCAAATTCGCTCTGATAAGGCTTGCAAATTTCTTTCACATAAGAGAGTTAGCACTACGAAAGATAATGTCATCAACATAAATTTGAATGATAAGATTACCTTCTGATGATCGTTTAACAAATAGAGTAGTACCAATTTTACCTCTAGTGGCTTCATGATCAATGAGGAAAGTACTTAACCTGTCATACCAGGAACGTGGAGCCTATTTCTGTCCATACAACGCTTTGGTGAGCTTGTACACATGATATGGAAATTTTGAGTTTGCAAAACCTGGGGGTTGGTTTACAAATACTTATTCTTCGATGAATCCATTCAAAATGCACTTCTGACATCCATTTGAAATAGCCTGAATCCTTTCAATGATGCATAAGCTAGTAGGATTTGTATAGACTCCAGTCGAGATACTGGGGCAAAGGATTCATCATAGTCGACTCCTTCTTGTTGTGGTTAACCTTGAGTGAATAATCTAGTTTTGTCCTACATGACCCTATTCATTCAATTTATTTCTAAATACCTATTTTTTCCAAATGACAGATGCATTATTAGGTCTGGGTATTAACTTTCATACTTGATTCTTGTTGAATTGATCTAGTTCCTCTTGCATGGCTTTCATCCAGCTTGAATCCTTCAATGCTTCCTCTACCTTTTTTGGTTCTATTTGAGAAATCAGAGCAATATTTGCTTTCTTTTTTATGGCAGCACCAGTTTTCATTCCTTCGTTTGGATCTCCTATAATTTATTTTTGTGGTTATTGAGGTTCACTTTTCCATTAATTTAGTCGGAAAATACTTGTAGTCTACTCCGTTTGTAGTTCAGGAGAGTTGCTGCTGACTTGATCAACCGATACAATCACATCTACGGGATTAGTTGACTCCTATGATTTTTCTTTATCTTGAGCTTCTTGGGTTTGATCTTCGTCATGTGCATTAGTTCCTTTTCTCGACAAAGGGATTATTTTCATTGAGTATAATATGGATAAGTTCTTCTACGCATAAAATACATTTATTATAAACTCTAAATGATCTTCTATTTAGTGAATAACCGAGAAAAATACCTTTGTCACTTCTTGTAAAGAATTTTCCAAGATTGTCCTTACCGTTGTTATGAATGAAGAGCTTATTTCCAAATGGAGTAAAATAACTGATATTCAGATGTTTACCTTTCCAGAGTTCATAGGAAGTCTTTTTCTTCAGAATAGGCCTTATGAGACTTCAGTTGAGAATGTGATTTGGAGTACTTACACCAACCCATAAATGATTTGGAAGTGAATGCTCTAATAACATGGTTCTTGCCATGTCCTGAAGAGTTCTGTTCATTCTTTCAACAACTACATTTTTCTGTGGTGAGGAGCGGAGAAATCGTGAGTCTAGCCTTGATTGTCACAGAAGTCTTCAAATGCCTTACTTTCAAATTTGCCTCCATTATCACTTTGGATTTTTGAGATTAGGTAACCTTTTTCTCTTTCAATCCTTTTGCAAAATACTTCAAAATTTCTTAAAGCTTCATCTTTATGAGACAAGAAAATCACCCAGGTGAAACGTGAAAGTCATCAACAATAATGGAAGCATATTTCTTTCCTCCAACACAAGGAGTTCTAGTAGGTCCAAACAAATCCATATGAAGTAATTGCAATGGTTTTGAAGTAGACACCATGTATTTGTCTTTGAAAGCGTTTCTAGTCTTCTTACCCATCTGACATGCATCACAAATATGAATTTTTGATAAATTCGGTTTGGGTAAACCAATGACTAAATCATGTTTGGATAATGTTTTCAATCAAATGCATACTGGGACGACATAGTCTTCTTTGCCATAACCAAGGATCATCAGATATAAAGGTTAGGAAAATTTGACCATCTATGTTTTCAAATCCATAAATTATGTACACATTTCTATACCTTTTTCCAGGAAGAATTAGTTTACCTGATTCATCTTTGATGGCACAACATGTTCTCTTAAATTTTACCTCATATCCTGATCACAGAGTTGACTTATACTGAGGAGATTGTAGTTTCGTCCATCAACAAGATACTCTTCAGTAATGTCATAGTTGTTGTTGAAGGGCATAGTTCCAGTGCCACTATTTTGCTTCGTGAATCATCTCAAAATTTGACGCTTCCTCCATCAATCTTTGTAACCTCTTTGAAAAGATTTTTGTCACCTGTCATGTGACTGGGACACATACTATCTAGATACCATTTTCCTTTGCGGCTTACTCTGTGGTGTTCCTGCAAAACATAATTATCACTTTATTTTAGGTACCCACGCCTGCTTGGGTCCTGGTGAGTTAGTGTTACTAGGTTCAGAATATTTTGGTTTCCAAACACATCTAAACATACGATATTTACGAAAGTGACAAGTAGAGTATTTATGCACACTTTTATTATAGTAATGACATTTAGCCTTAGACCTGTTTTTAGGTCTTCCATAAAAGTTGGAATTGGCGATCATGAAATTAGTTGATTCTGTTCCAGTTGACTTGTAAGTTGAATGGTCCGATCAAATGGTCGATTTAGTCCTAATTGGTTCTTTTCCAGTTGACTTGTAAGTCGTCTGGTTTTACCTAAGAGAACTGTGACTGGTGGATTTGCACAAGCTGTTAAGTTGCATTTTCAATTCCTCAAACTCCTCCTAAAGTATATCTTTTTTCAATTTCACATACTTCATGTTTAGGTTTCCATTCTTTGATTTCCCTAGTGAGTCACTTAAGCTCATTCATCATATTTTGAGACTCTTTTAAGGTGGAATCAAGAATGTCCTGCAATTCATTACATCTTTCACAATCATAAGATCTTACCTAACTAGTTTCCCCTCTTGCCATAAAGCAATTTTCATTGTTTGAATCATCTTCATCTATCCAGCATCCTGATATTTTGTTGATATAATTTTCTATAATTGTCATGAACAAGAGATTTGCTATTTCTTCATGATCTGAGTCATCCTCATCGCTCCAGCTACCAAATAATTTGTTCTTCTTGAATCCTCTAGAGATTTCCCTTTTCAGTTCTAGACATTCTGCTTAGATGTGTCCAAATTTTCCACATTCATAGCATTTTCCGTCATTCTTCTCCTTTTTGTTGTATTAGCTAGATCTCCTTGATGGAAATCTTCCTTTATTAGTATTTTTGTATCTTCTCATTAGTCCATCCATGTTTCTAGACATCATACCAATGTCTTCTTGTAGAGCTTCAAGATCATCTATTTTATTTTCAGCCGATCAACAGCGGTTTTGAATGCAACAATTTTCTTTTTCTGCTTTTGATTTGTCATCTTTATGTGAGTTCTCTAAAAGCAAATGAGCTGTCCTCTTAGTTCATCATAAGATAACTTGTTAAGATCTTGAGATTCTAGGTTGACAACTTTAGTATGCAAAGTGGTTAGTGGACTTCTAAGAATTTTCCTAACCTGGTCGCCACTGGTGTATGGTTTGCCAAATGCTTTCAACTCACTGATTATATTACTGAATCTGGCGAACATGTCTTCGATGAATTCTCCTTCCTTCATTGAGAATAGTTCATAGTTGTGAACCAAAATATTGATATGAGTTTCTTTTACTTTGTTGGTACCTTCATATGTAGCATCAATTTTATCTCACATCTCTTTGGCTGCATCACAACTCGATATTTTCTCATATTCTTCACCACTTAATGCATTGTGAAGTAGATTTCTTGCCTTATGATTTATTTGAACGTCTTCCAATTGTTCCTTAGTGTATGAGTCTATATCATCAGGGTCAGCGAGTGGTGGAGTACTGGCAGGAAGTGGGTAGTTTCCCTTCTTGATAACTCTCCATACCTTGACATCGTATACCTTGGTGAAGATTTCCATTTGAATTTTCCAGTGGGAGAAGTGTTGTCCATTGAAGTAAGGTGGCCTTACTTGGGAGGTTCCTTCCTGAGAGAGAGCTGCTATGATAACCCAATTTGCCATGATCTGTTTCTCACAAGCTGTTAAGCGAAAAACAATAATATGAGCCTTGCTCGGATAGCAACTTAAAGTACAAGAGGGGGGGGGGGGTGAATTGTCTCTCATTGAAATTAGTAGTTATTAAGTTGACTTAAAACTTTAGTAGTCCACTAAATATGGCAATCTTCCAGAGATAACAATTAAAGATAATATGCAGAAAGTAAATGCAGGAATCAAAGACACTAGGAATTATATACTGGTTCAGATTCAATGTGAATCCTAATCTAGTCCCCTTGGGTTGCAACGTATTTCTCTCCAAGCAAATGAATTTTTGCTAGAGTACAGTTGTGATGGATGTTGCTCAGATTTTCTAGCACTCGTTTGATATAATGTCTCACATGTTATATACCTTCTTTCTATCTTTGACTTATTACACAGCAGATCTAAGTAGGCTACTATGCTTGTTTATAGTAGAAAGAAGAGAGTTATGTTGGTGCATTCAAAGTATAAATATGATGATGTTACTCAATGTATTTATACAAAGATAAGTGGTAGAGGCTCGTCAACCCAAGGGTTTTGATTATTGGAAAGAATAGATTCTTTCCAAGAATAAGGAATTATCCGTTGCTATTCTTGAGATTTCTTCCTTCGTCTGACAATGGAATTAGCAAAATTTCTGCTTGATTGTTGCACCTTCCAAACTCGACTGCTAGCTGGATCTTCACCTTGATCGTTTGACCTTCCAAGCTTGACCACTGACTGGATCTTCTGCATTTATTATTCTTCCATAATTCTGCTAATCACAGATCACTTCAAATCTTCACTTTGTTATGCCAAATTTTATATCCCAAATTTCACGCAGCTAATCCTGATTTGCTGATGTAGCTTTCCTATAGGTTGTTTCTTTGTGGGAGACTCCCTTCCTTGTTCGACACAGCCATTTCACTCGTTCTTTTTTTACTTATTTGAACTCCTGCACATGTATTTTAATTGCATCATTAAAATATGATCTGACATGTCGCTCTCTGAAGGATAAGATCCAGACTTCAATTGGATAAGATCATTATAGCAAAGGAGCCCACTCCGAATGTCCCCAATAACCCTCTACCATACCACAAATGAGAAGGTGTTCACATAATCGAGATAGAGGATGACTGGGACCCCAACGGATCAATTGGTTTAATCAAAGAATGCGACAATCCAAACAAGCCAATAGTCACCCTAAATCTGATTCTGCTCCAGGTTCAGCCTTCTAGGGATGCCGAAGTAAACATGTCCATGACATTCCATTATGAAGAACCGTCCTCTACAAAAATGCCAGCGTCAATTGAGGTTGAGTTTATGTCACCAGCAAACACACATACACCCTTTGATGTTGCAATTTTACCACCTGAGGAGCCTGCTCTGTGCGGGTTAAAGATAGCCACACCAATTCCAGTGGTTATGTCCGCAATAACACCATTCAATATGAAGGATATACAATGGGACTACACAGCCGCGGCCAGAAGAAGGGGGAAGGTCATGTTCAGGGAATCTATTGTAGCATAGGGTATGACGAGGACTGGTAGAGTTTAATCCTCAAAACATCTGGATGAGTCAAGCAAGCAAGCCTCTAGTCGGCCAACCATCAGTGAAACTGGTGCCGACGATCTCTAAAGAAAGATACAAGCCAAAGAATACTTAGTCATTGATCAGCTGACCATGACACCAGCACAAATCTCTATCCTTCCTTTACTATAAAGTCCAGATGCACACAAGAATGCCTTATTAAAAGAGCTGACTGATGCATATGTACCAAGTAAGATCACCGGTAGAGAGATAGCTAACATTGTAGGCAAGGTGTTCGAATGTCATAGAATCACTTTTTATAAAGATGAGCTTACACCAGAGGGAATGAGTCACAACAAGGCACTACACATCACCGTGAAGTGTGAAGATTATTTTATCAACAAGATCTTGATCGATGGTGTTACGACCCGAATTTCCCACCATCGAGATCGTGATGGCACCTACTCGTGATAGCTAAGAAAACCAACTTATTTACCTTTTCTTCTTAAAACAATTATCTTAATATTTTATAGCATCGATGTAAAACATGAAATCTAATAAGAACCATAGCGGAAATCTATCTTATAAATATGAATCAAAATGCGGAACAGTCAAATATATCCTCTACCCAAGATTTGGTGTCGCATTGCTTATGAACTACTAACGAAATACTAAATACAATGGTCCAAAAGAAATATATAAGCTGTCTGTCTCAAAAATAATGAGGCAACTGTCACGCCCCAAATTGAGTGACATGACCGGCGCCTGACCAGGTAGCCCTAGTCAAGCGGACCTGGGTGCCTTCCTAACCCACGTGTTGCCCCAGTATTGTTCATTACTTAAAAATCAAGGACTTTACCAATTTATAGTTAAAATCATACCTTTAACAACATAACAACACACTTTACTTCTTAACAAGTTCACAGTTTACAATGCCCGACATAATATATATATAAGACTATATATATATATAAGACTATAATCCCACAATTTACTGTCTACGGAGCCTCTAGGATACAAAGGATGATATAATACCTGCCGGTAACAAGCCTCCGGCTATACCTCACAAAATCAAAATAGAAATCTAAAATAGAAGTGGCGAGAGCCACGCAGGGCCCCGAGAGGAAAGGGGCTCACCAAAACTGTCAGTAGAAGATGAAGAATGCTACTGCCGATGAGCTGAAGTGGCTGCTACGGATCCACCTACAATCATAACACAAATGTAGCATCCACAACAAAAGGGACCTCAGTACACTGGAATTGTACTGGTATGTATGGACAAGCTTTGTCCTAAGTAAACTCAAGCCATAAATCAAATAAATCAGGATAGTAAACAACCAACGATTACACCAAGAAATATCGAACCCAACGAATCACGTTCCCACATTTACTTAGTTTCAAGTAGTCCTCTTCCTAAGTACGAATAAAGTTCAACAAGGAAGGCAACAACCAAACAAACACGAGAAGCACAATCAAGTCAAACAAAGGGGCGATTTCGATCGCTTTCCACCCTTATTATATCGTCCACCCTTATCGCCCCAACCCACACCTTATTACTTCGTGTTGCGGCGCGTAACCCGATCCCACCGTACAGTTTCAAAACACAACAATCACAAATAGCAAACAAGAGCACCATACAAGATCACAAACAAGTGCAATAAGAAAATTTACAAATTTATTCATGTTTCCAAATTCTATTCAAGCCGGTGTCACCACAAAGTTACAATATTTCCATTTCCGAGAGTATCCACACCATTATGTTCGCAGTTCATTACAATTCAAGTGTTTCATTAGTTTCACACAAGAATCCAAGTATTCCGTCACTACAATTATTCTCATTCAATTATAACTTCCTTTTTCATCTTTCAGTTCATATCCCGTACCACACCACACATAGTTCGACATCAATTGAATACCAAAAAACTAAATCAAAGAATTACACAACAATCCCTCAAAATTATCACATACCAAATGAATTGTACACATAAGGGAAATTTCACAAGATTCAAAGTTAGGCATACATACCTGGAGTTGAATTTACTTCATTCAATCTCTTACTTTAAGTTCACCCAAGATATCCTATGTTTCCAACTTTCGTTTTTGCAAACTCTTACTCATACCCACTTCTTTTTACTAAATTTCAAGTTCAAATAATATGCATCAGTGGTAAATTCTATTTTCAAAAGCTAAAGCATGATAATCTTTCTCTACCTTTGACAACTGAAAATTAAAGAAAATTAGCTAGGGTTTTTACCATTTAGAGATTGGGGAAGATGACACTTGCCCTAGGATCTTTCGGACTAAGCGATTAGAAACAATCTTTGAAGATGGTTAGATTTATCTCTCTGGAATTCCTCTTTCCTCTCTCTTTTTTTGCTATGAAAATATGAGAAAATGAAGGTTTAAGGCGTTTTGTTAAATAACGGGTCGAGTTAAATTTTTATAAAAATCAGGGCCGAGTCAAATATGCGGTCGCATCTGCGATCGGAGAATCAACATGCGATCCGCATAATGGAACGCCGAATTGCTCCAAAAATTCACCTGTTCTGTTACGATATGCAACCAGAATGCGGTTCACATTCGTGTTCTGCGGTTGCAGAATGCACCGCAGAATTGACACTCAAAAATTCTCAAGAAATTATGCGATGGATCTGTGGTCCGCATTTCCGTTATGCTATTGCATATTGGACAATATTTTTATCACAAATTTTGGAAAACATTCTGTTAAACTTTGCGGTAGGAATGCGGTCCGCATAGCAGATCTGCGACCGCATTCTTGACCGCATAATCGACATTTTCTGGAAAATTTTATTCTTTCAATTTTTAAAGCTTAAATCACTACTAAGGGTCCGAACCGCTGCAAGCTTGCTGTCTACCGAAGAATTATACACATTCCTAACATATTATTCGGACCATGACACCACGGCTACTATGGTTTTTTAAGCACAAAAAGTTTACGGGACCTTACATCATACCCCCTTAAAATCATTCATCCTCGAATGAGGATTTTGAAAATATGTTGGTTTTGAAAGATATGATATGCAAACTGATAAAATTTTCACTAACTTCGATATTTTAGAAAAATTTCGCCAGAGTTTCTTTTGTATTATGGACATATCCACCTGTTAGAGAGCCCTCGAAACACATTACCAAACAACAACACACATTTACAACATTTTCCCCAGCTTGTGCACACTTTCTTACCTCAACGATTGCACATATTCTATCACATTGTTACATTTGCACATAAAGTAGCTACTTCAATGAGTCCTTGACTTATTTAACAATCTCAATACACCATATACACATAAACAAACAATTATCGATTTACACTTACTATTTGTTGTTTATTTAACACATGAGTCTTTGTAAGGCTTTCATTTATCAAGGAAGGTTCAAGTGACCCAAGGTAACAACACATAAAACTCTTTGCAAAATGAAATACACTTTACTAACACTAAGAAGGAAGCAATTTGGACTAGACGATAGTTTTTTCAAAAAGGTAGAAGGGTCGCCTAATTTCCCCTAATCTTGATCAAACAGATGGGGGTACTTTTCCTTCATCTCTTCTTCTGCTTCACATGTGGCCTCCTCAACTTGTTGACTTCGCCACAATACTTTGACAGAGGCAACTTCCTTATTTTTCAACTTACGAACTTGCCTATCAAGGATGGAAACCGAAACTTCTTCATATGACAAACCTTCATTAACCTCAATAACTGGCATGATGGCGGATAGATCTCCAATCACTTTCTTCAACATGGACACATGGAACACTGGGTGCACTGATAACATTTCAGGAGGCAACTCCAACCTATAAGCAACTTGCCCAATCCTTTGAACGATACAATATGGCCCGACATACCTAGGACTCAATTTCCCTTTCTTTCTGAATCGCGTGACTCCCTTCATAGGAGATACCCACAAGAACAACCAATAATCGACTTGAAATTCTAAATCTCTTCGGCGAACACCTGCATACGATTTTTGGCGACTCTGTGCAGTTTTCATCCTCTTCTGAATGACCTTAACTTCCTCTATTGCCTTGTATACCAGATCTAGCCCCAGCAATTCCGCTTTACCTAACACAAACCATCCAATTAGCGACCTACACCTTCTCCCGTACAATGCCTCAAACGGGACCATTTGAATGCTAGCATGAAAGCTGTTATTATAAGCAAGTTCTATCAGTGGTATGTGGTCATCCCAATTACCTTTGAAATCCAAAACACAAGCCCGCAACATATCTTCAAGCGTCTGAATAGTCCGCTCGGCCTGACCGTCGGTCTGCGGATGGAAAGTTGTGCTGAGATTCACCTGGGTTCCCAAACCTTTTTGAAACTTCTTCCGAAAATTAGCTGTGAACTGAGCCTCGCGATACGAGATAATAGAAAGTGGAGTGCCATGAAGCCTTACAATCTTCTTGATGTACAACATAGCATATTGCTCCGCAGTATCAGTGGACTTGACTGGAAGGAAATGAGCTGATTTGGTGAGTCGATCCAGTATCACCCATATTAAGTCAAACTTACGCTGAGTGCAAGGTAACCCTACCACGAAATCCATATTGATCATCTCCCATTTCCACATTGGTATTTCTATTAGCTGAGTTAATCCATCAGGTCGTTGATGCTCGGCCATCACTTGCTGACAGTTCGGGCATTTAGATACAAAGCTCGCCACATCCCTTTTCATACCGTTCCACCAATAAATCTCCTTGAGATCATGATACATTTTCGTAGAACCTGGGTGCACAGAATAACTGGAAATATGAGCCTCTACCATCACTCTCTCCTGAAGCTCGACCACATCCGGGACACATAGCCTTCCTTAACACCGCAATACACCATCCTTGCAGCCGAGTACAATTGCTGAAGTCTTGTTATTAACAACTGCTTCCTTCATCCAAGGCAATGCTGGACCCATAAATTGCTTTTCCTTGATTTCTGCTACCAATGATGATTCTGCTCCATTATACAACATAACATTCCCCTCGTCTGACGCCGAGATGCGAACCCCCTAACTGGCCAATTGGTAAACTTCCCGAGCCAGGGGTCTCTGATCCACCCCCAAATGAGCCAAACTACCCATGGAGTTTTGACAAAGAGCGTCGGCCACAACATTTGCCTTCCCTGGATGGTCCAATATGTTCATATCATAGTCTTTAAGCAATTCTAAACAATGCCGCTACCTCTGATTCAGCTCCTTATGTTTGAACAAATACTGGAGGCTCTTGTGGTCTGAAAACACATCTACATGAACCCCATTAAGATAGTGCCGCCATATTTTCAAAGCAAACACAACTTCTTCAAGCTCCAAATCATGCATCGGATAATTCTTCTCGTGATTCTTGAGTTTTCTGGAAGCATAAGCTATTACCTTTCTGTGCTACATCAATACACATACCCAAATCGACCCTGGAGGCATCACAACAAACCACAAACCCTTCTGTGCCTTCTGCCAAGGCCAATGCTAGGGCCGAGGTCAACCTTGACTTCAATTCCTGAAAACTTTTCTCACATGTGTCGACCACTGGAACTTAACTGCCTTCTGCGCCAATTTAGTCAATGGGGAGGCGAGGGTTGAAAATCCCTCCACAAACCTCCGATAGTACCCTGCCAGACCCAAGAAGCTACGAATCTCTGTCGGGGTCATGGGTCTAGGCCAATCATCCATCTGAATCCCTTAAGTGGAAATAACATGTCCTAGAAAGGCTACGGACTCCAACCAAAATTCACATTTTGAGAACTTGGCGTACAATTGGTGTTGATGAAGGGTCTGCAATGTTGCTCTAAGGTGAATGGCATGATCCTCCCTGCTCCGAGAGTAAATGAGAATATCGTCAATGTATACAATCACAAAGAAATCTAGCAATGGCTTAAAGACCCGATTCACAAGGTCCATGAAAGCTGCTGGGGCATTAGTTAGCCCAAAAAACATGACCAGAAACTCAAAGTGACCATAGCGAGTTTTGAAGGCGGTTTTAGGAATATCATGCTCTCTGATCTTCAACTGGTGGTACCCGGACCGTAGATCAACTTTTGAGAAAAACTTTGCTCCTTGCAATTGGTCAAACAAATCATCTACCCGAGGCAAAGGATATTTATTCTTGATGGTGACTTTGTTGAGCTACCGATAATCAATGCACATTCGAAGTGACCCATCCTTCTTTATGACAAAAAGAACTAGAGCAACCCACGACGATACACTCAGTCGTATGAACCCTTTCTCTAATAAATCCCTCAGCTTCTCGTTTAACTCCCTTAACTCTGCTGGCACCCTTCTGTATGGTGGAATGGATATTGGCTAAGTATCTGGCAATACATCAATCCCAAAATCGATCTCCCTATCTGGCGGGATCCCTGGAAGCTCAAAGACTTCAGGAAACTCATTTACAACCGGCACAGACTCAAGGTCAGACACATCTGAGGTGGTGTCCGCTACTCTGACCAAATAATAGATACACACCTTCTTAATTATCTTTAAAGCCTTAAGGAAGGAAATAAACCTACCCCTTGGCACCACACCATTTCTTTTCCATTCAATAACTGGCTCGTTAGGGAACTCAAGCCCCATGACTCTCGTCCGAGAGTTAAGCTTGGCAAAGCACGAATAAAGCCAATCCATCCCCATAATTACATCAAAATATACCATCCCAAGCTCAATAAGATCGGTTGTGGTAACACGACTACTCACCGTAACAATACAATCTCTATAGACTAGTGAGGCTGTAATTGAATCACCAAGGAGTCGATACAGAGAACGGCTCGTGAAGCTGTTCGAGTTCTATTCCAAAACTTGAAGCAATGAATGGGGTGACATAAGACAAAGAGTACACCGAATCAATACGATCATAACAATCAACAACCTGAACAGACAAGATACCTGTAACAACATCCGGAGAAGTCTCAGCACTCTGGCGGCCGCTCAAAGCATAGAATTGGCTAGGTCCACCCCTAGCTACACCACGCCCTGCTGAAGCTGGAGGATGTGCTGATGATGTAGCAATCGAAGAACCAGATGACTGAGCAGATGCCCTACCCATACCCTGACTGGGTGCACGGCAGACCCGCTGAATGTGACCTCTCACCCCGCACCTGAAGCATATTGGAATATCGAAACAACACATCTTTATGTGAAACCTCCCACATTTGGGGAATGTAGATATCCCCTGTTGCTGGGACCTCACTCCCGGACGACCAGACTGGCGGGACCTCCTACTGTCTCAACCTAGTCTTGAATGACTGCCTGCTGATAACTGTGCATAGATGGTGGCGCACTCGCTGAGGACTGAGCGTATGATTGGGATGGCCCTGTTGACCCTCTACCTGGAACTGGTCTCCCTGAGTGACCCATTGACTGGGCCCTACTGCTACTCTCTCTTTCCGTACGGATCTTCAACTTCCTAGCCTGTGGCTTGAGCAAACCCCACGATCTTCCCATAATTCATATATGAGTGTAAAGATGCTGTGGTAGCCTTATTCACCACCAAAGGTCTAAGGCCCTGAACAAACCATTGAACCCGGGCATCCATGGTCGACACTAACTGAGGGGCATACTTGGACAATCTCACGAACTCTATGTGGTATTCCCAAACACTTATACTACCCTGTTTGAGGACCTCGAACTCAGTGGCATAGGCTGTCATTGTCTCGGCATGCAAGAAGTGGTCCATGAAGGCGTCTACAAACTCCTCCCATCTAGCCGGAGGGCTCCCCTCCTCACAGGAATCCTCCCACATCTCAAACCATGAACGCGCCGCTCCCTTCAGCCTATATGAAGCCAACTTTGCCCCTCTATATTTGTAGCCTTCATCACTCTGAGAGTCTTATATATCTTATCAGGAAAATTCGGCGGATCGGCCTCTACGTCTGCCTGAGAATTTTGGAGGGGCCAATCGCAAAAACTGGTGGACTGTAAAACATGAGGAATCTCCTTGTCCACTGGAGAACGTAGGGGCATCATGAGATCTCTGGGCCTAGGCGCCCACTAACTGGATCAAAATATGGATGGCTCCTCTAAGATCCTAATCTGAAACATCGGTACTAGAAGTTGGGACTGTATCAGAAATATGAATACTGGTAAAAGGGATGGTGGCACCTTCTGCCATAGCCGAAACAGGAATACTTGGGTCTAGAATAGATGGTCCGGGAAAATTCAGGACCGACGGGTCATTCTCACCCACGGTGTCAGGTACATGATTCGCAACCACATTTGGGGTGGCATTGGCCCCAAGGCCGAGTCTAGTATTCTTCTTAGGCGCCATACTCTGAAAAATTTGGTACAAGGTGCGAATTAGACATATATACTTCCACTTTGCACTTTACTGCACGATATAGAATAACAAAGAAATTGGTAAATTCCTAAATGTTAGTGTAGCCCCCAACTTATAGATGTGGTCGACAACACACCGATAAGAAGGGCGCTACTAGACACGACTCCGAGACATCCTAGGACACTTAAAAACCTTAGGCTCTGATACCAAGTTTGTCAGGCCCCGAAATTGAGGGACATGACCGGCGCCTGACCGGGTAGACCTAGTCAAGCGAACCTGGGTGCCTTTCTAACCCACGCGTTGCCCCTGTATTGTTCATTAATTAAAAATCCAGGACTTTACCAATTTATAGTTAATATCATACCTTTAACAACATAACAACACACTTTACTTCTTAACAAGTTCACAATATGCAACGCCCGACATAATATATACATAAGACTATAATCCCACAATTTACTGTCTACGGAGCCTCTAGGATACAAAGGATGATACAATACCTACCGGTAACAAGGCTCCGGTTATACCTTACAAAATCAAAATAAATATCCAAAATAGAAGTGGCGAGAGCCACGCAGGGCCCCGAGAGGAAAGGGGCTCACCAAAACGGTCAGTGGAAGATGAAGAATGCTACTGCTAATGAGCTGAAGTGCCTACTACAAATCCATCTACAATCATAACACCAATGTAGCATCCCCGTCAAAAGGACGTCAGTACACTGGAATTGTACTGGTATGTATGGACAAGCTTTGTCCCAAGTAAACTAAAGCCATAAATCAAATAAATCACGATAGTAAACAACCAACGATTACACCAAGAAATAACAAATCCAACCAATCACGTTCCCACATTTAATTGGTTTCAAGTAGTCCTCAGACCAAGTACGAATAAAGTTCATCAAGGAAGGCAACAACCAAACAAACATGGGAAGCACAATCAAGTTAAACAAAAGGTCAATCAGTGCCCCACAGGTTGCCAACTCTCATGCTGTCTCCTTTCACAATTTTACATCAATGATTTCATTTCAATTTCAATGGCGATTTCGATCGCTTTCCACCCTTATTACCTCGGCCACCCTTATCACCCCAACCAACACCTTATTACTTCGTGTTGCGGCGCGTAACCCGATCCCACCGTACAGTTTCAAATCACAACAATCACAAACATCAAACAAGATCACCATACAAGATCACAAACAAGTTCAATAAGCAAATTTACAACTTTGTTCATGTTTCCAAATTCTTTTCAAGCCAGTGTCACCACAAAGTTACAATATTTCCATTTCCGAGAGTATCCATACCATTCTGTTCACAATTCATTATAATTAAAGTGTTTCATTAGTTTCCCACAAGAAGCCAAGTATGCCATCACTACAATTGTTCTCATTTCTTTACCAATTATAACTTCCTTTTTCATATTTATGTTCATATCCCGTACCACACTACACATAGTTCGACATCAATTGAATATCCAATAACTAAATCAAAGAATTACACAACAATCCCTCAAAATTATCATATACGAAACGAATTGTTCATATATGGGCGATTTCACAAGAATCAAAGTTAGCCATACGTACCTAGAGTCGAATTTACTTCATTCAATCTCTTACTTTAAGTTCACCCAAGTTATCCTATGTTGACAACTTCCATTTTTGCAAAATCTTTCTCCTACCCACTTCATTTTACAAAATTTCAAGTTCAAATAAATGAGTGGTAAATTCTATTTTCAAAAGCTAAAGCATGATAATCTTTCTCCACATTTGACAAGTGAAAATTAAAGAAAATTGGCTAGGGTTTTTACCTTTTAGAGATTTGGGAAGTTGACACTTGGTCTATGCTTCCGGACCAAATGATTAGAAATAATCTTTGAAGATGGTTAGATTTCTCTCTCTAGAATACCACTTTCCTCTCTCTAGTTTTGCTAAGAAAATATGAGAAAATGAAGGTTTAAAGTGTTTTGTTAAAGAAGGAGTCGGTTAAAATTTTATAAATTTCTGGGCCGAGTCAAATATGCGATCGCATCTGTGATCGCAGAATCAACATGCGGTCCGCATAATAGACCGCAAAATTGCTCCAAAAATTCACCTGTTCTTTTACGATATGCGACTAGAACGCGATCCGCATTTGTGTTCTGCGGTCGCAGAATGCACCCAGAATTGACACTTAAAAATTCTCTAGAAATTATGCGATGGATCTGCGGTTCACATTTTCGTTATGCGATCCCATATTGGACCGCATTTCTAACACAAATTTTGGAAAACATTCTGTTAAACTCTGCAGTAGAAATGCGGTCCACATATCAGATCTGCGATCGTATTCTTGACCGCAAAATCGACATTTTCTGGAAAATTTTATTCTTTCAATTTTTAAAGCTTAAATTACTACCAATGGTCCGAACCGCGGTGATCTTGCGGTCTATCGAAGAATTCTACGCATTCCTAACACATTATTCGGACCATGACACCATGGCTACTAGGTTTTTATTAAGCACAAAAATTTTACGGGGCCTTACAGCAATAGTAAAAAAAAGAAGATAACATAAAGAAGAGACGCCGGGAATACGGACGCCTGCAAGGCTATCACTGTCTTGTCGAATATGAAAGCCTGCTCCCGCACTACTACTGCTAGTGCTCAAAACATGGACCTGTGCAAAAAATGCATTGAAGTGTAGCATCAGCACAACTGATCTCATGTGCTGGTGAGTGTCTAGCCTAACCCCGACGAAGTAGTGATGAGGCTAGACTGGATACCACATAAACCTGTGCATATACAAAATATACAACAGAAACGAAATACCAAACAACAAACAACATGGGGGGGGGGGGGGAACATGCTATAGAGAGATGCAATATTACCATTAATCAAAAGTAACAGACTAAAGCAATTAGATTCCATGTTGGGAAACATGCTATATGGAGATGCAATATTACCGCTAATCAAGAGTAATAGACTAAAATTGTTAGATTCACCTAAAGCAAGGTATCAACACTCGTTATCAACACATAATATCAACTACTGTTGAGGCGTGCAGCCCGCTCCACAATTATCACTGTCGTGGCATGCAACCCTGCCGATATCATTTATCATCTATCATTATTGCAGCGTGCAACCCGATCCTCACATATTAGTGTTGCGGTGTATAACCCGATCCTCAATATCTTATTGTTGCGGCGTGCAATCCGCTTCTCAATATCATTTAACAGTCTGACCAAAGTCACAACTAAGAGACATAAAAATAAGCAAATATTTGACAAACATCCCGGCAAGGGAAAGAATCCAACAAGTTCAACCAAATGTCCCGGCAAGGGAATAATTAACAATGCTTTCTTAGTTGTGCTTATCTCATAATTCACTCTTCTATTTTGAGCCAACACTCCAAATAATAAGGTCATTTTGTGTGCCTTCAATGTTCGTATCACAATTCGGGCCAATGCTCACAATAATCATATAATCATTTTACCGTTTACATATTATTCACAACATTTAGTAATCCTCCAATAAATATGGAGTTCACAGCCAAGTCAAGATAATCACAATATAAGGACTCATGGTCATGCTAGACACCAATGTATAGATACTCGTCACCATGCCTATATATCGTACTCGATCACAAGGCAATTAGCAATAAGACTCAACTTATATTCCCACAAGCTATGGTTAAACCAAACGCTTACCTCAAAGCCTTGAAATCCATTTAATCCTCAACTGTTGCTTTACCTCGCGGTTCCACCTCCAATACAGTGATATCTAGGCATAATTAATTTAACAATGTCAATAAAGACTCAATGGCAACATCCCTTAGACTAGATATGAATTTTCTAGCATTCCTCCAAAAATACCAAAATTAGAAATCGGGCCCACTTGGTCCAAACTCGAGGCTCCAAACAAAACCCAATCATTCATAACCCCACGAGTCCAAATATATAATTTGTTTTAAGATTCGACCACAAATTGAGGTTGAATCACCCAAAATTCTCAAAACCCTAACTCTACCCAAAACCCATAATTTCTACTTTGATTTCATGATTTAGGGATAGGATTTCAGTAATTAATGAAGGAAATTGAAGGAAACAAGTTGAACTATATTTACCCAAGAAGTTTTGATGAAAGGGAGCTTCAATTGATGCCTAAGTGCTTCGAGAAGAAAGGAGATCGTGCATTCTTATTAAAATCCCGAGAAACTGTTCTGTTTTTAAACTTAAAAATTAGCTGGGAAACATTGCACTTCACGTTCGCGGGAGAGGGGCTGCGTTCGCAAAGGGTAAACTGGGTAAGCTATCACAATCGTGTGGAGACAAACGCGAAAGTGTAGAATAAAAATGCTGGGGTCCCAGCTTGGTCTATGCGAAAGCGATACAAGGTATGTGAACGCAATGAATGGGGGTTTGAAGCTATGTGAACACGGGGACTGAGCCACGAATGCAAAGAATAGAGGACCCACATTTACGCGATCATGAGATGAGTGACGCAATCGCGATGAAGAAATTAACCGAATAAAAATTGCAGAAAATCTGCTACACCTCCTAGGTTCAAAACTACCCCGAACACCCCCGAAAACACTCTCGAGCCCTCGGGGCTCCTAACCAAACAACACACTAACGCAAAAACATCATATGGACTTACTAGAGCGATCAAATCGCCAAAATAACATCCAAATCATTGAATCAAGACTCAAAATTATCATTTTCATTTCAAACTTCATAAACTTCAAACTTTAGATATTTAGGTCTGAAAGACAAAAAAAAATGTTCACTTTCGACGAAACTTCACATAAAGCACTTAAAGAGTATATAAGATTCGTACCGAGCGTCGGAACAAACATACGAGCCTGATACCATAGTCTTTTAATCAATTTTCAATTCCATTTTCCTTAACAATTTCAGAAAAACAATTTAATAGAAAAATTCTTTTACTCGGGTTCTAGACCTCGGATTTCAATTTCGAGCACATGCTCGAGTCCCATATTTTTCTACAGACCCTCCGGGACCGTCCAATTTTGGGTCCGGGTCTGTTAACCAAAAATGTTGACCGAAGTCAACTTTAATCATATTAGTATAAAAATTCTTCAATTTTTTCACAGAATTAACATATTTCCACATACAAGTACCACGGCTATGTGCCCGGACTGTGCACGTATATCAAGGAAAGTAAAAGTAAGGTTTTCAAGTCCTCGGAAGCACAGAACAAGTGAGAAAATAGGTGATGATCCTTTTGCGTCGTCATATTCTCCACCTCTAAAATAATCGTTCGTCCTCGAACGGATAAAAGAAAGAAGTACCTGAGTCAGGAAATAGATGTGGATAAATTCTTCGCATATCAGACTCGGACTCCCAGGTCGAGGCCTCAGGGGTCTGACCTCTCTTCTGAACACGAACAAAGGGAGAACTCCTAGATCTCAACTGACGAACCTGCCAATCTAGAATATCTACCGGCTTTTCCTCATAAGATAAATCCTTGTCCAACTGGACAGTGCTGAAGTCTAAAACATTTGTAGGATCACCATTACACCTCCGAAGCATAGACACATAAAAAATTGAATGCACTACTGATTAGCTAGTGGCAATGCAAGTCTATAAGCCATGTCGCCCACTCGATCAAGAATCTCAAACGGACTAATGTACCTAGGGCTAAGCTTACCCTTCTTTCCGAACCTCATCATGCCTTTCATAGGCAATACCTAGAGCAATACCCGCTCACCAACCATACAATATACATCTCAGACCTTGCGATCTGCATAACTCTTCTACCTAGACTTAACTAAAAGTAGCCTCTCCAGAGTGATCTTGACCTTATCTACGGCCTCCTGAACTATGTTTGTACCAAATAAACGAGCCTCTCCCGGCTAAAATTGGAGATCGGCATCGCCTACCATAGAACACCTCATATGGAGCCATCTGAATACTAGACTAGTAGCTGTTGTTCCAGGCAAACTATTGTAAAGGCACAAATTGGTCCCACAAGCCTCCAAAATCAATGACACAAGCTCGGAGCATATCTTCCAAAATTTGTATAGTCCGCTCGGACTGATCGTCCGTCTAAGGATGGAATGATGTGCTCAATTGAACCTGGGTGCCTAACTCTTGATGAATCACTCTCCAGAAGTGCGAGGTATACTGCGTACCCCGATCTGAAATAATGGATACCGGTATACCATGAAGGCGAACAATCTCCTGGATATAAATCTCCGTTAACCTCTCGGATACATAGAAGACTGCTACTGGAATGAAGTGTGCTGACTTGGTCACCCTATCAACAATGACCCAAATGGCACCAAACTTCTTCCGGGTCAACAAAAACCCAGTAATAAAATCCCTGGTAATCCTCTCTCACTTCTTCTCGGGAAGGTCAAGCTCTGAAATAAGCCACTGGTCTCTAATGCTGATACTTGACCTACTGACAGTTTAAACACCAAGCCACACACGCAACAATATCCTTCTTCATCCTACGCCACCAATAATGTTGCCGCAAGTCCTGATACACCTTTGCGGTGCCCAGGTGAATCGAATACCGAGAACTATGGGCCTCTGCTAAGATCAACTCTCGAATCCCATCAATATTGGGCACACAAACTCGCCCCTGCAATCTCAAAACACCATCATCACCTAAGGTCACCTTTTTGGCACCTCCACGTTGCACCGTGTCTCTTAGGACACACAAATAGGGATTATCAAACTATCGGCCGATCATGGATACGCTCCAATAGAGAAGAACGAACGACCGTGCAAGCCAATACTCTACTGGGCTAAGAAATATCTAATCTTACAAATCGATTGTCCAATGCCTGAATATCAAGCACAAATGGCCTCTGGCTGATCGAGATATAAGCAAGACTACCCATGCTGGCAGACTTCCTACTCAATGCATCGGCCACCACATTGGCCTTACCCGGGTGATGTAATATAGTAACATCATAATATTTCATCAACTCTAGCCATATCCTCTGCCTCACGTTCAACTCCTTCTTCTTGAATAGGTACTGAAGGCTCTTGTGATCCGTGTACATCTCACACGTCACACCATATAGATAATGCCTTTAAATCTTCAAAGCATGTACAACTGCTGCCAACTCCAGATCATGAACCGAATAATTCTTCTTGTGGATCTTCAAGTGTCTCGAAGCATAGGCAACAACTTTTCCATCCTGCATCAATACTACTCCAAGCCCGATAGGAGAAGCATCAATATAGACTATGTGAGTCCCTAAATCCGTGGACAACACCAATACCTGTGGCATAGTTAGAGCTGTCTTGAGCTTCTGAAAGCTCGCCTCACACTCATCTAACAATCTGAACTGGGCACCCTTCTGGGTCGATCCGGTCATCAGAGCTGCAATAGATGAAAACCCCTCCATGAATCGACGGTAATAACCTACTAACCGCAAGAAACTCCGAATCTCATTCAATAAAGTTGGTCAAGGCCAATTCTTGACTGCATCAATCTTCTTTGGGTCTACCTGAATACCCTCTACTAATACAATATGACCTAGAAATGCAACCGAACTTAACCATAACTCACACTTCAAAAACATAGAATATAACTGAATATCCTTCAAAGTCTGGAGAACCACTCTAGAATATCATCTATAAAGACAATCACGAACAAGTCTAGATAAGGCCTAAACACTCGGTTCATCAACTCCATAAATGTTGCTGGGGTATTGGTCAACCCAAATGACATAACTAAAAACGTGTAGTGCCCATACTGAGTGCAGAATGCTGTCTAAGAAACATCAGACGTCCAATTCCTCAGCTGATGGTAGCTAGATCTCAATCTTATCTTTGAGAACACACTTGCTCCCTAAAGCTGGTCAAACAAATAATCAATCCTTGGCAGTTCATACTTATTTTGTATCGTCACCTTGTTCAACTATCGGTAATCAATACACATTTACATTGAACCATCCTTCTTCTTCACAAATAACACTAGCGCACCCCAAGGAATAAAACTAGGCCTGATAAAATCCTTCTCTAGTAAATCCTGCAACTAATCCTTTAACTTTTTTAACTTCAACGGGGCCATGCGATACGGTGGAATAGAAATGGGTTGTGTTCCTAGAGCCAGATCGATACAGAAGTCAATATCCTAGTCGGACGGCATACCCAACAGGTTAGAAGGGAAAACCTCGAGGAACTCCCAAACAATAGTGACAGAGTCAATAGAAGGAACCTCTACGCTCGAGTCGCAAACATATGCCAGATAAGCTAAACACCACTTCCCGACCATGCGTCGAGCCTTAACATATGAAATAACATTGTGAATGGCATGACTTGAGGTCCCTCTCTACTTTAGTCGGGGCAACTCTGGAAAGGCTAAGGTCATAGTCTTGGCGTGACAATCCAAGATGGCATGATACAGGGACAACCAATCCATCGCCAATGTAACGTCAAAATTCACCATATCTAATAATAGTAGATCAATGCGTGTCATAATAGTAGATCAATGCGGGTCTCAAGGACCTCAAACACAGCCACACAAGAACAATACACCCGGTCAACTACTATGGAGCCACCCACCGGTTTAGATACATAAATTGGAATGTCCAAAGCATAACTAGACAAAGCTAGGCAGGGTGAAAAATAGGAAGAAACATATAACTATATAGAACTAGGGTCAAATAGTACTGCTGCATCTCTATCACAACCCAGAATAGTACCTATAATAACAACATCTGATGACTCGGCCTCGGGTCTGGCTAGAAAAGAATAATATTGGGGCTCAGCCCCACCTCCATGAATTATATCTCTAGGGTGATTGGCCACCGACTGACCCCTACCTCTGGTTGTTCGGCCTCCATCTCTATGATCCCTACCCCCACCCCTGGCTGGCTGGGCAGGCTGTGGGATAACTGGTGACAGAATTATAGTACGAGGACCTTGCTACTGTGACTGTGTACCCCTCAATCTCGGGAAATCTCTCCTGATGTGACCATACTCACCACACTCATAACATCCCTCTGTACAATGAGATTGGCCTTGACGACCCGAATGACCTCCACGAACACTTTGAAGAGGCTGTGCACTGATGAGAGCTGACGGTGCAATAAGTGACTGCTTATCGGAATATTGCCCAAAAAAACCACGATCACCTGGGACACCTTGCGAAGCCTGGAGGGCTGACTGAAAGGGCCTAGAAGACTGACCCCTATCATAAGAATCTCTACCTCCAAATGAGGCACTACCAAATTGATCTAAGTTAGGGGCCTTTTATCTTCCCTATAACCACCTCTTGCTGCAGAACCATCTCGATCATCTAGGCCATATAGACCGCCTCCTGAAAAATAATGTCACTACCCACCTCTCTGGCCATCTGAAGATTAATAGGATGGATTGAACCATCAATAAATCTCCTAACCCTCTCTCTATCAGTGGGGAGTATGATGAGGGCATGGCGAGCTAGATCGATAAATCGGGTCTCATACTGGGTGACCGTCATAGATCCCTATTGGAGGCGCTCAAATAGCCTACGGTAATTATCTCTCTGAGTAACGGGAATAAACATTTCCAGAAACAACTCTGAAAACTGATCCCAAGTCAAAGGCGGCGACCCTACTGGTCTGAACAGTAATCCCTCCACCAAGTCTTGGCGGATCCAGATAAACAAAAATTCGCAAAATCAACTCCGTTGGACTCCATAATGCCAATGTTCCGAAGAACCTCATGGCAACTATATAAGAAATCTTGGGGGTCCTCAGAAGAAGCTCCGCTGAATGTAGCAGTAAAGAGCTTGGTGAATCTGTCCAACCTCCACAAAGCATCTATGGACATAGCCGCTCAATCACCGGCCTCTGCAACTACCCTCGGCCAAACTATCTGAACTGGTGGAATCTGAGTCTGAGGAACTACCTACTCCAGAGCATGTGCAGCAGGAGTCTGGGCTCGTTCTCTAGCTTGGGAAGTAGCTAGTGTCACAGGAAGCAATCCTACTTGGGTGACACTCTAGATGAGGCCAACCAATCGGGATAAAGCATCCTCAAGAACTGGGGTAGCAATAAACACCTCTGGGACCTAAGCTGGGCCTAACGGAACTGTCTGTGCTGGGGTCGGAACCTCATGTCAAGGCCAACCTGAGGGTCTGCCATTGATGTTGCTGGTGGTGGCTGGGCTCTGGCCCTATCTCGGCCCCTAGCATGGCCACATCCTCTGCACCTAGCGGGAGGTGCCTGGGGCTCGGACTGCTGATCGATGGATGAGCAAGCGCGTGTTCTCGCTATTTGCGAAAGAATAGAGTAGAAATTCAATCAGTATTTGAGAAACCAAATCACCCGACAAGAAAGAAAAACAGAGAGATTTTTCCTAAATCAATAAACTTTGGGGAACAGGTACAGACCTTTCCATACCTACCCCTCAGACTCTACTAAGTTAGTCTGTGAGTTGTGAGACCTATGTAACCTGGCTCTGATACCAACTTGTCACGACCTGGATTTTCCACCATTGGGATCGTGATGGTGCCCACTCGTGGTAGCTAGGCAAGCCAACATATTTACCTTTTCATTATTAAACAATTATATTAGTAGTTTATAGCATCGATTTAAAACATGAAATATAATAAGAACAATAACGGAAATCTGTCCTATAAGTATGAATCAAAATGCGGAACAACTAGATATATCCTTAAATAAATGTGTAACATTGCTCACGAATTACTAAAGAAATATTAATACAATGGTCCGAAAGAAATATATAAGCTATATGTCTCGAAAAAAATGTGGCAACAGTTAAAAAAATATAACATAAAGAAGAGACGTCGGGCCTGCGGACGCCTGCAAGGCTACCTCAATCTCGTGGAATATGAATGCTTGCTCCCGTACTACTGCTGCTGCTGCTCAAAACCTAGACCTGTGCAAAAATTCATAGAAGTGTAGCATCAGCACAACCGACCCCATGTGCTGGCTAGTGTCTAGCCTAACCCTGGAGAAGTAGGGACGAGGCTAGACTGGACACCACATAAACCTGTACAAATATAAATATACAACGGAAACGAAATACTTTACAACTAACACCATAGGAGGGGAGACATTCTATAGGGATATGCAATATTAACATTAACCAGAGTAACAAACTAAAGCAGTTAGATTCACCGAAAACAAGATATCAACACTCGTTATCAACTAATAATATCAACAACTATTGTGTCGTGCAACTCGCTCAACAATTATCACTGTTGCGGTGTGCAACCCTACCCAAATCATTTATCTTGAATCATGTTTCGGCGCGCAACACGATCATCACATATGATTGTTGCGGCGTGCAACCCGATCCTCAATATCTTATTGTTGTGATGTGTAACCTGCTCCTCAATATTGTATAATAGTGTGATTCCCCAAACAACAGTCACAATTAAGAGACATAAAAATAAGCAAATATTTGAGAAACATCCCGTCAAGGGAAAGAATCTAACAAGTTCAACCAAACGTCCCAGCAAGGGAATAATTAATAACTCTTTCTTACTTTTTCTTATCTCATAATTCACTCTTTTATTTTGAGCCGACGCTCCAAATAATCAAGTTATTTCATATGCCTTCAATACTCGTATCAAAATTCGATCCAATACTCCCAAGAATCAAATAAACATTTTACCGTTCACATGTTATCCTCAACATTTAGAATCCTCCAATAAATACGGAGTTCACAGCCAAGTCATTATAATCATATTATAATGACTCACGGCCATGCTAGACACCAATGTATAGATACTCGTCACCTTGTCTATACATCATACTCGATAACATAGCAATTAGCAACAAGACTCACTCATATTCCCTCAAACTAGGGTTAAACCAAACACTTACCTCAAAGCCTTGAATTCTATTTAATCCTCAACTATTGCTTTACCTCACGGTTCCACCTCCAATACAGTGATATCTAGGCATAATCTATTTAATAATATCAATAAAGACTCAATGGCAACGTCCTATATCCCAGATATGAATTTTCTATCATTCCTCCAAAAATACCAAATTTAGAAACCGGGCCCACATGGTCCAATTTGGAGGCTCCAAACAAAACCCAATCACCCATAACCCCATCAGTCCAAATATATTATTTGTTTTATGATTTGACCCCAAATTGAGGTTGAATCACCCAAAATTCTCAAATCCCTAACTCTACCCAAAAACCATAATTTCAACATTGATTTCATGATTTAGGGCTAAGATTTCAGTAATTAATGAAGGAAATTGAAGGAAACAAGTTGAACAATGCTTACCCAAGACGTTTTGATGAAATGGAGCTTCAAATGACGCCTAAGTGCTTGGAGAAGAAAGGAGTTCATGTATTTTTGTTAAAATCCCAAGCTACTGTTCTATTTTTAAACTTAAAATTTTGTTGGGCAAAATTACCCTTCGCGTTCGTGGGAGAGGGCCGCGTTCGCGAAGGGTAAACTAGGTAAGCTATCGCAATCGCCTGGAGACAAACGCAAACGTGTTGAAGAAAAATGCTAGGGTCTTAGTTTGGTCTACGCAAACGCGATACAAGGTCTACGAACACGATGAAGGGGGTGGGGGTGCGGGTGGGGTTGAAGCTACGAGAACGTGGGGATTGAGCCGCGAACGCGAATAATAGAGGACCCACTGTTACGAAATCGCGAGATGAGTGATGAGTGGTGATTTTACCACTCATTTTAGCCTCTTTTCCTTAGCTTTTATGTCGTCTTATGTATACAATTAGATTGTTTATAGTGGTTATTGTAAGATTTTCAGGTACATGATGCTATGAGGTGTGTTGTATAGAATTTGAGTGTTTTGACTGGAATTTAAGGGAAAAATGACTGCTGGGCAAAGAAATCTACGCGATCGCGGACACCATCACGTGATCACAGAAGACCAGGCAGCAACACAACGCGATCGCAGAAGCTGTCACGTGATCGCAGAAGAAAAACACTTAAAGCTACGCTATCGCAGAAGTGCTTCACGCGATCGCAGACGACACACACTTGAAGCTACGCGATCGCATGAGTGGTTCATGCAATCGCGGAGAATTAGACTGCTACTATACGTGATCGCAGGCCAAGACACGCGATCGCGATGCATTGTATCTGGCCCAATTCAGGGCAATTTTGGCATTTCACATATTTTTCACCCCAAATTATTTTTATACTCGTCCAAACAGACATTGTACACATCTTTACCTTATTGTCAGTCTTCATAGACTAGAGAGAACAAGTTTGGAGACTAGGGTTTTGCACACACACTTGAGTCTTGAAGATTAAAGCTTGTGGTTAAGGATTTCTTACCCATTTATGTTTATTTCTTCATTTTCTTGCTGTGTATTGTATATCTAAGTGTGTAGTATTATTTTTCCAATACTTGAATCTTGTTTATGGGAATATTCATATTTAAAGTGTGAATTAAATACCTTGTTGTGCTTATGTATTGAATGATTTGTATATGTTTGTGAAGTGAGTTATTGTTATTTTAGTTATTCTTGTTCTTTAATGTTTCCAAAGGGATTAGCCAACCCTAGGACTAGCCCATTAACTCCGAATTAATTTTGGGAAAGATAATTTGGGTTTGGGAAAGATAAATTAACAAGAACTTGAGGCGTTAACCGTCATTTTATAGATTCAACCTAGGGATAGGATTGAACTACTTGTAACCATTCCGTGTGTGTTTAGTCTTCTAATTGTGATTAGGGATAATTCAATTCGGAAGTCTTGTTAGTCTTCGGGAGAAGCTAATTAAGAATTATTATCCGTGGCTAATTAACATAAACTCACTCATATTTGTAAAATCGTGAAATACATTGGATCGTTACTTGAGTGTAAGTCCCGATGCGTTCATATTTGTAGCCATTGATCATTTATTTGCTTTCTAGGTTAGTTTACATTTTTGCATTTAGATATAAACATTTTTCAAAACCCAAAATCTTAGCGTTTGGCTTAGCACAATTTGCGATAATTTTCTTGCATTTCTAATCGCCTACACATTGTTCTCTGTGGGATTCGACCCCGACTCATAGTTAGGTTAATTATATTGTGTACGACCGTCTATTACTTTTTAGTAGTCGAATTGGATGTCACCAAAAATGGCGCTGTTGCCAAGGAACAATTTGGCGTAATTTAGGTTGTTGGAGAAGTAAGCGAAAGTGCTTTGGTCCAAACTTGTGAATATTTGTGTAATTATTTTTCTTACCTTGGATCTATTTTGCTTGTTTATTTCTTGTTTATTTTCTTAATTTTGAAAAATGGCATCGTATAATGGAAATTGGTCGAATGGTAGTTGTTCATACTTTGATAATCCTTGTTCTTATTGTGGAGGACCACACTCGTAGCAAAATTGTTTAAATTCTCCTGGGGTGGATTGTGCGCACAATCTCAACCCCATGGTTGGAGTATTTGTGATAAGTGTGGTTTCCAAAATGGTCATTGGGATGATTGTGCTTATTTGTTATTCCCTTCCTCAAGCCCCTACTGTGATGATTCTACTTGTTTTGATGAGAATTATAGGGCTATAGAGATGGAAGAAATTGAGCATGGCCAAAATGGAGAGTTCAAGCTCATGTTGGAGTGTTTACTTGAAGAAGGAAACAAGGAAGAAATCCCTTGGAACATCTTTTGGAGACTACTCTCCAAAATGATTTAGCACTTGAAAGGTTGTACTCACAAATGGATAAAATGATCGAAGCCTCAAGGGCTCAAAAAACCTCGGAAGAGAATGAAAACCAAGAATCCTTCTTGGACATTGAAAATGAAAATCCATCCTTGGCATTTGATCAAAACCAAGAAGAACTCTCAAATGCTCAAAATGAGAGAATAATGCTCATGTTGGAGACCATTCTTGAAAATGAGGAGAAGCGCAACTTTGCACTCGAGGACTTCAAACAATGCATAAACCACAATGGTGAACATATCCGTACTTTAGAAGATCAAATGCAAATTTTGGTTGAGCCTCACTATGCCCAACAAATTTTGTGTGCGGATAAAAGCCAAAAAGAGTCCAACTCTGAGGAAGAAAGTGAGCTTTACCTTGAGGAATCAAGAATTGAACAACCGCCAACCAACTCAACGAGTGTTGTTGATGCCGACAAAAATATAGAATTGGAGTCAACCGGTGTAAATGCAAATGTGGTTGATGTTGACTCTAATCCGGGGGAAAAAGAGTATGTCAACATAGAATAATTGAAAGTGAAGGGTTAAAGTCACACTCCAAGCATTTTTCAATGTTAGAATTGTGTGGTGACACGGAAGTTGAACCATATGAATCAATGAAGGAGTGCGAGGAGAAAAAACTTTGGCCATAAATTTTACAGTTTGAAGAGATAAGAAATCAAAACGACATACCTCACTTGAAAGACAAGAAATGCAAAATGAAAATTTTAAGCATTGGCTCGAATATCAAATTACCACCCCCATCGCTCGTGGTCATAAGCTTGATTCCAAGCTAGGAGCCCAGTTCGTATCATCCAAGTGGCGAGAAAAGTGGTAATGTTGTTTGCATCGTGCCACGACGTTAAATGTGGCGCTTGGTGGGAGGCAACCCATCATTTTTTTAAAAAAAATTTCATCTTTTTTCAATTTTTTTTTAGAATTGCTTAGAATATTATTTTTGATAAATTTGCCAAGTTTGAGAATTTTTGGAGTTGATTTGAGCAGGTCGGGATATCCGGGCAGACACAAACCAGTAGCTGAAGAAATCTACCAGAAAAAGTAGTGAATCGCGATCGCGATTAAACTCACACGACCGCGTTGGGTAAGCTTTTGGCCAAATCTTCGCTATCACAGTACCACGAACGCGATCACATGACTGGGAAACTTAGTGAATAGCGATCGCAGTGATCGCCACGCGATCGCGTAGCACTGCTGTAGTCTCAGACTTGAAATGCACTGGAATTGCAAAAATGTGCCCGGTCTCATTAAAACAAAAGAACAGACCCCTGCTCCCATTTTTCCTCCGATAAGCACACTAAGAAATCAAATTGGTTTGAATTCAATCACATAAATCTTGCATTGCTCTCTCAGATATGTCACTCTCCCATCCCTAAAGCTTGGTTTAATTGCATTTTAATGGCAAGTTAGGATGTGGGCTGCCCTATTTTTCAAAAGTGAGGGTTTAAAAGTGTTTATGGTGTGAAAATCCATTGTTGAATGTCTTGTCTTGCTTTCTTGCTGTGAGTGATTGGTTGAGATAAAGGGAGGTTTCGTATGCAAACTTTTGGGGCAAAAATGCATGTTTTGGTGATGTAAAATGACTGTTAATAATTAAGCACACCAGTTGTTCAAAGAAATGCCCCAAAGACACTAGCTCTGGGCGAGGAAGAAGGCTATCGTGATAGCGATGACCATTTCCGCGATCGCGTAGGTCTAAATCTGATTATTCAAAAACTTATTCATCGCGATTGCGTGAATGCCTTTGTGATCGTGTAGGTTCCCACCACTTTACTCTCCGCGATCGCGTGTCATTGTCTGCGATCGTGTGAGTTGCACTGATGTTCTTCTCCGCGATCGCGTGACAATGTCTGCGATCGCGATTCACAACTGTCTAGTGCACAAACCAGCTGCTTCGCATATTCTGCCCCGAAAGCTTTCTAACCTGTTTCTTTGGCCTAATTACCTCTAAATGCAATACTGAAAGTCACCATATGTTTGTTTGACATGAAAACTTTGTGTGTAGGTATTTTGAGCTAAAAATGGATTCGGCAACTAATGAGAATGTGCAACAATATACCGAATAAGTGGCCGCGGAGGAGTATTATGATGCTGCCACATTTTCCTCACGCAGGTGCTATGAACGCTATGACAAACAGCTCTCCAAAAGCATGATAAGGGAAAGAGGCATACAGATGGTCGACCTGGAGGATCGATGGCCTGAATTCCATGGCGGGTTGCTCACTACTGGCTAGATATGCTTCGCCGAAGAGCTCAGGCCAGCCAACTATGAGATTGTCCAAGAACTTTATGCACATGCTGTTGAGACAGACTTCAACAATGAGTTGGCGGCCACTGTCCGAGGTTGCAAAGTCTGTTTCAGTCTAGAGCGGATCAATGCCCACTACAATCTTGCCAATGTCGATAATCAGGTGTACCGGGAGAAATCCAAAGAGTTGGGTAGCTAATGGTTCGTCACTCACTTGCACAATGGACAGGTGCCAAAATGGATCAAAAATCACACCAGGATCGAGTCTTCGAAATTCACTGCGGAGGCCAAGACTTGGCTCTCCATAATCTGTGCTCGCATCGTGCCTTCAAAAAATGAAATAGATGTAACATCTTAGAAGTAAAGGGTGATTTGTGCACTTCTGGAGGGTATGCGGGTAAATGTAGGGAAACTCATTGTTGATGAGATAGCAGAGGTGGTGGCAGAGCGAACCAAGAGCTTGTTCTTTCCATCATTGATCACACATCTATGCTATGAGGCTGGGGTACAGCCTAAACCTACAGAAAAGGAAAAGAAACCAGAAAAGCTCATTCATCCCCTACTAAGGTCAAGAGCAAGAGCCCCACCAAAGAAGAGACGAATTGATGTAACATCTCCCATCTTTGGCCGGTTAACAGAAACGGAGATTAATGAAGCTCCTACAGATGCCTCCAGAACTTCCACAGCCATCATTCCACTTGAGGAGGGACCTCTTACTCTCAGGTACATCTCTCGACAAGTTTATGGTATGGACACTCAGGTATGACAGCTTGTAGCTGGTCTTTCATCTGGACCATCCGGAGAGAGCACCGCTGCAGGTCCATCTAGTTCAGGACCAAAGCCCCCCACAATGTCCGACCTTGCAAACAAGCAATAGAACATCAAAGAAAAGGTGGGAAACATTGAAGGAAGGCAATAGAAGCATAGAGAGTATGAGAGGAAGAAAAGCAAGTTCCTCAACAAGATCATGCGCACGTTGCGAAAGTTCTGTGGACCTGATGAGACAGAGGATGATGACTTTGAGCTTGAGCCTCCAGGTTCCTCCAGTGGAGAGTGACACCATTCAGGGAGCACCTCCTTTATTTTAGCTTGAATTGCATAATTGCATTGGGGACATTGAAATATTTTAAGTTGGGGGTGGTCCTTGGGCATTGCAATATTTTCTTAGACATTGAAGCATGAGTTAGTTGTGTAGACTTGAACTTGTGTAGATATATATTTATGTTAGTAGTAAATCATTGTTAGTTACTATCTTTCTTGTTAATTATCTTTTTCTTAGTAGTTTCTTTAATTTTTGTTACCTTTGTAGTAGTTGTTATTTTAATTTTCTTAAATACAATTTCCTTGGGATTTCTTCATGCTACGGTTCTTTCCCAAGGAATACTTTATTGAACCGGGTGCCTTTTCCCTATGAGAGATAGTGTGACAACCTTCTTAAGGGAATTAGTCTTATTTTGTTAGGATGAGGCTTTTGGATTATTTGGTACTAATAAAATTAGCCTCTTTTATGTAAATTATGAATTAAGAATTCCCCTCCAAATTTTTTAATTTGAACTAAAAACAAGTAAGTTGCATGGTTTAAAATAATTTTTGTGATAAATTTTTGGCTCTTTTAGTGACTCTTAGCTCACTAGTTTGATAGAATTGATCCGTCTTCATTAATTCATGTGCCATGTGTGTTAGCGATTGTTTAAATAAATCTTGTGTTTACTTCTATCATCTAGAACTTTCCCGGTTGGTTTTTCAATGCTAATAATAGTATATTTAGTTGGAGGAATGATCTTAGGCATTCTTTATTTTAATTTTAACACCTCTTTAGCCTTTCAAGCCTACCGTTGCATAAATAATATCACTAGTACCCCTTTTGAGCCTTTAAACCATTCTTTGGCCAACTCATTACAAACCTTTCCCTTTTTTGTAAAATAATTCCCTCTCTTGAACCCGTCCCTCCTTGAACATTGAGAATAAGGCTAAAAGCCTAAGTTGGGGGTGGTTTCAAAGTGGAGATTGGTATGGTTGTGCATTGAGTTTAAGACCACATGCCTCAAAGTATTTGTATTAAAGTATTCTAGCTTCAAAATATATATATATATATGTATGTGTGTGTGTGTGTCTGTGTGTGTGGGTGGGTGTATGTATATACATTATGGAGCGTTGAATAAAATTGTTAGAGGTATGTAAGGTGGTTCTATATTGGGAACTAGATGCCAATGAGGCTATGTATTATCTGCTCTCTCACTTGTTATCTGCTCTCTCACCCCCCAAGACAGTCTTAAGACAAGTAGAGAAGCTAGCTGCCAACTTTTTTTGGGGCATGGAGAAAGACAAAAGCAAGTATCATTGGGCTTCTTGGCAAAAACTAACTTTCCCAACCTCTGAAGGAGGAGTTGGTTTCAGATCCATGGAAGAAATTTGTCAAACAATGGAATACAAGAAATGGTGGCTTTTTAGGACTAAAGACTCCCTTTGGAGCCAATTCCTTCGAGCCAAGTATTGTCAAAGGTCAAATCCAATTTCCAAAAAATGGAACTCTGGACAGTCCCAAACATGGAAAAGAATGATGACAATAAAAAAGGAAGCTGAAAATCACATTCTTTGGAGACTGAACTCTGGCAATTGTAGTTTCTGGTGGGATAATTGGCTAGGAACAGGTGCCTTAGCTCATCAAAGGTCTGAAGGTGGAAGACCTGGCAACATTTCAGTGGCATACTTCCTGGATCATGGCCATTGGAACATGCAGAGGCTAAATGAATCTGCTCCAGTTCATACAATTCAAGCTATCTCCCAGATTCAAATCCATAACCTCAACTCCCAAGATCAAGCCATATGGATTCCCAATGTTAAAGGCAAATTCACCTCTTCCTCAGCATGGGAGACCCTCAGGAAGAAGAAGCAGAGAAGCTTCACCAATAAAATGATCTGGCATAACAAAATACCATTTAAATGGTCCTTCTGCATCTGGAGAGCACTTAGGAACAAGCTTCCTACTGATGACAGGGTATTACCTTTCTGTAATCCCACTGTTACCAGGTGTGTATGTTGTCGCAGGCCTGGAGCAGAAAGTGTGGAGCATATATTTTATCAAGGTCAATTTGCAGCATCAATTTGGAAAAAATTTGGAGGTCCAATTGGTCTTAATACCTCTGATCTCCCCCTTCAGCCTCTCCTTATGAAATGGTGGCTTCTAGACAGAAAAAATGGAGTGCAAAAACTTCTCCTAGACACAATGCCAATAATCATATGCTGGAATCTCTGGAAGAATAGATGCAACTCAAAATATGGTTCCAAATCTTCCTCTATATCCAGAGTGATGTACTCCATTCACTCAGATATTCATATGTTGTTGCAAGCAACATATCCCCAGATATCTTGGCCTTTAAAATGGCCAGACTTGTATTTGACTACTGAAACCATCACCCATTACACTGAAACTAAGCAGGTTACATGGTTGAAACCTTCTCAAGGATTTGTAAAGGTTAACACTGATGGCAGTGCTCTTAGCAACCCGGGTAGTATTGGAGCAGGAGCAATCATAAGAGATAACAATGGAGCTTTCATTCATGCTCTGGCTACCCCATTGGGTGATGGCACAAACAATCTGGCAGAAATAGAAGCAAGCACACTTGGGAGTTAAATGGTGCATTGACAACTCATACAAAAGAATTCATTTAGAAGCAGATTCGGCTCTTTTGATACTATGGTTAACTACCAGCACTGATCCACCCTGGAGTCTCCAACCACAGATAGATAAACTGAAGAACATGTGTGACAATTGTGAAGAAATACAAGTCACACATGTTTACAGAGAAGCCAACAATCCAGCGGACTCATTATCCAAGCTTAGCCACAGTCTGACAGCCTTGACACACTACCACTCTACTCTTTTACTCCCAAGCCACATTAGAGGTCAAATACATCAAGATCTTATTGGCACTCCTGCCTTCAGACACAAAAAAACCAACAGAATCACCCTCTCATCTCATACCCTTTCTCTTTCTCCCACCAACTCTTCCCATGGATATGGCTGACAGTATTTCAGAAGTGACAGCTACCCTTAGTATCCAAAATACCATGACCAGTAGTCACCTCACCCTAGCCAGCAACCAAAGTAAAGGCCCTCGTAAGGAGAGTAGGATGAGAACTTTTCTTCTAACATATGCTATCTTTTTTGCAGGTACTTTGAACAAATCCACTACCTTGGAGGTCATCATAACTGTTGTATTGGCATCCAGTATGTTTTTTCAGCAGTGCACACCCCAATACTGCTGGAAAAACACAAATGCTAGCCAAATCCACCACACAAAGAACCAAAAACCCTCCTCTCACACCAACTCAACTAAAAGTTCTCCACAAATGCAATCTCACCTAAGCATTGCAACTGTAGAGCTGATGGTACCTCTCATGTACTTGTACCTCTATCCTGCCAATCACAAGAGTCATGCTACTTGTAATGCAACAACCAGCACCTTCCTGGCCTATCACTTGAGCATCTGTCTTTTTGATAGCAGATCACACAAGAACCTGCTACAAAATGGCAGAACAGGGATCATTCTTGCTCCCCTCTCCCCAGACTTAGCTCCAGTCTACACAAGAACCTGGAGACTAAGCTCCCCTTTTACTAACCAGTTTCTTCATCTTGCAGGTACTTGGACCCCTTGAGGAAAAAAATGCATATCTATCCAGTGGTATTAGTACTTCAAGTACTCATTCTGGTAGAAATGCCTTTCTTTTCCCAAGGACTCCAAACATAAAGGAGCACTAATTTCCAGATAACCTACTGTAAAGATTCAACTTACACCAAAGGCAACAACAAGGGAGTTCAAGCACCTCCAGTACCAAATACCAGTACAGGAATATGGACTTTAAATACCTTTGAAGCAAGAGCAACACAAGAGCAGCACTTTGCTCTCTCTCTCATCTGTCACTGCTGCATGTAGATGCCAGACTACACAGTTTTTTTGGAGCTTTTTGAAGACTATCTCATCCTGTGTATAAAGCAAAGGATAAGCTAGATCATTTTCATATCATGACTCATCCTCATTCAAAGTCCAGACTTTTCTGCACCTTTGTTAGATGTAGACTATGTTGTATAGGAATGAAGGACCCAATCTTTTGGAATTTCACATATCTAGGCTATTGTTTTTGTACATGTGACCTAGACTCTATCTATAGAATTTTTGTAATGTCTAATGCCTATCAATACTGGATAGACAATAGACCACTCTCTATAGGTTTATCTCTCCATAGCAGTAAATGTTATTTGATTGTCACTTGGACAACCAAATGCATTTTCATCATTGTGGAGGTAAGGTATTATGTCCCCCTCCATTTTTTGTATTTGAACTTAATCTATAAAATCCAACCCTAGGCTCAGTGTCTAGTGGCTTATTTAAAAAAAAATGAGGCTATGTAAGTTGAAGAAAATCAAAATGCAAAAGAATGAAACTTGTGAGTAGTGTTCAAGGAGGGTGAAGTCACATGTTCCCAAATGCTTATCCAACCTTCCCTAAACCTACATTACAAGATTAAAAATTCCTTGTGGGACCTCCAACTAAACATTCTTGAATAAGCGATGAATTAAAATAAGTGCAAGCTTATGGTATGAGATGTTGTAGCACCTGAAGTTTCTTTGTGAGAGTGAGTGTTTTCTAAAAATTTGTCCCTTGTGTTGTATCGTAAATATATTGTTTTTTGGGACTTTCTTTCTTGTGAGGGCACACGAATTAGAAAAGACCGGTGAAATTGAGTAAAGTGAGCAATTATAGTGAACTAGTGCTTTTGAGTCACTCATTGAGGCTTATTTTTGTCACTTGATTGTTTTGCAACTCCCTTGCACATTGTTGAAGTTGTTTTTCTTTAGGAGGGAGTTATTCGGAAAAGATATACATACTTGAGCCTAATTGTTAGTACCAACAAAATCCATAAGTATGGTGTTTAAATGGGAGAATGTGATATGTACATAATAGAAATGCCACTTATATTTTAAATGGTGAATCCTCATTGAAGTTTTGGTTTTGATTTGCTTGAGGACAAGCAAAAGCTTTAAGTTGGGGGTGTTGATGAGTGGTGATTTTACCACTCATTTAAGCCTCTTTTCGTTATCTTTTATGTCGTCTTATGTATACAATGAGATTGTTTATAGTGGTTATTGTGAGACTTTCAGGTACATTATGCTATGAGGTGTGTTGAATGGAATTTGAGTATTTTGACTGGAATTTAAGGGAAAAATGATTGATGGGCGAAGAACTCTACGCGATCACGGACACCATCACGCGATCGCAGAAGACTAGGCAGCAACACTATGCGATCGCAGAAGCTGTCACGCGATCGCAGAAGACAAACACTTAAAGCTACATGATCACAGGAGTGGTTCACGCGATCGCAGAAGACACACACTTGAAGCTACGCGATCACAGGAGTGGTTCACGCGATCGCAAAGAATTAGACTGCTACTCTACGCGATCGCAGGCCAAGACACGCGATCGCGATGCATTGTATCTGGGCGAGTTCTGGGAAATTTCGGCATTTCACATATTTTTCACCCCAAATCATTTTTATACTCGTCCAAAAAGACATTGTCCACATCTTTGGCTTATTTTTAGTCTTCATAAACTAGAGAGAACAAGTTTGGAGGCTAGGGTTTTGCACACACACTTGGGTCTTGAAGATTAAAGCTTGTGGTTAATGATTTCTTACCCATTTATGTTTATTTCTTCATTTCCTTGCTTTGTATTGTATATCTAAGTGTGTAGTATTTATTTTCCAACACTTAAATCTTGTTTATGGGAATATTCATATTTAAAGTGTGGATTAAATACCTTGTTGTGCTTATGTATTGAATGATTTTTATATATTTGTGAAGTGAGTTATTGTTATTTTAATTATTCTTGTTCTTTAATGTTTCCAAAGGGATTAGCTAACCCTAGGACTCGCCCATTAACTCCGAATTAATTTTGGAAAAGATAATTTGGGGTTGGGAAAGATTAATTAACAAGAACTTGAGGCGTTAACCCTCATTTTATAGATTCAACCTAGGGATAGGATTGAACTACTTGTAGCCATTTCGGGTGTGCTTAATCTTCTAATTGTGATTAGGGATAATTCAATTAGGAAGTCGTGTTAGTCCTCAGGAGAAGCTAATTAAGAATTATTATCCGTGGCTAATTAACATAAACTCGCTCATATTTGTAAAATCGTGAAATACATTGGATCGTTACTTGAGTGTAAGTCCCGATGAGTCATATTTGTAGTCATTGATCATTTTATTTGCTTTCTAGGTTAGTTTACATTTTTGCGTTTAGATATAAACATTTTTCAAAACCCAAACTCTTAGCGTTTGGCTTTGCGCAATTAGTGATAATTTTCTTGCATTCCTAACAGCTGATTCACGTCCAAGCAACGGTCATATTCAATATAACTTGGTCTAATAAGTCCAAGATCGATCCCACAGAGAATTAACCTATCAATCACAACTTTCACAACCCAAGAGTACTTCCGAATCAAGTTCCCAAAATTTAGAATATTTTTGTGTAAGATTTTCGAACTACTACTTTGCAATAAAAAAGAATGCTTTAAAAGAAAAGATTGAATGTTGAATAAAATAATATAGAGAAGGTCTAAGGTATTGATTTCCCCTATTGATGGAATCCCTTATCGTTATGCTCATACAAATTGTTAATATATTCTATCAATCATGAACGCTATGTGTATCGTAACCCTCTCCCGAACAATTACAATAATTTACTAGTGCACTCTCCCGAGCTACCCTAGCTAGCTTTAATTTGAATAGTTCACTTAAGATTGCACCCAAGACTTCGTTATTCCTAACCTCGTCTTTACGCCTAAAGTTATAGATTCCTCCAATAACCTAGGTGTGGTGTTGTTCAACAATAAACCTAAATATGCACTCTTTTCCAAGTTATGCACACTAAATAGGCACAACTAATTGGGGATCCTACCAATTAACTACAATAAGAATGAAGTTGAACAAATAGAAATCTAAGTCACAATTTGTAATCACATAAACGATAAGTTCATCACTCAATAGGTTCCATCAAAACCTTAGAAAATAATTTAGCTACTCATGCTTGAAGAAACAAGAATAATAATTGAAATCATAAAGAATTGCTTCATATAAAATAAAAGAAAGAGTTTGAGATGAATCTCTCCTACTAAAAACCTTGCAAAAATATTGAATAATAGATTACATGCCTCTATGGGGCAAACTAGGAGTTTATACAGAGGTTTTAGGGCTTAAAAACTAAGTTTGAGTCCAATTGGGATTGCTGTCGCGGAGCCTTCCGCGGTTCGTTCGCGTCCGCGAGCGGACCGCGAACAGTCAAACTTCAGAGGCCTTCTTTTTTCGCGGTTCATCCGCGGCCGCGAGTGAACCGCGGATGAACAGGACTTCTGATTCTTCACTGCTGCTTCCAGACCTCTTCACTTTAGCTCTTCTTTTGGCCTTTTCATCAACCTAGGACTCCAAAATAGCTCTTTATGGCATCCAATGTATCACATGTACATATAAAACACAATCGAACACTAATCAAAGCATTTTGTCCATATAGTAATCCATAATCAGCTAGCTTATTATGCTCATGTCGAAGAAGAAACAGATTGAAAACCTTGGTTTCATGACATCAAGGAATATATGGCAAAAAGAGAATAACTAGAGCTTGCAAATACTACTCAGAAGCGCCGTAGAAGCCGCCAACAAAAACATCAAGAAGATACTGAGGAAAATGGTAGAGAAGCATAAGTAGTGACATGAGAAGCTATCATTTGCTTTATTGGGGTATCTCACCATAGTGCGTACAACAACTGGGGAAACTCCCTATATGTTGGTTTATGGCACATAGGCAGCCACTCCCACTGAAGTGGTTCTTAAGGATCACACAAAAAGTTGAGCTCGATGACGTAGAATGGGTGAGAAGCATCAACGAGCAGCTGTCTCTTTTAGATGGGAAGAGAATGAATGCAGTTTTCCATGGTAATCTTTATTAGAATAGAATGTCCAAAACCTTCAACAATAGAGTCAAACCAAGACGGTTCACGCTGGGTCAGCTGGTATTAAAGAAAATTTACGGCATCAAGATGAAGCCAAAGGGAAATTCTCTCCCAAAATTGCAGGGTCCATATATGGTTTATCGGATTCTGACAGGGGGGGTCCCTTATACTTGCAGAAATGGATGCAGAAGTTTGGTCAAAAACAATCAATTCGGATGCAATCAAGTGCTACTATATGTAATCTTATGTTTTCCCTATATGATTTAATTTGAACTACGTCTGACCTGATTCTTGTTTAAGAGGGGATACGTAGCTAGACTTATGAGTTCGGTCACAATCCAATAAAATTTTCATTCCACCTCCCCCCACTCCCAATTGGAAACTGGGGCCCTAAAATTTTCTAAAGTAACTTCAGCCGATCATCACAAACAACCGCTAGAAGAAGCAACCCAGTAAACTAGGGCAGAATTTTTAGGAGGACCCTTAAATTTTGAAGCGAGAGAGATTGCAATGTCCTTAACCACACCACAGTCGTCGGTTCATCTAAAAACTATTTTTTAAATATATACTCATGTCATATTTTTTACAAACTCATGCATGTCTGTTACCAAAATCGCTTTTTTCAGCAACGCTACCCTAATTATACACATCATATCATCAAATCAAAATGAATAGATCAAGCAATGTCAGCGGGGACACGAACTAACCTTTCTACTTAATAGAACTCAGGATTTTCTTCGGATGTAGGCACCCAAGTCATAAAATCATCTAATATATCGTACATTCATAACTTCACGAAAACAACTCTCAGAACCATCACACCTATTCACGATTTCCATCTGTACAAGATATTCCTAGCAGCCACAATATCACAATCAACTATTAGCTAAGAAATTTTATTACTATTCGTCTTTTTATATCATACATAAGGCTACCATTCTGACTTCCGAGACTAAGCACGGTCTCTATTTAAATTTCTGCATTGCATAAGGCTATCGTTCTGCCTTCCAAAAGTAAGCTTTGTCTTTATTTGCATTCCTGCATTGCATAAAACTACCATTCTGCCTTCCGAGACTAAGCTTTCCCTCCATCATCATTCCTGCATTGCCTAAGGCTACCATTCTGCCATTCGAGACCAAGCCCTTTCTCCATCTCCATTGCTGCATTGTATAAGGCTACCCTTCTACTTTCCGAGACCAAGCACTATCTCCATCTGCATTCCTGCATTGCACAAGGTTGCCATCCTGCCTTCCGAGACTGAGCACTATCTTTATCTGCATTTTTGCATTGCATAAGGCTACCATTTTGCCTTTCAAGACTAAGCACTATCTCCATCTGCATTTCTGCATCGCATAAGGCTACCATTCAGCCTTCCAAGATTAAGCTCTACCTGCATCTGCACAGATAAAATATTGCCACCTTTATTTACATCTTGCATAGGCTGAAATAACACCACTTCATTTACATCTGCACATCTGAAATACCGCCACCTTTATTTATATCTTGCATCGGCTAAAATACCGCCACTTTATTTACTTCTTGCATTGACTGGAACATCGCCGCCTTTATTTACATTTTGCATTAGAGAAAATATTGCCTTATTTATTTACATCTGCATGGCTAAAATATAGCCACCTTTACTTACATCTTGTATCAGTTGAAAGATCACCCCTTTTATTTACATCTTTCATCGGCTGAAAGATCGCCACGTACTGCATCTCATGGGCTGAAAGATTGCTAGACTGTCCAAAGGAGTCATTATTTGGAGGCACCATTTCCATACCCCGAGAAAGTCATATCAAAGCCTGAAGACCCCTTTTAATCTCTTGCATATCATTATTCAAAGGCATCGTAGTTCGGTGGTATCATTCTCACAGCCCGAGAGTATCATTTTATAGCTTGTGAATCCTTTATTATACGCTTCATCGCCCAGAATATCATAGTCTAAGGACGTCATCTTAACTGTCCAAAGACAGCATTCATGGTCCGATAGGAACTGCTAGATCATATTTTAATGATGCAATTAATATACGGAGTTCAAAGAAATAAAGAAGAACTATTGAAATGGCTATGTCGAACAAGGAAGGAAATCATTAAAAATGGAAGCTACCTAATGATGCAGAGGGTACAAGGAAACATACAAATCTACATCAGCAAATCAGGATTTGATCCGTGAATCTAGGAAATCAATTCATCCATAACGGAGTGATGATTCGTAGTAATACGTGATTGACGAAATCACATGAGAATAATAAAGGCTAGAATATTCGGACATTGGTCATGTCTAGAAGGTCGAACAATCTAGGAGAAATCATGTTGAATCCATTATCTGCCGAAGGAAAAGATATCACGAGAAACAATGACAAGTACCTTATTCTTGGAAAGAATCAATTCTTTCCGAGGATCAAAGCCCTTGGATTGACAAGCCTTCACCACGCTCCTTTGTATAAATTTATTGCGTAACACCATCAGTAGATATACTATGATCGAACCAAAATATTTCTCTCCATTCAACTGCAAATAAACATAGTAGCCTATATAAATCTGATGTGTAATAAGTCAGGGATAGAAAGAGGGCATACCACTGGTGAGGCATTGTATCAAGAGAGTGCTAGAGAATCTAAGTGATACACATCATACATGTACTCAAAAGAAAACTCATATGCTTGAAGAGAAATCCCTTGCAACCCAAGGGGACTGGATTATGATTCACATTGAATCCGAACCAGTATAAAATTCCTGGTGTCTTTAATTTTGCATTTACTTTCTGCATATTACCTAAATTTATTATATCTGCAATATTTCCATATTCAGTCGACTACTAAATTTTTAAGTCAACTCAGTAACGATTAATTTTAATTATTGACAATTCACCCTCCCCCCTCTTGTACTTTCAAGAACTTGCATCATGTTTAAATTTATGCACAATTTACGCTTGTATTGCTTATTTATAGGTGAACCAGCGAGCACCTACCATCTCGGCACGAGCTTTCTGCTTCAGTTCCCGTAGCCTTACTAAACCTTGACCACTCAACCCAACCTGAATATTGCATCAGTTCTTGAAAAACCTCTATCGGCATATTCCGCCAACGGATCTTAAAGTACATATGGCCTGATTCCTGTAAGAATAGAGATATGCTGGCAGCTCAGGAACTAAAGCATAGCTAGACTCTTCAAACCATTTCATTGGGTCAAAATGGCCACCATGTTTTTACCTGACAACTCTTTCATTCTTCCCGGGTAATGAGGAGCAGTTGTTGAAACCCAATTTTTTTCTATATATTTTATATATGCAAAATACTTTAAAAATAGCATATGTATGCACATATACATATGTGTAGATGTTTCATTAATTTTCCTAATTTTTAAAGGAATTTTAAATCAATTTATTGCCCTAGTTTATCAATAAAAAATCAATAATTGGTCCCGAAATTATCATTTTTATGAATAATTTATTGTATTTTTATATTATACCAAAATATAGCTAGGGTAACGTTTTGCACATTTTTACAAATTTATTTAGTATTTTAAAGCTAAATTGCATGTAATTGCAATATTAGCCTATTCTAAAAATTGATTGCGTTTATAATGGTAAAATTGACTCCATTAGTTTTAATTCAATATTTATATATTATTAATTAATTTAGTACTTTTAATTTTTTTCCAGAAATTATTTTACTATTTTTATAAAATAAAAAGAGGAAATGGCTATTTAAATACTAGTTGTAACCATTCAATTTTAGCCTAAAATAACTCTCCCCCCCCCCTATTAAACCCAATTTCAATCCCTAATTCCTAGCCCAATTACAATTCAAACCCGCCCCTGACCCAACAAAACCTACCCAACCTAGACCCCTCTTATCCTGGAGATCAACGGCCCATATTCGTTCTTGCCATTTTTAATAAACGTGACTACCCTAATCTCCTCATTTCTCAGCTATCAGCCGCCTCTAAGCACTCAAACTCTCTCAAATATTCTGAAAAACCTAATTATCTCCTACCACCTCAGCTCTAAAATCCACCGAAATCTTTGGCTATCAAAGCTATAGGAGTCTTACACCTACCTCCTAGTACTCTTATATACTTAATATCTGATGATTTGAGTCCTGATTATGAAGGGTTGAACCCAAACCGCTGTCGACTCGAGGTCTTAGGGTCATCTCCAGCTTTACTCCGCATATTAAGGTTGTCTGAGTCTGATTCCGACGTCTCCGACCTAAATCGGTGCCCTCTCAAAGCCTTTCTCATTTATATGGTTCTTCTAAAACCCTAAACTTTCAAGGTTTTCTCCTATTTCTTTAAGATATGTGGTGTATCTATGCTTTCCCTGAGTTTTCAAATGATTTCCCTAACCTTTTTTTCAGAAATCACTTTCAAAACATTTCTTTTCGATTTAGGGTTTTCTGGAATGTGTTCAAGTGTTTTTACGATTTTTCTTTGTCATTCGTGTGTATTTGTCTCTACTGTGTTTGTGTATCATGATCTTATATTCCTCTCTTACTGTGCTTTCCTATATTATGATTTTGTATGTTTTTACTATGCTATTGTGTGTCTTCTTCTACCATGTTCTCATATGTTCTTCTACTATGTTTTCTATACTATGTTCGTGTATGTTTTTCTACCATTTTTTGTTATGTCTCGCCTACTACATTTTTCTATTGTGTTCTTAAGTGCTTTACTCTTTTCCTCCTACTGAGCCATGTTTAAAGTTTGTCACGACCCATTTTCCAGATAGCCAGTTTAATTATTAAATAACATTGTTCCATTTAAATATAACTAGCCAGTTTTTATAACAATAATAATAATGCGAAAATAGAAATAACTGTAATACAGCCCAATGAATCCGGTGTCACAACTCTGAGCCTCTAACAGAAGAGTAAATCCTATACAACTGATAACTAATAGGAAAACCAAGAGATAAATAGAGGAAGGGAGAGATTAGGTCCTGCGGACGCCAGCATCTACCTCGATAACTCTTCAGCTGATAGTAAAAGCAGCAGTGTATTGCTCAACTGCCCTCCTGGATCCATGTATCTGCACACAAGGTACAGGGAGTAGAGTGAGTACTTCCAACTCAGTGAGTAGTAATCAATGAATAATAACTGAAAGTAAGAACATCTGTATGAACACTAAATGAATAACTGTACAGGTAAGACATCTCTAAAATGGTAAGTCCAGTTCCAGTCTACTACTATCTCACACTGATCCCACACTGCTTCTGTGTGCAGCCTGATCCTTACTCATACTGTTACGGCATGCAGCCCGATCCAATATATATATATATATATATATATATATATATATATATATATATATATATATATATATATGTGTGTGTGTGTGTGTGTGTGTGTGTGTGTGTCTATGTGTGTGTGTATATAATATTGCAGCGTGCAGCTCGATCCAATATATGTAGTGCTGTAGCATGCAGCCCGATCCAATATAATAGATATACTGTTGCAGCGTGCTGCCGGTCCAATATATATAAATGCGCTCACTGGGAGTGTGTGCAGACTCCGGAGGGGCTCCTTCAGCCCAAGCGCTATAATACTACAGCGTGCAATCCGATCCATATATATATTATTACGGCGTGCAGTCCGATCCATATATTTATATATTACTGTGGCGTGCAGTCCGATGCATATATATATCATATATATAATATTTCGGCGTGCAGTCCGATCCAATACATGTATATGGATATACTGATGCGGCATGCATCTCGATTCGGTACATATATCAATACCTCACCATGGGTCCTCGACCCCTCTCACTCAATATAGACTCGGCCTCTCGGGCCCACTCAGCTAGAATGGGATATTCAACCCTAGGTATTCTCACTTAGAGTACACATCTGGTACTGGTACATGTCAAGCTATATAGCTATGAATACAGCTGAGATTATGTGTTCAACATTGTATAGGGGTCATTTAGCTCCACAGGCTTCCCTAAGATTCTACAGATCGGCACAAGGCCCCAAACATGGCAACTAGCCCAATTATACAGGTATAAGCTCAGTCTCAGTCAATATGCACAGTGAACTATCCATGGGGAGGGACCAAGTCCAAATCCCCAATCACAATATCACCACGCTCGTCGCATGATGCGTGTTTCATCTCAACATATGCAAATATGGGATTTCAAACCCTCAGTATATCATTCATTACTACCACTCACCTCGAACCAGTAAAAGTCCTAGCTCGCTTTGTGCTTGCCTTGCAAATCGACCTCCTCGAGTGCCAAATCCGATCAAAACCAATAAAAATACATCAAAATAGGATAATGAATCATAACCCAATCGAAAGGACTTGAAAAATACCCAAAAACACGAAGTTGCCAAAACCCGAGCCCCTGACCCGCTTCTCAAAAAACTATGAAAGTAACATTTTCATAATCCTTATCTCTTCACGAGTCCGTGCATATAAAAATTATCAAAATCGAACTTCAAATGAGCCGGAAAATCATGATTTTTCATAGCAAAAATCAAAGCCCTAACTCCCTAAATCTATACCCAATTTCAGAGAATTAATGGAAGATTCTTCGATAAAATGATGTATTAAGACCACGAGACTTACCTCCAATCACTTCCCGATGAAATCCCCTTCAAATTCCGTCACTTAGCTCTGAAGGTGCTCAAAGATGGAAGAAAGTATCAATGAAAACACGACTGAAATATTTTGTTTAACCCTTCTGTCGCCCAGGTATTTACACTATGCGATCGCATACCCTTTATTGCGATCGCATTGAACAAATTTCACACACCAAAATTAACTGCTAGGCGATCGCACTCCTGCCTTGCGATCGCATAGAACAACTTCCATGCTCCAAAATTACTGCTATGTGATCGCACTCCTGCCTTGCGTTCGTATAGAAAGCATTCCATCCAGGGACCCTAGGCAAAAAATACACAATGCGATCGCACCCAATGCTATGCGATCGTAGAGAAAAAAGTCACCAAGCTTTGCGATCGCAACCCCTTCTATGCGATCTCATAGAACAACTGAGAATCCCACTTTCATCCTTCTAAGAGATCGCAACATCACCTATGTGATCGCGTAGAGCAACCGTCTGCAATAAATACCAGCAACCATCAGCCCTTCAAAAATGCTAGAAAAGATTTGATTGGACCCCCGGACTCACCCCGAGGCCCCCGCGACCTCAATGAAAACCACCAACCTACTCCAAAACACCATATGAACTTGTTCCAATCATAAAAACACATCCCTAAACATGGAAATCATCAAATCAAGGCAAATGCAAGCCTAAGTTTCAATTAAAACTTCCGAAACCAACATCCAATCAAAAACCCAACCAAACAATATCCGAATGACTTGAAATTTTGGAGACATATTCAAAATCACCTAACGAAGTTACTGCAACTATTGGAATTCCATTCTGACGCACAAATCAAAATCTCACCTATCTACCGAATTTCGCCAAAATTCCAACTTCGCCAATTCAAGCCTAATTCTACACCAGAGCTCCAAATTTAATTCCAATCACTCTCATAAGCCACAAATCAACCCCCAAAGCTAAACGAACCATCAGAATTGCATTCTGAGCCCTCTAACTCACAAGTCAATATCTGGTTGACTTTTCCAACTATTCCTTTATCAAAGAGACTATTTGTCTGATTTCCTACCAAACGAGATCCGAATTGACTCAAATTCACCAAACACATATATTGAAACATGAACAAGCATATAACAGGGAAAACGGGGTGGTAACTCACGTGATGACGGATCGGGTCATCACATTCTTCCCAACTTAAGCAAACACTCGTCCTCGAGCGGATCAAGAAACATACCTGGAATCTCAAATAAGTGTGGATACCTGCTCCGCATCTCCTGCTCGGTCTCTCAAGTAGCCTCCTCCACGGGCCGGCCTCTCCACTACACCTTAACTGAAGTGATGTTCTTGGACCTCAACTTTCGAACCTGTCGACCCAGAATAGCCACCGGCTCCACATCATAATACAGATTACCATCATGCTGAATCATACTAAAGTCCAACACATGTGACGGATCCCTGACATACTTCCGGGGCATCGACACATGGAATACTGGATGCACACTGGACTAGCTGGGTAGCAAGGGTAGCTCATATGCCACCTCCCCAATTCTCCTGAGTATCTCAAAACGACCAATGAACCTAGGACTCAGCTTCCCTTTCTTCCCAAACCTCATAACACCCTTCATGGGTGAAACATTCAACAATTCTCTCTCGCACACCATGACAGACACATCTCGAACCTTACGGTCCGCATAACTCTTCTGGCGTGACTGAGCTGTGCGAAGCCTCTCCTGGATCAACTTTACTCTCTCCAAAGCATCCTGAAATAATTTAGTCCCTATCAATCTAGCCTCACCAGGCTCAAACCACCCTACGGGAGATCTACACCGTCTACCATACAACGCCTCATACGGGGCCATCTAATACTCGATTGATAACTATTATTGTAGGCAAACTCTGCAAGTGGGAAAAGCTCATCCCATGAACCTCCAAAATCAATTACACAAGCACACAACATATCCTCCAAAATCTGAATAGTGCGCTTAGAGTGTCCGTCTATCTGAGGATGAAATGATGTGCCCAACTCTACCTACGTACCCAGCTCCCGTTGAAATGCTCTCCAGAACTAAGAAGTAAACTGAGTACCTCTATTTGATATGATAGACACTGGAACCCAAATAAAGATCACTGCTAACTGCTCCGATGAATAAATAGTACACACCGGGATGAAGTGTGTGGATTTGGTTAGCCGATCAACAATCACCCACACTGAATCAAACTTCCTCGAAGTCCAAGGGAGACCACTCACAAAATCCATGGTAATCTGCTCCCATTTCCACTCAGGAATAACCATATGCTAAAGAACACCGCCTGGTCTCTGATGCTCATACTTGACCTGCTGGCAGTTGAGACATCTGGCTCTATGACTAACAATATCCTTCTTCATCTTTCTCCACCAGTAATGCTGCCTTAACTCCTGTTACATCTTTGCGGCACGTGGATGAATGGAGTACCGCGAGCTGTGAGCCTTCTCTAATATCAACTCTCGAAGGCCATCTACATTGGGCACACAGATCCGGCCCTGCATCCTCAGAACACCACCACTATCAATAGTCACATCTCTAGCATCATCGTGTAGAACTATGTCCTTAAGGGAAAGAAAATGTGGATAATCATACTGACGCTCTCTGATGCGATCATATAAAGAGGACCGAGAAACAACATACGCCAACACTCGGCTCGACTAAGAAATATCCAACCTCACTAGCCGATTGGCCAACGCTTGAACATCATATGCAAAGGGCCTCTCCCCAACTGGAATATAAGCTAAGCTGCCTATACTGACCGCCTTTCGGCTCAAAGCATTGGCCACAACATTGGCCTTCCCCGAATGATACAATATAGTAATATCATAATCCTTAAGCAACTCAAGCCATCTCCGCTGTCTCAAACTAAGATCCTTTTGTTTGAACAAATGCTGAAGGCTGCGATGATCAATATACACCTCACAAGAAACACCATACAAGTAATGTCTCTAAATCTTCAGAGCCTGAACTATGGCTGCTAACTCCATATCGTACATAGGGTAGTTCTTCTCATGGGGCTTCAACTGGCAAGAAGCATAAGCACTAACTCTACCCCATACATCAACACAGATCCAATGCCAACTCTTCAGGCATCACAGTACACCGTATAAGAATCTGAAGCTGACGACAATATCAAAACTGGTGTCGTGGTCAATGCTATCTTAAGCTTCTGAAAGATCTCGTCACACTCTTCCAGCCACACAAATGGAGCACCCTTCTGAGTCAACCTAGTCAAGGGTGAATCAATAGAAGAGAATCCCTGAACGAATCGGCAATAATACCCTGCCAATCCCAGGAAACTACGAATTTCAGTAGCTGAGGTCGGTCTTGGACAACTCTGCACTGCCTCTATCTTCTTTGGATCCACCTGAATACCATCACTGGACACCATGTGCCCCAAGAAAGCCACAGACTCGAGCCAGAACTCACACTTGGGGAACTTGGCATACAACTTCTCCTCCCGCAACCATTGTAAAACAACTCTTAGATGCTGAGCATGCTCCTCCTGGCTACGGGAGTACACCAGGATATCATCTATGAACACAATCACGAAGGAATCCAAATATGGCCGGAACACACAGTTCATCAAATGTATGAATGCGGCTGGGGCATTGGTCATCCCATAAGACATCACAAGAAACTCATAGTGCACATATCTCGTTCTGAAGGCTATCTTCATAATATCAAAATCTCCAATATTCAGCTGGTGATAGCCTGAACGAAGATCAATCTTCGAGAATAACCTAGCTCCCTGGAGCTGATCAAATAAATCATCAATGCATGGCAGGGGATACTTATTATTTACTGTTACTTTGTTCAGCTGCCTGTAATCAATAAACATCCTCGTTGAGCCATCGTTCTTCTTAACAAACAAGACTAGTGCACCCCACGGTGATACACTAGGCTGAATGAATCCCTTATCTAGGAGATCCTAAAATTGCTCCTTCAATTCTTTCAACTCAATAGGTGCCATACGATAAGGAGGAATAGAAATAGTCCGAGTTCCTCGCAACAAGTCAATCCCAAAGTCAATATCCTTGTCCAGCGGCATGCCCGGTAGGTCTGAGGGAAACACATCAGGAAAATCCCTCATAATGGGAACATAATCAATACTCGAAGTCTTAGCTCCAATATCCCGCACAAATGCCAAATATAATAGACATCCCTTCCCAACCATCCGTTGGGTCTTTAGGAAAGAAATTACCCTGCTAGGTACATATTCATTCATGCCTCACCACTCGATCTTCGGAACGTCTGGCATAGCCATTATGACTGTCTTGGCATTACAGTCTAAAATAGCAGGACACGGAGATAGCTAGTCCATGCCCAAAATGACATCAAAATCGATCATGCTCAATAGCAACAAGTCTACTCGGGTCTCCAGACCCCCAATAGTAACAAGATAGGACCGGTACACATGGTCCACAATAATGGTATCACCCATCGGGGTAGATATATGAATGGGAAACACAAGACACTCTCGGGTCGTGCCCATGTGAGTAACAAAATATGAACATACATAAGAATAAATGGAACCGGGATCGAACAAAACTGAGGCATCTCTATGGAAGACTGAAATAATACCTGTAATAATATCATCAAAAGTGACAACATCAGAACGACCCTAAAGAGTATAGCAACGAGCCTGACCACCTGATCGGCCTCCCCCTCGAGGGTGACCCCTGGCTGCCTGACCCTCACCCCTAGCTGGCGGGGCGGGTGCTGAAGTAGATGGACCAGAAGACGAGGGATGTCCCCTCTGCTGATATGGCTTGGACACAAGACGGGGACACTTTCTCCGGATATGCCCAACTCCCCGCACTCAAAGCAACTCTCAGGTGCTGGGGGTTGGGACTGAAGGGAACCCCTCGCACTAGAGTGTCCAGCAAAAGAACTAGATCGGGAAGAACCCTAAACAGATGGAGCATGAGATGAACATTGCGCTGGTAGGGCACTGAGAGATAGCAGTCCCTGATGAGAACCCTGATGACCTCGGCTAGAAGATGACCCACGACACTCTATGCGGGCTGGCTAAGAAGATCTAAAAGAGCGACCTCGGCTCTGCTGACTCTGGCCTCTAGTTTGAGTACTGTTGGAACTAGCTAATCCCAACGCCTCTTAGCCTCTCTCTCCTCTAGCTCTCGGTGACAGTCTATCTCAATGTTGCGAGCTATATCAGCTACGTCTTCAAATGAATGACTCAAGACCCTCTCTCAGGTCATCAATATAAGAATGGGATAAATAAGTCCATCCACGAAGCTCCCGATCCTCTCCCGATCAGTAGAACCATCCATGGTGCATATCTGGCTAACTCTGTAAATCTGACCTCACATTTTAACACTGTCATATCCCCCTGGCGGAGCCACTCAAACTGCCTTCGTAACTCCTCCCTATGAGATCGGGGTATCCACTTCTCCAGAAAAATAGTGGAGAACTCCTGCCATGTCAATGGTGCCACACCTGCTGGCCTACGGCGCTCATAAGCCTCCTACCATGTGAAGTCTTCTCCCTGAAACTTGAAAGTAGTAAAGGATACACCACTCGACTCAAGTATCCCTACTGTTCGGAGCATACAACGGCACTTGTCGAGAAAGACTGGGGTGTCCTCGCCACGAGTAACACTGAACATAGGAGGTGAAAGTCTGCTAAACCTCTCAAAATGATGCTGCTCGTCATCACGCATCGCTGGGACCCTGTCACCCTGACCGGAATAACCGGCTGAGCTGGAGCCACTAGCTGGACTAGTGGTGCCTCAGGTGTCTGAAGACCCTGCGCTACCTGCTCTGGAGTACGAGCTGTAGGGGTCTCATGACCATCCCTGGTCTGGGATGTAGCTGCTGCAGTGGAGGCAAAATCTACCTGAGCCAGGCTAGTGAAAACTGTCAATATCTTAGCTAGGGTCTCCTAAAGACCTGGAATCACAGTAGGCACAGTTGGTGCCTGAACAGGTGTTGCTGGGACCTCTACAAGTGGAGGCTGATCTGAAATGGGGACAGCTGGTGGGCTAACTGGCACTGCCCGAGCTGCTCCACCCCTACCACAACCACGGCCGCATCCACGGCCTCTAGCAGGTGGCAATGGTGGTCGTTCGCCTTGTCCTGTAGCACGTGTCCTCACCATCAGCGAGAGAATAGAATACCAAAGTTCAGTTTTGGATCAACAAAGTCACATGACATGAATTTCAAGAATTTGAAGTTTTCCTAAAAGGCTCTGCAGCCTCTCGAGGATCCGTGAGACACTACTAAATCGGCTCATGACTAGTGAGACCTGATAACATAGGCTCTGATCCCAACTTGTCACGGCCCAAACCCCGGTCGTGATGGCACCCAACACATTGCTAAGCAAACCCGACCATTTTCCAGATAACCAGTTCAATTATTAAAAAACATTGTTCCATTTAAAGATGACTAGCCAGTTTTTATAACAATAATAATAATGCGGAAACAGAAATAACTATAATAGAGCCCAATTAATCTGGTGTCACAAGTCTGAGCCTCTAGCAGAAGAGTAAATCCTATACAACTGATAACTAACAGGAAAACCAAGAGATAAATAGAGGAAGGGAGAGATTAGGTTCTGCGGACGCCAGCATCTACCTCGATAACTCCTCAGCTGATAGTAAAAGCAGTAGTGTATAGCTCAACTACCCTCCTGGACCCTGTATCTGCACACAAGGTGCAGGGAGTAGAGTGAGTACTTCCAACTTAGTGAGTAGTAATCAATAAATAATAACTGAAACTAAGAACACCTGTATGAACACAAAATAGTTCTAAGAAAAACTGTACATATAAGTCATCTCTAAAATGGTAAGTCCAATTCCAGTCTACTACTATCTCACACTGATCCAACACTGTTGCGGTGTGCAGCCCGATCAAATATATACATATATATATATATATATATATATGTAATGATACGGCGTGCAGCTCGATCCAATATATATAATGCTGGGGCGTGCAGCCTGAACAAATATAATTGATAAACTACTGCGGCACATAGCCCGATCCAATATATATAACTGCGCTCACTGGGGGTGTGTGCAGAATCTGAAAGGGTTCCTTTAGCCCAAGCTCTATAATACTACGGCGTGTAGTCTGATCCATATATATATTACTGCGGCGTGCAATTCGATCCATATATTTATATATATTACTGCAGCGTGCAGTTCGATCCATATATATATCATATATATAATACTGCGGCATGCAGTTCGATCCAATACATGTATATATATATATACAGCTGCGGCATGCAGCCCGATTCGGTATATATATCAATACCTCACTATGGGTCCTCGACCCCTCTCAGTCAATATAGAGTTTGCCTCTCGGGCCCACTCATGTCACGACCCAAGTTCACGAATCGTGAACATATCATGACGGCACCCAGTCTTTGCGACTAGGTAAGCCTAACACAATGCGGAATATACACTCTCATGGAAGAGAAGATAAGATAACATCAGAATGATGTAAAATAAATGTAATAAGTGCTGCTCGGCACATACACTTTGCCAAATACCAGAAGAAAACACAACTACCAAGACCCGGAAACTCACGGGCAACATAGACTAAGAAAGAGTACAACTGTGGCTCTATACATTAAGAGTGTCTATACAACAAAAATAAGGAAATAGTTGATATCACTAATAAGAATAGAAGAAGATCCTCCGGATCTGTGGACGTAGCAGATCATACCTCGAGTCTCCTGAAGGTGCTCCTAAATCACCTGTAATGAGCATGATATGATGTACTTGGATCCGCACAACAAAAGTGTGCAGAAGAGTAGTCTAAGTACACCACGGCGGTACTCAGTAAGTGCCAAGCCTAACCTCGATGGAGTAGTGACAAGGAAGGTCAGGGCCCTACCGAGAAATAATAAAAATAATGATTATAATAATATCGAGTAGTTCAAATGAGAATAAGAGTGAAATAATAGCAACAAAGTAAATACTGCAACCGTCTACAATTAAGCTAACAAGGAGACATCAAAACAACAATGTACAAATCAACAAGACCAGGATCTCCGGGAAATGAACCCGCAGTCCCTCGCTATACTCAACAACTCAGGATCTCCGGGAATCGAACCCGCAGTCCATATATCAGTCTCACAGGATCTCCGAGGAATTGAACTCGCAGTCCTTGTTTCAGTATCACGGGATCTCCGGGAATTGAACGCGCACTCTGTATATCAGTATCTCTAGGCCTCCGGGAATCGAACTCGCAGCCTGTATCTCAATATCTTAGGATCTCTGGGAATAGAACCCAGAGTCGGTATCTCAGTATCTCTGGGTTTCCATGAATTGAACCTGCAGCTCGTATCTCAATATCTCAGGATCTCCAGGAATTGAACCCGCAGTCTGTATCTCAATATCTCAGAATCTTCGGGAATTGAACCTGCAGTTCTTCGCAATTGCGAAGGATAGTTCGCAAATGCGGACTGTGCAGTAAAAGGGGAAGCTTCGCAAATGCGAGAATATGTTCGCAATTGCGAACACTGTGTAATTAAGGGCAACTTCGCAAATGCGAAGTTTTGTTGGGAATTGCGAACATAGGCTATCTGGGCATATTTGGTAATTGCGAACTTTGTTCGCAATTGCGAATTACGGGCTTCGGTCATGGGCTATTATGGAATTTCGCACCTATTGATCCCCAAATCATTTAATACCCGATCATCTTCATTTTTTATCATCTTTGGCATCTTGAACATATTTTTGGCTTAGAGAGAACAAGTTTGAAGGCTAGGGTTTTGTACACACACTTGGGTCTTGAAGATTAAAGCTTGTGGTTAAGGATTTCTTACCCATTTATGTTTATTTCTTCATTTCCTTGCTTTGTATTGTATATCTAAGTGTGTAGTATTTATTTCCAACACTTGAATCTTGTTTATGGGAATATTCATATTTAAAGTGTGGATTAAATACCTTGTTGTGCTTATATATTGAATGATTTTTGTATATTTATGAATTGATTTATTGTTACTTTAATTATTCTTGTTCTTTAATGTTTCCAAAGAGATTAGCTAACTCTAGGACTCGCCCATTTACTTTGAATTAATTTTGGGAAAGATAATTCGGAGTTGGGATAGATTAATTAACAAGAACTTGAGGCGTTAACCCTCACTTTATAGATTCAACCTAGGGATAGGATTGACTACTTGTAGCCTATCGGGTGTGCTTAATCTTCTAATTGTGATTAGGGATAATTCAATTTGGAAGTCTTGTTAGTCTTCGGAAGAAGCTAATTAAGAATTATTATCCGTGGCTAATTAACATAAACTCACTCATATTTGTAAAATCGTGAAATACATTGGATCATTACTTGAGTGTAATTCCCGATGCATTCATACTTGTAGCCACTGATCATTTTAATTTGCTTTCTAGGTTAGTTTACATTTTTGCATTTAGATATAATCATTTTCCAAAACCCAAAATCTTAAGTGTTTGGCTTAGTGCGACTAGCGATAAGTTTCTTGCATTCCTAATCGCCTACATATTGTTCTCTGTGGGATTCGACCCCGACTCATAGTTAGGTAAATATATTGCATACGACCGTGCCTATTGCTTTTTAGCGGTGGAAATGGACGTTATCAGCCTTTTAGAGAAAATTATTGGGTAACGATTCCTTACTCCATTGTGATCATTATTCACTAGTCTAAACTCAATTTCTTCCTATAATTTCGGATTTGGGGTGTAAAATTGGGGTAGTTTCATAGAAGAAACTTTGATGATTTGGAGGGGCAAACGAACTCCGATTTTGATAAATTTTATATGGTTAGACTCGTGAGAGTGCGAGGGTCCTGAAAACATAAAATATTTCGATTACAAGCCGATGGCTGTAGTGTAATTTTGGTCATTTCACCCACTTTCGCGTCGTAGCTTTAATTGTATCATTGTAATTAGTTACGTGCGATGTTATTTAAACTGTGAAATTGGTTTGACTAGATTCGAGTCACTCGGAGTCGGATACTCGTGGCAAGGGAGTCATTTCTTAGCGGTTTTGTACCGGAATTGAGGTAAGTGACTTGTCTAACCTTGTGTAGGGAACCTTCTCCCCTAGGATATTTATGTGTTGATTTAAATGCCTTGTACGCCAGGTGATGAGCATGTACTTGCGCAGATTGTTGAAAAACCACCTTACTTGAACTGTTCAAATCGTGATATCCTTGATATTTAATAGATTCAATTTTAAGACTTATCTGATGTTAGTTAGAGAATTATGATTAGATAGGATTATTTATCTAAGTGCCTACTTGTCTTAATTGAACTTCCTGGAACTTGTTGAGACAGGATTTGGTGTAATTTGTAGCTATGTACTTCATATTTCTATGTGTTTCTCCTCTCATTGATTGTGTTTGTGTTTGTGGACTGCGGGTTCAATTCCCGGAGATCCGATGCTACAGAATTAATCCCTGCTAATTTCGCAATTGCGAACAATTCTTCGTAATTGCGAAGGTATCCTCTTTAAGCCTGTCTTCGCATTTACCATGAATATTTCGCATTTGCGAAGCATGAATACACTGCCCAGATTTTCTTCTCTATTTGGCTTCTTTTACCTTGTTTTCACTTGGTTTCTTCACCATTACTTCTAAATCACATTCAATCCTGTAGAATAGAAGTAAATAACATTAAATACATGATTTTATCACTTCAAACATAGCAAATGTCGACATTTAAAGGCAAGGTAAGTTGGTATTTTACCAACTTATCACACCCCCAAACTTGAACTATTGCTTGTCCTCAAGCAATGGAAATGATAAAATCTCCTCACAAGTGACTAAATCAACCTCATATCCTCAACATACCAAGCCAATTAAAAAGAAAGTCTACTTTAATTACAAAAACATGACTTCGATTGGTACCAACAATTAATCCAAAGCATATGAATTATTGAGCAATTCACATAAACTTCATTATACTTCAATTGCTCAAACACTAATGCAAATTAAAGTAGCAACCAAGTCATGACACTAAAGCTTCAAAATTTTCCTCTATATCACAATCAACTTTCTTTAGTCATTCTTATCAATTGAAAATGAGATTAGATTCACAACTAAATTTTCATGTGCCCTTACCTTCAAGAGAGGATCCCACACTCATAAATCTCAATTTAAATTAAAATTGGGATATCAAATGGAAAGAATTAACTCACTCTAAAAAAGATGTTCAAATGCATACAAGTAGTACCATTGGCTTGCCCTTTATGTATTCCTCCACCAATGTAGACAACATGATTCAAAATCAATTAGGACTTAAAAGGTTGTAGTTTAGGAATTTGGTTAAGGTAAGACAAAATTTTGGTTAAAGTGACTTAGAACTTCCCAAAGCACTACAATATCAAAATTAAATTCCACTTCCTTCAAAGATATTTTCCACCCTTGTTTCACTTTTCAATCCACACCTAATCTTTTATTTACAACTTTTATCAATATATATATATATATATATATATATATATATATATATTTCTTTTCACAATCCAATTCACCAATTCTTTTACATACCTTTCACCTTCTCAAATCAATTCCATATCACAACTTTCCCAACTTTCACCCCCAAACTTTGGCTTTTAGCCCACATAAACACTTTCAATGTACTTTAGGGAAGTAGGGTGCCAAAAGATATATCATTTAGGAACAAATGGTTTAAGCATGTAACATGGTTGCCAAAGAATAAGGTTAAAGGCTTAAAATTGGTTGACTAGGGAAAATATTTAAGGGTAGGAAATATAAAATATACTAACGATCCAAGGAAAGCCTAATATCATTTTTTAAATTAAGTTAGTCTATAATTTCGCCTCAAAACACATTCCGGGCAAGTTCTAGACCACAAGTACTACAAAAGAACCTACAAATAAATCTCACCACACCGGCACATGATAACTCAAATGGAATACAAATCCCAAATCCAATTAACACAAATGACTTAAGAAGGTTATATAGCATACAAGAAGCTATTTAGTGAATTAAAGAGCCAAAAATTGAATCTAAAAGGTCATGACATTTTCTTACTTCAATTGTTATCTTTTTCACCAACCAAATACTCATGTGCATTGGTTTAAAATATGTTGGTACCAAGCAAGTCACATTTTTATAAATGGGCACCAATCTCAACTCAAACCATTTATTTACCCAAATTAACAAAAACTAAATCTAACCACAAAACTAACTCCCTATAATTTATTTCTATAATTACCCGGTTCAAGAAAAGAAAAAAAATTATTGCATCCCTGGAATAAGAACCGTAGTATAAAGAAAACCAAGGATATCGCCACTAATATCAAATATAACAAAACAACCAAAAAACAAATATATGGAAAAAGAAAATAAACAATAAAACAATGAAGAAGCTAATGAAAATCACATACTAAACATAATATTTTCATTATACTAATACCACACATGATAAAAAAAAATAATAGTACTAATCTGCCAAATATCAAAAAAACTAAAAAATAACTATAGCATTTCTACAAGAAGCTACCCCCAACAATAGATATTGCATTGTCCCCAATGCAACTAAACATGATATAATAAAAGATGGTTGAAAGTGCTCCCTGTATTATGCATCAACTGCTCTCATCACTCTCTGTCTCGGACTCATCATCCTCTTCTTCTTCTTCAGGCCACTCTGCTGGAATATCATCAGGATCCACAGCTCTGCTCGATGGTGGAAGGTCCTAAGGCTTAAGGACTTTCCATATGCCCTTCACACCTTTCCACATGCGAGTAAAGAATTTATCCCTCTTCTTCTCCCGCTTCACCAATTTAGTGTGTGACTCTTCCAATTTGGTATGAGAAGTACTCAGCTCACCATGCTTCTTTGCCAACTCCGTGTATGCTTTTTCCAAAGCCTTGAGGTGATCTCCCTGTTTCCTTTGATCGTCAATGTATTTCTGGAATTCTTTCTTGGAAATATTAACATATCCCTCAGATGTCTCCCCAGGTCCCTGAGGAAGGCCAGAAACAAGCTCACGAATAACTCTCATTTCTTCGCTAATCACAGCAAATGGTCCTCCAGCTGATGAAGATGGCATACTACTCTGATAGGATGAAAGTAATTTCCTTTTCTTCTGCTTCACTGCTCCTCCATCTCCCCTTTTCTTCAAATGGATCTATGGGCTTCCCCGGATCTACCCAGTTGTCCCCAGGAGCTTCCTCCACCCCAGCAAGCTGACATAACTCAGTGATAAGTGATGGAAATATCAAAGAAGGGCTGTTTTGAAGCCGGTACTCTCTCAGTTCATTGATGAAGATCTCGCCCACATTGAGTTGGATGTCATCGAGAATGCAAGCTATCATTTGAGCTCGAGTAACAGGGATGTTCCAAATGTTTGACACCGGTGAGATGCGATTGCATATAATGGCCAGCCATATCTTCGCCTCCGCGGTGAATTCTTTTGAGGTGATCCCTCTTTTTTCAGTGGCCCATGAAACATCTGCACCCGGACAGAGTTTTGACATTAGCCATTCTCCTGAAGCACAATCTTTCTCTTTGAATAGACCCATGTCATGGTTTTGCAAATGATAGAAAGCATTTATATCTTCAGCTCCGAATCGTACTACCTTGCCTCGAATTCCTATCTGTGGCTTCTTCAACCTGATAGCCGGGATATTTGCGTAAAATTCCCTCACCCATTGTTCATTTGCTCGGCAAGGTTCGGGGGCAAAACAGTTCCATCCCATTGCTACCAGCCTTCGATGGAATTATGGAAGGCGTTCCTGAACATTTTCCATCTCTATGCCACTCTCTGGGAGTAACTTCTTTGAAATCAGCTCAGCATAGTATCTTTCTTGGCATTCTACTGATAGAAACCGATGTTGATCAAATGCCTGCTCCTCCTCCACCGGGTTGTCACTTGAGGATCCTTCGAAATTTTCACTCATTGTTGAATTATAGTACATGTCACAAGTGGCAAAAGTGAAAACATGCCATGGCGATGAAGAATGGTGCAAAATGAAGTAAACATGCCAAAATAATGATTAGACAGTCAAAACTCAACCTTAGAAAAAGTTCCAGAATTTTAAAAATTTGAAATGCTGGCTGCAGATGTCGCAATTCCCATACTTTCTTCGCAATTGCGAAGAAAGCAGGGCTGGGAATTGCGAAGGTTTTCTCGCAAATGCGAACAAAACAGGACTGGCATTTTTCGCAATTGCGAAATTTCTTCGCAAATGCGAAGTCATCAGCAATCCCCACCTTTCGCAATTGCGAATTTTACTTCGCAAATGCGAAGTATCGTCAATATCCAGTGTTTGTTTCACAGAACAGTTTTTTCGGCAGAAAATTGTTTTTCAATTCAAACATTTTAATTGAACCCAACCATAAACAACATCATATCTCATGTATTTTACTTCATATACAACTACAAATCGAAAATTTCGATGGTTTTGGCCACGAATTTCATTCGTGTTTTACATCGAACATATTAAAAGCGCATAATGTTTCACATATAATTGGGTACTTAGACTTCCCCAAACTTTTCCATGAATGAACACATTCACTCTCAACCAAACCTCACCCAGAAATCAAAATGAATTTCAATTTTTTACAAATTGGGGTTAAGAACAATTTTTAACTATTTTGATTTTTAGGGTTCCATAATACCAACAAAAGCCACAAGAAATTTGAAGATAAAGAAGAAGTAAGCGTAAAGATTACACTTTCATACCTGATTCTCTTCAAAGGGGAATGAAATTTGATAGATTTTCAGTAGTCAGAGAGAGAGAGAAACCTTTGGAGTATTTTATGAAATTGTGTTTTAAAAATAAAATGAGCCCCAGTCGACTTTTACACTGCAGATGTCGCAATTGCGACTTTTCCTTCGCAATTGAGAAGGAAGTTATTTTGCCTTTCGTCGCAAATGCGAGCATTTGTTCGCAAATGCGAACTCTGCTCTGTATTTTCCAAACAGCTACTGGTTTGTGACTGTCCGGATACCTCGACATGCTCAAATCAACTCCAAAAAATCTGAAACTTGGCAGATTAGTTAAAAACATTATTCTAAGATATTACAAAAAAGAAATTTTCAAAAATGATGAAAAATTTTGAAAAACAACTAAAAATTTTGAAAACGATGGGTTGCCTCCCACCAAGCGCCGCATTTAATGTCGTGGCACGACACAAACAACATTACCACTTTTCTCGCCACTTGGATGATATGAATTGGGCCCCTAGCTTGGAATCAAGCTTATGACCACGAGCGATGGGGGGTGGTATATTCGAGCCAATGCTTAAAATTTTCATTTTGTACTTCTTGGCTTTCAAGTGAGGAATGTCGTTTTGATTTCTTGCCTCCTCAAACTGTAAAATGTATGGCCAAAGTTGTTCCTCCTCGCATTCCTTCATTGATTCATGTGGTTCAACTCCCGTGTCACCACACAATTCCAAGGTTGAAAATGTTTGGAATGTGACTTTAAGCCCACACTTTGCAATTCTTCTATGTTGACATTCTCTTTTTCCCCCAGATTAGAGTCAACAACAACCACATTAGCATTTACACCGGTTGACTCCAATTCCATGTTTTTGCCGGCACCAACAATACTCATTGAGTTGGTTGGCGGATGTTCATCCATTTGTGAGTGCAATCCATGGAGTGAAAAATCATTTTGAAGACTAGTCTCCAAGAGAGGTTCCAAGGCACTTTGCTCCTTGTTTCCTTCTTCAAGTAGACACTCAAACATGAGTTTGAACTCTCCACTTTGGCCATGCTCCACTTCATCCAATTCCATAGCTCTATAATTCTTACCAAAACAAGTAGAATCATCAAAGTGGGGGCTTGGGGAAGGGACTAACAAATAAGCACAATCATCCCAATGACCATTTTGGAAACCACACTTATCACAAATACTCCACTCATGGGTTTGGAATTGTGCGCACAATCTACCCCCGGGAGAATTTAAACAATTTTGCCACGAGTGCGGCCCTCCATAATAAGGACAAGGATCATCAAAATATGAACAACTACCATCCGACCCATTTTTGTTATATGATGTAATTTTTCAAAATTAAGAAAATAAGCAAGAACTAAACAAGAAAAATAGACCCAAGGTAAGAAAAATAATTACACAAATATTCACAAGTTTGGACCAAAGCACTTTCGCTTACTTCTCAAACAACCTAAATTACGCCAAATTGTTCCCCAGCAACGGCGCCATTTTTGATAACGTCCATTTCCACCGCTAAAAAGTAATAGGCACGGTCGTGTGCAATATATTTACCCAACTATGAGTCGGGGTCGAATCCCACAGAGAACAATATGTAGGCGATTAGGAATGCAAGAACCTTATCGCTAGTCGCGCTAAGCCAAACACTTAAGATTTTGGGTTTTGGAAAATGTTTATATCTAAATGCAAAAACGTAAACTAACCTAGAAAGCAAATTAAAATGATCAATGGCTACAAGTATGAATGCATCGGGAATTACACTCAAGTAACGATCCAATGTATTTCACGATTTTACAAATATGAGTGAGTTTATGTTAATTAGCCACGGATAATAATTCTTAATTAGCTTCTTCCAAAGACTAACAAGACTTCCTAATTGAATTATCCCTAATCACAATTAGAAGATTAAGCACACCCGATAGGCTACAAGTAGTCAATCCTATCCCTAGGTTGAATCTATAAAGTGAGGGTTAACGCCTCAAGTTCTTGTTAATTAATCTATCCCAACTCCGAAATATCTTTCCCAAAATTAATTCAAAGTAAATGGGCGAGTCCTAGAGTTAGCTAATCTCTTTGGAAACATTAAAGAACAAGAATAATTAAAGTAACAATAACTCAATTCATAAATATACAAAAATCATTCAATATATAAGCACAACAAGGTATTTAATCCACGCTTTAAATATGAATATTCCCATAAACAAGATTCAAGTGTTGGAAATAAATACTACACACTTAGATATACAATACAAAGCAAGGAAATGAAGAAATAAACATAAATGGGTAAGAAATCCTTAACCACAAGCTTTAATCTTCAAGACCCAAGTGTGTGTAAAAACCCTAGCCTTCAAACTTGTTCTCTCTAAGCCAAAAATATGTTCAAGATGCCAAAGATGACAAAAAATGAAGATGATCGGGTATTAAATGATTTGGGGATCAATAGGTGCGAAATTCCATAATAGCCCATGACTGAAGCCCGTACTTCGCAGTTGCGAACAAAGTTTGCAATTACCAAATATGCCCAGATAAGCCTATGTTCGCAATTCCCAACAAAACTTCGCATTTGCGAAGTTGCCTTTAATTAAACAGTGTTCGCAATTGAGAACATATTCTCGCATTTGCGAAGCTTCCCCTTTTACTGCACAGTTCGCATTTGCGAACTATCCTTCGCAATTGCGAAGAATTCCAATCCCTGCTAATTTCGCAATTGCGAACAATTCTTCGTAATTGCGAAGGTATCCTCTTTAAGCCTGTCTTCGCATTTACCATGAATATTTCGCATTTGCGAAGCATGAATACATTGCCCAGATTTTCTTCTCTTTTTGGCTTCTTTTACCTTGTTTTCACTTGGTTTCTTCACCATTACTTCTAAATCACATTCAATCATGTTGAATAGAAGTAAATAACATTAAATACATGATTTTATCACTTCAAATATAGCAAATGTCGACATTTAAAGGCAAGGTAAGTTGGTATTTTACTAACTTATCAAAGGCACACGAAAGATCACTCAAAATCGAGCTTAGCTTGAGTTTTTGCAAAAATGGTGAAACCCTCGCGGATGAAATTTTATATACTGGTTCTGTCTGCCCAGTGATTTACTCTATGCGATTGAATCACATCTCTTGCGATCGCATAGAACAAACTTTTCAGCCCGCCACTTTACACTATGCGATCGCACACTTAGCTCTGCGATCTCATTGCTTTAGAATAACAACACTATGCGATCACACTCCCAGCTACGTGATCGCATAGAACAAACTAAAGGACCTGGGACCCCTACTCTTTACACTATGCGATCGCATTGTCCTATTTGTGATCGCAGAGCACAGCCATCCAGAGCTATGCGATCGCATAGCACTTTCCGCGATCGCATAGAACAAAAATTTTGTCTCCTCCCAAACCTTCTATGTGATCGTATCATCCCATTACGATCGCATAGAGCAACCGTCTGCAACACTTATGACAGCAAAACTGACCTGTTCTTCAACTACAAATGGTCCGTTTAGCCCCCGGAAACACCCCCGAGACCCCCGGGACTTCAACTAAAACCACCAACCTACTCCAAATCACGATAAAAACTTGTTCCAATCATAAAAACATATCACCAAACACACAAATCATCTAATTATGGCGGATTCAAGCCTAAGTTTCAACCAAAACTTCCAAAACCTACATGTTATCAAAAACCAGACCAAATGACGTCCGAATGACCTGAAAATTTGCAGACATATCCAAAATCACCTAACGAAGCTACTGCAACTATCGGAAATCCATTCTGACTCCTGGATCAAAATCTCACCTATCGATCGAATTTCCAATAATATCAAACTTTGGCATTTCAATCATAAATGAGCTACGGACCTCCAAAATACATTCCGAACGCGCTCCCAACCCCAAAATCACCTAACGGAGCTAATGGAACCACCGGATTTCCGTTCCGAGGTTGTCTTAGAATTGTTTTGAATACGGGCCATTTTTCAACTATAAAGCTCTCATTTAGTGACGAAGTGTCTCAAAACACTCCAAATTCTAGAACTGAACCTACCAACAAACCTCAATAGCAGAAATGAACTTAATGGAAATAGTTAATTGGGGATCGGGGAGTAAATTTTAAAAATGACCGGCCGGGTCGTTAAATCTTCCCACACATATAGATTTGTTCGTCCTTGAACGAGCATAAAAAACATACCTGGAGTGGTGAAGAGATGAGGGTACTGGCTGCGCATATCCTGCTTGGACTCCTAAGTCGCCTCCTCAGCCGGCTGACCCCACCACTGGACCTTCACTAAAGCGATGTTCTTTGATCTTAGCTCCCTGATTTGCCTATCCAAAATGGCCACTAGCTCTTCAACATAAGACAGATCCTCGTCTAGCTGAACAGAAGTAAAATTCAACACGTGCAACGGGTCACCATGGTATCTCCGGAGCATAGAGACATGAAATACGGGATGGACTCCGGCTAGGCTGGGAGGTAAGGCCAGCTCATAAGCAACCTCCCCAACACGCCTCAAAATCTCAAAAGGTCCAATGAATCTCGGACTCAGGTTCCCCTTCTTCCCAAACCTCATGACGCCCTTCATGGGCGAGACACGAAGTAGAACCCGCTCGCCAACCATAAAGGCCACATCGCGGACCCTCTTGTCTACATAACTCTTCTATCTGGACTGGGCCGCACGGAGTCTGTCCTGAATTACCTTGAACTTATCCATTACATCCTGGACACTCTCAGTACCTAGCAGCCTGGCCTCGCCCAGCTCGAACCAACACACAGGGGACCTGCACCTCCTACCATATAGGGCCTCATACGGTGCCATCTAAATGCTGGACTGATAGCTATTGATATAAGTAAACTCTGCCAGTGGCAAGAAATGATCCCATGAACCACCAAACTCAATCACGCACGCACGGAGCATATCCTCCAAAATCTGAATAGTACGCTCAGACTAGCAATCCTTCTAGGGGTGAAACGCTATGCTCAGCTCCACCCGAGTGCCTAACTCCTTCTGCACGGCTCTACATAACAATGAAGTGAACTGAGTGCCTCTGTTTGAAATGGTGGAGACTGGAATACCATGCAGCTGGACTATCACCCTAATGTAGATCTCCGCCAGCCGCTCTGATGACTAAGTAGTGCACACGGGTATTAAATAGGCGGACTTGGTCGGCCGATCCACAATGACACAAATGGAATCAAACTTCCTCACAGTCCGTGGAAGTCCAGATACGAAGTCCATAGTGATGCGCTCCCATTTCCACTCTGGGATCTCAATCTGCTGCATTAACCCACCCGAACAATGATGCTCATACTTCATCTGCTGGCAGTTGAGGCACCTAGAAACATAGTCAACTATATCCTTCTTCATCCGCCTCCACCAGTAATGCTTCCTCAAGTTCTGATACATCTTCGCGGCACCCGCATGGATGGAATACCGCGAGCTATGGGCCTCTGCTAGAATCAGCTCTCGAAGATCATCTACATAGGGCACACAAATACACCCCATCATCCTCATCACTCTGTCATCCCGAATGGTGACATCTCGAGCATCACCGCGCCGAACCTTATCCTGAAGGTCCTGTAAATAAGGGTCATCAAATTGCCACTCTGTGATGTGATCAAATAGAGAAGACCGAGAAACCACACAGGCCAGAACCCGACTGGGCTCCGAAAGATCCAATCTAACAAACTGCCTACATAAACCTTGAACATCCATTGCCATAGGCCTCTCCGAAGCTGGTAGATATGCCAAACTCCCCAAACTCTCCGTCCGCCGACTCAGGGCATCGGCAACTACATTGGCCTTGCCCAGATAATAGGGAATAGTAATATCATAGTCCTTTAACAACTACAACTATCTCCTCTGACGCATGTTCAGGTCCTTCCACTTAATCAAGTGCTGCAAGCTCCGATGATCAGTGTAAATCTCAGAAGGAACCACATACAAATAATGATGCCAAATCTTCAAGGCGTTAACAATGGCAGCTAGCTCAAGATCGTGGACATGGCAGTTCTTTTCATGAACCTTCAGCTGTCGGGACGCGTAGGCAATCACTCTACCATCCTGCATCAATACTGCACCGAGTCCAACCCGTGAGGCATCACAATATACCATATAGGACCCCGAACTAGTAGGCAACATCAAGATAAGGGCCGAAGTCAAAGCTGTCTTGAGCTTTTGAAAGCTCGCCTCACGCTCCTCTGTCCACTGAAAAGGGGCACCCTTTTGGGTCAATCTAGTCATAGGTGCTGCGATTGAAGAGAACCCCTCTACAAAACGATGGTTATAACCCACCAGGCCAAGGAAGCTACGAATCTCAGTAGCTGAGGAGGGCCTGGGCCAACCCTGCACGACCTCCACCTTCCTCGGATCCACTCGAATACCCTCGCTCGACACCACGTGGCCTAGAAATGCCACCGAACTCAGCCAAAATTCACATTTAGAGAACTTTGCATATAATTGCTTCTCCCTCAGAGTCTGAAGCACTATCCTCAGGTGCTGCTCGTGCTCTTCCCGACTCCAGGAATATACCAAAATATCATCAATGAAACAATCACGAACGAGTCAAGGTACGGCCTGAATACACTGTGCATCAAATGCATAAAAGCTGCTGGGGCATTAGTCTACCCGAAAGATATAACGAGAAACGTGTATTAGTCTACCCGAAAGATATAACGAGAAACGTGTAGTGGCCATACCGAGTCTTGAAGGCAGTCTTCGGGATATCTGGCTCCCGAATCTTCAGCTGATGATAACCAGAGCACAAATCAATCTTTGAGAACACATGTGCACCCTGTAGTTGGTCAAATAAGTCATCTATACATGTCAAATGATGCCGGTTATTCACTGCAACTTTGTTCAACTAGCGATAGTCAATACACATATGCATAAAAAACCGTCCTTTTTCTTCACAAACAACACAGGAGCACCCCAAGGTGAAACACTGGGTCGAATGAAACCCTTACCCAACAACTCATGTAACTGATCTTTCAACTTCTTCAACTCATGAGAAGCCATGCGGTACGGAGGAATAATGGGCTGAGTGCCTGGCAATAAGTCAATACAAAAATCAATGTCTCTGTCGGGCGGCATGCCCGGGAGATCAGCTGGAAATACATCAGAGAAATCACGTACCACTGGGACAAAATCAATAGAAGGAGTGTCAACACCGACATCCCTCACATAAGCTAGATAAGTTGCACACCCCTTCTCAACCATACGCTGAGCTTTGAGAAAGGAAATAACACGGCTGGGGGTGTGATCTAGAGTACCACTCCACTCAATATGTGGAATGCCTGACGTAGTCAACGTCACGGTCTTGGCGTGACAATCAAGAATAGCATAATGGAGCGACAACCAATCCATGCCTAGAATAATATCAAAATCAACCATACCGAGCAATAAAAGATCGATTTTGGTCTCAAAACCACAAATAATGACCAAACATGACCGATACACATGATCCACAACCAAAGAATCTCCCATCGGAGTAGAAACATAAATGGGGGCACTCAAAGAATCACGAGGCACACTCAGATATGAAGCAAAATAAGAGAACACATATGAAAATGTATAACTAGGATCGAATAGAAATGATGCCTCTCTGTGACTAACCAAGATAATAACTGTCATAACAGAATCAGATGCAACAGCTGCTGCGCGATCAGGAATAACATAAATTCTGGCATGACCCCTCTCTCGAGGGCGGCCTCTAGCACCCCGATCCCCGCCCCTGGCTGGCTGGGCGGGTGGATTGGCAACTGGGGCTGGAATGATGGCCCGCTGGCCCTGTGAACCACGCTGAGGCTGCGAAGTCTGTGGAGGTGCTTCTCTCCTACGCCTGGGGCACTCCCTAACCAGATGGCGAGTATCCCCCCACTCAAAAGAAGCTCTGGGAGGACGCGGTGGTTGTGACTGACCGGCCTCACCCCCACTGGTCTGACCCTCGGAGGTACCCCACGCAGGAGGTGCACTGGAAACTGGGGGATCATAATAAGGCTCCTGAGGTGCTGGAAGAAGCTGGAGTACTACCAGCTACTGGCAATGCTGAATGAACAGGGCGACCAAAATAACCCCTGCCAAAACGACAGGATGCTAAAGTACGGGCACCAGAGAAATGACCCGACTCACGAGACCTCTTGACCTCCCTCTCTCCTCGCTCTCTAGGGAGCATACCCTCGATCCACCTGGCAATGCTCACCACTTGCTGATACGGTACATCTGTCTCCAGCTCTCTAGCCATGCTGGACCAGATCGGCGGAATAAGGCCCTCAATAAACCTCTGCACTATCTCCCGGACCGTGGCTACCAAGGTCGGTGCATGCTTTCCTAACCGGGTGAAACTCATAGCATACTCTAATACTATCATAGAGCCCTGACGCAACCGCTCAAACTCCGATTGCCAAGCATCCATACGGCTCTGGGGAACAAACTCCCTCAAAAACATATTAGAAAACTGTGTCCAGGTCAACGAGGCAGACTCATCTGGAATATCCAACTCATACGTGTGCCACCAATCATAAGTGGCCCCTCGAAGCTGAAAAGCAGTAGAGGAAACCCCGCTAGTCTCCACTATACCCATAGTACGGAGGATACAAGGACACTCCTCCAAAAATCCCAATGCATCATCTGAAGCCAAGCCACTGAACACTAGGGGATCATATTTGTAGATCCTCTCTAATCTACGATGCTCGTCCTTTGAGGCAAGTGCCTGCGCTCCAACCTGATCCACCGGTGGTGCCTCAGCGGCAGCGCGCGCGAGTGTTCTAGCTGCACCTCGAGCGCGTTCTCAACCTCTACCATGGCCCTGGCCTCTGGAAACGGCAGTAGGGGGCGCGTGTGCCTGATCCTCACAAGTAGCACCGGTCCTCACCATCTGTGAAAGAGTAGAAAATAGAAGTTTAGAATTGGTGCCAAAATATCGCACGACAAGGAATTCAAAAGAAATGAAGAGTTTCCTAAACAGTTACATAGCCTCTCATAGATAAATACAAATGTCCTCGTATCGATTAGCGAGACTCTAAATAACCGGTCTGTGTCCCGTGACTCCTATGAACCTAGAGCTGTGATACCAACTTGTCACCATCCTAGTTCACAAATAGTGAACATGTCATGACGGCACCCAGTCTTCGCGACTAGGTAAGCCTAACACAATGCGGAATATACACTCTTATGAAAGAGAAGATAAGATAACAGCGGAATGATGTAAAAGAAATGTAATAAGTGCCGCTCGGCACATACACTTCGCCAAATACCCAAAGAAAACACTACAACCAAGACCCGAAAACTCACGGACAACATAGGCTAAGAAAGAGTACAACTGTGGCTCTATACATCAAGAGTGTCTATACAACGAAAATAAGGAAATAGCTGATATCACTAATAAGAATAGAAGAAGACCCTCCGGATCTGCGGACGTAGCAGATCATACCTCAAGTCTCCTGAAGGTGCTCCTAAATCACATTCTAGCGAGCCTTATCTGATGTACCTGGATCTGCACAACAAAAGTGTGCAGAAGAGTAGTATGAGTACACTATGGCGGTACTTTATAAGTGCCAAGCCTAACCTCGATGGAGTAGTTACGAGGAAGGTCAGGGCCCTACCGAGAAATAATAAAAGTAATGATAATAATAGTAATAATATCGAGCAGCTCAAATGAGAATAAGACTAAAATAACAGCAATGAAGTAAATACTGCAACCGTCTACAATTAAGCTAACAAAGAGAAATCAACATAACAATGTACAAATCAACAAGACCAGGATCTCCGGGAATTGACCCCGCAGTCCCTCTCTATACTAAACAGCTCAGGATCTCTAGTAATCGAACCCGCAGTCCATATATCACTCTCACAGTATCTCCAGGAATTGAACCTGCAGTCCTTGTCTCAGTATCACAGGATCTCCGGGAATTGAACATGTAGACCGTATATAAGTATCTCTGGGTCTCCGGGAATTGAACTCGCAGCGCATATCTTAATATCTCAGGATCTCCGGGAATTGAACCCAGAGTCCGTATCTCAGTATCTCTAGGTTTCCGAGAATCGAACCCGCAGTCTGTATCTCAATATCTTAGGATCTCCGGGAATTAAACCGGCAATCCTTATCTCAATATCTCAAGATCTCCGGGAATTAAACCCAAAGTCCTTTATCTCAGTAGCATCAAATCTCCGGGAATTGAACCCGCAGTCCACAAACACAAACACAATCAATAAGAGGAAAAACATAGAGAAATATGAAGTACATAGCTACAAATTACACCAAATTCAGTCTCAATAAGTGCCAAAGAGTTCAATCAAGACAATTAGGCACTTAGACAGATAATCAAATCTATTCATGCTTCTCTAACTAACATCGGATAAGTCTTACAATTGAATCAATTAAATATCAAGGATATCACGATTTGAACAGGTCAAGTAAGGTGGTTTTTCAACAATCTGCGCAAGTACACACCCGTCACCTCTCATACAAGGTATTTAAATTAACACATAAATATCCGAGGGGAGAAGGTTCCCCCAAGCAAGGTTAGACAAGTCATTTACCTCAATTCCTTAACAAAACCGCTAAGAAACGACTCCCTTGCCTTGAGTATCCGGCTCCGAGAGACCCGAATCTAGTCAAACCAATTTGGCAATGTAAATAACATCACAAGTAACTAATTACAATGATAAAATTAAAGCTACGGTGCGAAAGTGGGTGAAATGACCAAAATACCCCTGTATCCATCTGCTCAGAATCAAATATTTTTACCTTTTCAGAACCCTCGTACTCTCACGAGTCTAGCCATATAAAATTTATTGAAATCGGAGTTCGTTTGACCCTTCAAATCATCAAAGTTTCTTCTATGAAACTACCCCAATTTTAAACCCCAAATCTGAAATTAAAGGAAGCAATTGAGTTTAGACTAGTGAATAATGATCACAAGGGAGTAAGGAATCGTTACCCAACAATTGTCTCTGAAAGGCACACGAAAAATAACTCAAAACTGAGCTCCCTAGCTTGAGTTTTTACAAAAATGGTGAAACCCTCGAGGATGAAATTTTATATATTGGTTATGTCTGTCCAGTGATTTACTCTATGCGATTGCAGCACATCTAATACGATAGCATAGAAAAAACTTTCCAGCCCACCACTTTACACTATGCGATCGCACATTTAGATCTACGATCGCATTGCTTTAGCATAACAACACTATGCGATCGAACTCCCAGCTACGCGATCGCATAGAACAAACTAAAGGACCTGGGACCCCTACTCTTTACACTATGCGATTGCATTGTCCTATTTGCGATCGCAGAGCACAACCATCCAAAGCTATGCGATCGCATAGCACTTTCTGCGATCGCATAGAACAAAAATTTCGTCTCCTCCCAAACCTTCTATGCGATCGCATCAGCCCATTGCGATCGCATAGAGCAACTGTCTGCAAAACTTATGACAGCAAAACAATCATGTTCTTCAACTAGAAATGGTCATTTGACCCCCGGAAACACCCGCGGGACCCCCTAGGACTTCAACAAAAACCACCAACCTACTCCAAATCACGATACAAACTTGTTCCAATAATAAAAACATATCAATAAATGCATAAATCAACTAATTATGGCAGATTCAAGCCTAAGTTTCAACCAAAACTTCCGAAACCTACATGCTATCAAAAACCCGACCAAACGACGTCCGAATGACCTGAAAATTTGCAGACATATCCAAAATCACTTCACGAAGCTACTGCAACTGTTGGAATTCCATTCCGACTGTTGGATCAAAATCTCACCTATCTATCGAATTTCCAAAAATTTCAAACTTTGGCATTTCAAACCTAAATGAGCTACAGACCTCCAAAATACATTTCAAACGCGTTCCCACCCCTGAAATCACCTAACAGACCTAATGGAACCATCGGATTTCCGTTTCGAGGTCGTCTTAACACTGTTCCGAATATGGGCCACTTTTCAACTACAAACCTCTCATTTAGGGACTAAGTGTCCCAAAACACTCCAAATTCTATAACCGAACCTCCCGGCAAACCACAATAGTAGAAAACGACTTAGGGGAACAGTTAAATTTGGGATCGGGGCGTAAAGTTCAAAAACGACCGGCCGGGTCGTTACAACTCAGCTAGAACAGGGTATTCAACCATAGGTATTCTCACTTAGAGAGCACATCTAGTACTAGTCCACTGAGAGTATGTGTTCAATATGATATAGGGGTCATTTAGCTCCACAGGCTTCCCTAAGATTCTACTGATCAGCACAAGGCGCCAAACATGACAACTAGCCCAATTATACAGGTATAAGCTCAGTCTCAGTCAATATGCACACTAAACTATCCATCGGGAGGGAGCAAGTCCAAATCCCTAGTCACAATATCACCACGCTCGTCACGTGACGCGTGTTTCATCTCAACATAGCACTGTGTAGTGCAAATACGTGGTTTCAAACCCTGAGTATATCATTCATTACTACCACTCACCTCGAACCGGCAAAAGTCCTAGCTCGTTTTGTGCTTGCCTCGCAAATCGACCTCCTCGGGTGCCAAATATGATAAAAACAATAGGAATACATCAAAATAGGCTAATGAATCATAACCCAATCGAAAGGACTTGAAAAATATCAAAAAACACAAACTTATCAAAATCCGAGCCCCGGGCCCGCTTCTCAAAAAATTACAAAAGTCACATTTTCAGAATCCTTATCTCACTACTAGTCCGTGCATATAAAATTTATCAAAATCGGACTTCAAATGTGCTGGCAAATCATACGTTTTCATAGCAAAAATCCAAACCCTAACTCCCTCAATCTATACCCAATTTTAGAGAATTAATGGAAGATTCTTCGATAAAATGATGTATTAAGACAACGAGACATACCTCCAATCACTTCCCGATGAAATACCCTCCAAATTCCGTCACTTAGCTCTCAAGGTGCTCAAAAATGGAGGAAAGTATCAATGAAAATGCGACTGAAATATTTCATTCAACCCTTCTGTCACCTAGGTATATACACTATGCGATTGCGTACCCTTTATTGCGATCACATTGAACAAATTTCACACACCAAAATTTACTGCTATGCGATCGCACTCCTGCCTTGCGATCGCATAAAACAACTTCCATGCTCCAAAATTACTGCTATGCGATCGCACTCCCACCTTGCGATCGCATAGAACAAATTCCATCCAGGGACCCTAGGCCAAAAATACACTATGAAATTGCACCCAATGCTATGCGATCGTAGAGAACAAAGTAACCAAGCCATGCGATCGCAACCCCTTCTATGTGATCACATAGAACAACTGAGAAGCCCACTTTCATCCTTATAGGAGGCTTTGTACTGACATGCCTCACGAAGGCTAAGTAAGAAAGACAACCCTTCCCAACCATCTGCTAGGCCTTCAAAAATGAAATCACCCTACTGGGGTAAAAATCAGTCGAACCTCGCTACTCAATCTGTGGCACACCCGGCATAGCTAACGTCACTCTCTTAGCATGACACTGTAAATAGCACGATATGGAGATAGCCAATCCATGCCCAATATCACATCAAAATCGACCATACAAAGCAATAAAAGGTCCACTCAGGTCACCAAACCCCTTATGGTCACCATACACGACCGATATACACGGTATAACATAATAGTATTGCCCACCAGAGTAGATACATGAATAGATAATATAAGAGACATATGGGGAATATCTAAATAACGAGAAAAATATAATAACACATGAAAAATTGGAGCCAGGATCAAATAGCACAAAGGCATCTATGTGAAAAACTGAGATGATGCCTATAGACACCACATCTAAAGTAATAGCATCGGGTCCGGTTGGGAGTGCATAGAAACGGTCTTGACCACCACCTGATCGACCTCCCTCTCTGGGGCGACCCTTTATTAACTGTCCTCCACCATTAGCTGGGTGGGTAGTGAAGTAATTGGTGCTAAAGTTTATGGTTGGCTTCTCTACTGAGATGGACCCCCAAGACGACGAGGACATTATCTCCACATATGCCCCAACACTCCACACTTATAACAACCTCTTATTGCTGGAGATGGGGATTGAAGTGAACCCCTAGCACCGGCATGACTAGCAGAAGAACCTGTCATAGAAGAGCAAACTAATGGGGCACGTGACGAACTCTAGGCTTAAAGGCAACTAAGTGAGGAATGACTGCGATAAGAATTATGAGAACCATGGCCCGATGATGCCCTATGAAAAACTTGACGAGCTGACTGAGCATGCTTGAATGGATGGCCTCTGATGTGCTGAAACTGACCCCCATGAGCAATACTACTGAATCCACCCTAACCACGAGGCCATTTATCCTCCCTCTCAAACCTCCCCTAACCACAAACCATCTCAATCTGTCGAGCTATGTCCACAACCTCATCAAAGATAGCACTAGACACGATCTCTCTAGTCATAACCAACCGAAGCAGAAAATTGAGGCTATCAATAAACCTCATGATCCTCTCTCGATCTGTGGGAACCAACTATACTACATGACAAGGAAACTTTGAGAATTGCATCTCATACTATGAGATAGATCTATCTCCCTAATGAAGCTTCTGGAACTGTCTGCACAGCACTTCTCGCCGAGACTCAGGTACAAATTTCTCCAAGAAGAGAACGGAGAACTGCTGCCAAGAAAGGGGGGCTGCACCAACTGGCCTATGCCTCTCATAAGCCTCCCAGCATCTAAGTGCAGCCTCAATGAACTATAAAATAGTGAACGAGACCCCATCGGTCTCTAGAATACCCGTGGTCCAAAGCATCCTCTGACACTTATCCAAGAAGCCATATGGATCCTCACCCTCAACAACACTGAATGACGGAGACTGAAGTCTACCAAACCTCTTGTGTTGCTTGTCTTCTGGCATAATAGGAGATACATAGTTCTGAGCAGCTGCAATCAGCTGGGCTAGGGGTACCCCTTGTGCCTGAAGTCCCTACATAACTTGCTCAGGAGTTCAAGTCGCGTGAGTCTGAGTGCCTGCCCAGGCCTAAGAAGTAGATGCAGTCGTAGTAATAGAGACTGCATAAGCCAGGCCTGTGCACATTGATAGAATATGGGACAAGGCCTTCTGAAGCTTGGGATAACAATAGCATAGCCAGTGCCTAATTTGGGGCGGATGGTGGATCTGCAGGTGGTGCCCTAGCTGGTGTGTGGGCTATACTTTTGCCCCTACAATAGCCTCAACCGCATCATCGACCTTTAGTGACCCCAAGTGGTGGTACTGGTGGTTGTTCGTCTTGTCCGGCAGCATGTGTCCTCGGTATCTGTAAGAGAATAGAACAGCAGAAGTTTAGTATTGGATTAACAAATTCGTACAACAGGAATTCAAGAATATGAATGTTTTCCTAAAAGATTCTCCAGTCTCTTGAGGATAAGTACATATGTCTCTGTACCGATCCGTGAGACTCTACTAAACCCACTCATGACTCGAGAGACCTATCTATTCTTGAATTATTTCCTAAAAGGTTTTTCAGCCTCCCGAGGATAAGTACATATGTCTCTGTACCGATTCGTGAGACTCTACTAAACCCACTCATGAATCGAGAGACCTATGTAACCTAGACTATGATACTAACGTGTCACGATCCTAACACCGACCTGATCGTGATTGCGCCTATCGTGAAACTAGGCCAGGCGACACAATCCCAAATCCAACAAGAATATCATAAGAAGTCATTTTAAGCCATTAATAAACTAAATATCATAATATAAATTTAAGTAACCAGTGCGGAAGAAAAATAACACAAGCCCAAGATCGGGGTGTCACAAGTCACGGGCAATTACAACTCTGTCTTAATACCATAAAGTCTAACAAAGTGTTGAAGACAAAGTTAAATAAATCTAGCGAATATATGGGGGAGAAGAACCGGGCTGCGAACGCCATGTAGTTACCTTGTCGACTCCAAAATCCTGCTGAACGGATAATCAATGCTCACTATCGCGACCCTCAACTATTGGATCTGTACACAAGGTGAAAGGAGTAATGTGAGTACACTAACACAGTAAGTAATAAAAGTAAAATCAAAGGAGCAACAAGAAATTAGATAATTCCACGCTATAACACTACAGCAAACAACATATTACCAAAATAGTACAGAAATCAATAATATCGTGAAAATGACTTAGTTTCAGTAAAACCCTTTTCTTTTAAAACATTTTTCGATAGTTTTAAACAAGTGGTTAAAACAATGAGAAAAACATGATAAGAATGTAAATCGTCCCTGGGGCAAGACATGTACCACAAACCGCACATAGATCAAAATATCAATAGAACTAGACCCTCGGGCTACCTCAAAGTCACTCATAATCAGCCCCTCGGGCAACAACATAATAAAGATCATCCCCTCGGGCAATATCATATTACACACACTTGTTACATGCGCTCACTTAAGGTGTTCAAACTCTGGAAGAGCTACTATAGCCCACGCGATACCACTAGTCATCTCGTGACATAATAAATCAGGCCCTTGGCCAATTATGTATCATAAATTAGTATAGCATGTTGTGGCGCACTGCCCGATCCCATGATATCCTCACAACACAAGCCCTCGACCTCACTCAATTAGAAACCTCTCATGCCATTCGGGCTAACACTAAAATAGGTGTTCGGTCGAAAATATCATTTATAGTTACAATATAGAGTAAATAGAATCGAGTTATGGAATGAGTAAAATATAGCATGGCTGAGCGTAAATATCAAACCAAAAATAGTGAGGAAAACAATTGTAAAAATCCCCTAAGCGTCCAAACAGTCGGCACGGGGCTCAAACATGTCATTCAGCCCCAAACATAGTAATACTTTTCAAAGAACAATAATATCAAACAATTTTCAATCAAATACACAACTTAATAGTGTACGGGATGGACCAAGTCACAATTTCCAATAATACACGACCGCACACTCATCATCAAGCATGTGTGTCACCTCACAGTAGTAAAACAATGTGAAATATGGGTTTCACACCCTCAGAATAACATTTATAATCGTTATTTATCTCAAACCGGTCCGAACTATAGCATGCGATGTCTTTGCCCCTCTAATCGTCCTTTAAATGCTCCAAATCAAACAAAAATCAATATCCTACCATTAATACGCGCAAAAGGAACAAAACCCAAGCGAATATAATAAAATTCACTCACAAAATATCGAAATTGGCCAAACCCGATCCCCGAGCCACATCTCAGAATTCGATACAAATCACCCCACTAGAATTCTTATCCTCCCATGAGTGTATACATATCAAGAACGACGTAATCGGACCCGAAATGGCACCTAAAATCCTCCATTGGAAACTATCCAACACCAAGCACTAATTTCTCCAATTTTAACCCTTACTTTCCAACAAAATTCATGCCTAATCAGTAAGATAATGCCATAGAATCGAGTATTGGGTACAAAATTCTTAGATCCAAGCGTTATCCCTTAAGTCCCACTTCAAATCCTCTAAAAAATCTCTAAACCCATCTCAGATATCGTGGAACAAGGCAGAAATTACGAAATTAGGTTTATATAGTTTCTGCCTAGGCATATCCGCACATGCGGACAAATTATCGCACTTGCGAACCGCACATGCGGCCAACTTAGCCGCATCTGTGGTTTTTCATTAAAACTTCAGACATTGCACCTATGACTTAGGTCTCGTACCTACGACTCGTAGATGCGTTCCAGAACTCGCTCCCGTGGCTAAATCCGCTCCTGCGGTCTGCTCCACGCACCTACGGTCCCCAATCTGCAGGTGCGGAAACAATAGTGACAGAAATTTTCTGCACCTCCATTCATGTCCCAAATCTTCCGTTGACCCTCCAAATTCGTTCCGAGATCCCCCGAACCTCAACCAAAAATACAAACAAGTCATATATCACTATTCAAACTTATACCAACCTTAAAAACACTCTAAACGACGCCAAAACACTAAACCACCCTCGGATTCAAGCCTAAGGATTTCAAAATATCCAAATTCCGTAAACGGTCAAAAGGTTTATGAAACCTCATCCATATGACCTGAAATATTTCACACACACATCACAAATAACCCAACAGACCTACTCCAATTTTCGAGATTCTATTCCGACCCTGATATTACAATTTCCACTACCAATCGAAAAATGCCAGAATTTTAATTTTGCCAATTCAAGCCTAAATCTACCACGGACCTCCAAAATACATTCAGATCGTACTCCTAAGTCCCAAATCACCTGATGAAGGTATCCAAACCATAAAAATCAAATCCCAAGATCATTCACTCACAAGTCAACTTCCTATTGACTTTTCCAACCAAGGCTTCCAAATAAGAGACTAAGCGTCTCATACCACTTCCAAGCTAATTCAAACCTTAACCAACTCTTACGATACAATGAAATGTAGCTTAACAACACATAAAAAAGCAGAAATGAAAAAAACGAAACGGTAACTCATGAAACGACCAGCCGGGATCTTATCGTTGTATAGAACGTACCTTTAAATTTGGATAAATTTGTATCACACATCACATAACGGAAGGAGTACAACATGTTAATGTAATATATCGACTAATAAAAAGTGTGAAATCTTTTGCACAGCCAATATATGTAAATTTAATCCAGAAAACATAGTTTCATCGTAAACATTCCGAAAATACTTTCAGACTAATCCTTGATTTTGAGGGATACATGTTCAATGTCCTCAATGTCACTAGACTAGAAACATATCCTTTGACAGTTCCAATGTACTTAACATTATTTTCGTTTTCCATTCTTTTTATCATTTTCCTTAACCCAAATAAAATCGTATTCTTATATGCTCAGGGAAAATAGTTTAAGTTGTAGACACTATGTATTAAAAGATATATAACATCATATTATTTAAAAGGTAATTGCAAGCTTATACAAGTATTAATTGGTAACCTAGAATAACTATAAGCAATTTATTATAACTTGTAAGTCACATGTTAGATTACATTAATAAGATAAGAAATTACTTACACTATCAACACATATAACTTAAATCCAAAGAAAAATAAAAAGAAAGAAAAATAAATCAGCTCCAGATGGCATAAACTGCCTAGCAAATACATACACCAGTATATACATGTGTCACTAAGCTAAAGATGGTTTTACTTTATATATAGTTTGTAACGCCTCCATCATTTGCACTCTCGCAAGAAAACCAGCAATCTTTTTTCCCATTCTTGTTCTTCCTCGTAGATAAAGAAAAGAAATCTTGAAATTACAAATATGGTGGTTTCATCTAAACCAATTCTTGAAAATTCTTCTCACATTAGAACATGCAAACCCTATACTTCTGATGATAATATTCCAGTGATAGACATGTTAGACCCTCAAGCTAAATTCCATATTACAAAAGCATGTCAGGAATTTGGATTTTTTAAGGTTGTCAATCATAATGTTCCTAAAGAAACAATGACCAAATTAGAAGGTGAAGCTGTTAAGTTCTTTAATTTGCCGCAGTGTGAAAAGGACAAAGCTCGTCCTGCTAATCCTTTTGGTTATGGTAACAAAAGAATTGGCACAAATGGTGATGTTGGTTGGCTTGAATATCTTCTCTTTACTGCAAATTCTGAACTCATTTCAGAGAAATCCGTTAATATTCCTGGAAATTCTCACCTTTCCTGGTAAGTGCAACAAACTCTTGAAATTTCCGAATGTGTTGTTTTTGACAAAACCAAGAACGTGTCTTCTAACTATTTTTCCTTTTACCTAAGTATACTATTTTTGTCCACGGATATTGCCGTTAGCAAATTTCTTTCAGCAACCGTACTCCTTTTTAGTAAAATTACGAATATTGACTGGAATAGCCCAATTTTCCACAAGTCATTTATTCGTATATTCACTTCTGCTGTGTCTACATTTCGGATTTGAATATATACTACTATTGCTCCCTGTATTCCAACTTATGTAACACTCTTTTCTTTTTAGGCAATTTGAAAAAGAATAAAATATTCCTATATTTTCAATAATTTAATTGTAAACATATCATTTTATTCTTGACGTGATGATTTATAGCAAAATAAATTTACTCTCTTATTTTAGAGAAATGTTAAAAATCATTCTTAAACTTCATGCATAATCAAATATAACATAAATTCGGACGGAGTTAGGAATATAAACTACTCCGCAGAAAGTGAACCCTAATTAGACAAGGAAAAGCACCATTTCTTTTATTTTAATTAACTCTATTTTCCTTTGGATACAGGTCTGCTCTAAATGAATATGTGTCAGCAGTGAGAAACATAGCATGTCTTGTGTTGGAAATGATAGCAGAAGGATTAAAAATGGAGCCAAAGAATGTGCTAAGTAAACTGCTAAGGGATCAAAAGAGTGATTCTTGTTTTAGGCTAAATCACTATCGACCATGCACACAACTTGAAGCATTGAGTGGAAGAAATTTGATTGGTTTTGGAGAGCATACAGACCCACAAATAATATCAGTTATAAGATCTAATAACACAACTGGTTTGCAAATCTGTCTAAGAGATGGGACATGGGTCTCAGTACCACCTGATCACTACTCCTTTTTCATCATTGTTGGTGATTCCTTGCAGGTAATAAAAATTTTCAAGTAAATTAATCACCAAATGTATTTTTAATTGGGGAACGTCAACTTTCACAACTTACGTTCTACTGATACTAGCATAAGTATAAGGTCGGTACAAATTTGCGATGCATAAAGCATTTCACATTCATGCACAATCTAAGGAAAAGCCGCATTTAAAAGGGTGTGATGTAGATAGTCTATCCTAATACAAACATTAATGGCTACTTTCATTGTTCGAACTCAAGTCTTTCACAATACGTTGAATTCTCAATATGTGCCATCCTTTTCTGATCCTTACAACAACAATAAAGTCGGTGTAATCTCGTAATTGAGGTACGAGGAAGACAATATGTACACAACCTTTTTCCTAATTTATGAAGGCAAAAAAACTGTTTCCAATAGACTTCGGCTCACGATTCACTCTTCTTTTCTGATCGTTGTATAATAAAAAGAATTCAGATAAAAATATAATAAAGTATCTTAGCTTATCAAGAATTTTTAGTCCTAGAAAATGTTTCTGTTTGTTTTTTCCTTTCCTTCCGCCGTGGATACTATCTAGTGTTTGGACATAGATTTCACTGAAATTTAAAACTTAAAAAAAGAATTTTCGAAGCTATGTTGAAAAATAATTTTTGAAAGTTCAAGACATGCATCTTATTTGAAGAAAAGTTGAGGTTTTGTGAGTGGATCGGAAGAAAATATCACTCAAAAAACTGCCCTAAATCAGTATTTGGGAACTTGAAAATTTTGAGTTTTTTTTTTCCAAAACAAGAACATATTTCATAACCAAAAACTGTTTAAGAAAAAGATTGAAAAAATAAAGCCAAAATCTATGGCAAACGGGAGCTTAGTTCTTGCTTATACTTTACATCCGAAGTCTTTGACGGTTTAGTTTCTTTCTTCTGTTTTTCTTTCTTTTTCTCTCTTACAATAATTATTGTTTTAATTTTTAGGCACTAACAAAGCCAAAAAAGTATTTATACAACCATATTATTTATATGAAAATTAAAAGTAATATCTATACAAGCACTTTTTTTTAATGGTAGTAATCTTCTATAATTGGTTAATCAACTACACATTTGGTAAATTACTTTTAATGTTATGAGTGTATACAACTTAAATAATTTTATCTAATTGAAATTTTTGGGTTTATTTTAACTATGTTTCTATGTGGTTTAATGGCAGGTAATGACTAATGGGAGATTTAGGAGTGTAAGGCACAGAGTATTGGTGAACAGTTTGAAATCAAGGTTGTCAATGATATATTTTGGTGGACCGCCTTTGAGTGAAAAAATAGAACCTTTGTCTTGTTTAATGGAGAAAGAAGAAGAAAGTTTGTACAAGGAATTTACATGGGGTGAATATAAGAAATCAGCTTACTCGACAAGGTTGGGTGATAATAGGCTAGGACTGTTTGAGAAGAAAATTAAAATACGACAATATGGTCATAATTTGCTAATTTAGGAAAAATATTTTAGGATTTTGTCATCCAATAGAGAGGTTTGGAAAGATTTTGGACTTGGTTGGAACCCCTAGGTAGAGAATACCAAGATTTTCTTTTTTTGTTAATTTCATCGCCTACTTTTTTTGTTGTGTGTGTGTGTGTTTATTGAATAAAAATATACCCAAGTATAACATTATGTAATTATCATCGTGTCATCTCTTCGTATACTTGTGGTGAAAGCTTTCGATCGATTTCTTAGCTAGTTTTATTTCTAAGTATGTTCATTAGGTCCTACTCCGAATAGAAAAGATAAATTGCCGGTACGCTTCATTAACTAAGAGTGGCCACTGCTAGAAAACATTCAAAATTCGTTCACATAATATCGATCTATTTCTGACGGGAAATTAGAAATATTGCTTTCCCGCTCAAGACAATTCATACTTAATAGGAGTATAACATAAGTTATATATAGTTTACCAACCGGAATAAATTTAATTAAATTTTTTGACCGAATTCGATTAGAAATAAAATTATGAAATAATTAAAATATAAATTTAATGAAGTTACCAACCGAAGATAGTCATATATATATATATATATATATATATATATATATATATATATATATATATACTAGTGGGAATGGCCCGTGCTGAGTCCGGGCCCAAACTTATATTAATTTATAAAGAAAATAAATTATTTTTTACGGAAAATGACTTGTATTTTGATCAGTTATGTATTGAGATATGTGAGTTGATTTGTTCTCTTTGAATTATCCTTTGGGTGGCAGTAAATTTCTTTTGATTTAGTCTTAGATAGTCGAGAGAAGAAAGCAAATTCAAGCAAAAAAAAAAAAAAAGGAGGTTATATATACTGCCAGTCTTTCAACAGACTATTTACATCAGCTACAACACCAATATGTTTTACCGGCTAACAAAAATATATATGTACATGCCAGTAAGTTACACAAAGTGAACTGTGTTGTCCATGTTTTCTGCAATATAGCAACAAAACGACGTCAGTAACGGCAAGTAGCAATATTTTCTGCAATATTGCAACAAAACGACGTCAGTAACGGCAAGTAGCAATATTTTCTGGTAGCTGGAAAAAGTAGGGATTGTTCTTTGTATTACATGTCAAGCAGAAGCTGGCGATCTTCAAACACGTATTTACATAGCAGGATAAGACGTATGTACAAGCATTTTACAAATTTATAACACCCTGCGAACAAAATGCACTTGAGATTTCAAATTGATAGTTGCAAATCAGTAAAAACAGGACTTGGATTAACTTTAGTCTTTAGAAGGTGTATTTAGTTTTCAAACTCATAAATTTAGTTATCTATAGCTAAGGTGATGGCACACAGAATACCTTTGTATATTAGTTTGCAATATAGTGACAATTGTGACGTCTTTACTGTTGCACGCATCTTTTTTCTCTAGTTTGTTCTGAAAGATCTTTTGTCATATGATGATACTGTCTCTACTAAAAGACTTCAACTAACCTAAAAACTTACGCTAATCTTGTTGGGCTTGTGCACGAAGAAGAATGAGTCATGTCCGTACATATAAGATATGGGTAGCCAAAATTTCTTCTTCCAGTTCTGGTGAATATACCATGTGGCAGAAGGTCGCAGTAGTTCTACAATTTTCTCTTCATCCTTTGATCAACTATATGTTGCTCTTAATCTTATGGATATTCAATTTCTTGCTCATATCCTTTATGATATTTTAAAACAATACTATGTTAGAGTTTTTATTTGTTTTGAATATTCACTCTTACTGAAGCTGCAATTATAATTTGCTACTCGAACATCTGAAATCGTAGAAGTTATACTTTAACATGAGTAACAAGCTCCTAAAAGTTTATCACAACTACGGAAAAAAGTAATGAATAAGTCGAGATAAAGTTTATTAACCTTCATTTTTTCTTTGGGGGGTGGGGGGAATCTCTAGTTTAGTTTTGCCTCTTGCTAGAGGAGCCACTTTCTGTAGTTAACGCGTTCTTTACCTCTTCTATGGGTGTAACTTGTTCCACATTCGACTGATTGCTCTGTTCGTTTTCTATCTCTTTGTTCAGCTCAGCATTTTCCAATTTAGTGTAACTGCTCTCTCCAATTTCTTCAGAGGTTACTGGTATGGGCAGTTGAAACAAATCTTCCTTGACATAGTAGGATATAATGAACAACCGTAGATCAGAATTTCTAGAAAATATTTTCCGCAGTTGTATCTTTAAGACTTTATCAGGAAGACGATGTTGAACATGTTGAAGAGGTAATGGCTATCTCTACAGGAGAGAAAAAGATGAGTTTAACACGGTAACATAGTATTGAGAAATAATATAGCTTCTAAATTTGGTGTATTTTGTTGAACTAACATAATTTCCAGCATAATCTATAATTCCAGCCTCAAAACCACTTGGTTCATTACAAAATACAATGCAGTGTATATGGGTGGTTATATGGCTGATTGAGAAGGCCAAGTAGTGCAAGTCCCACAAGCTATTTGCATTTTTGAACGATATGCTGGCAATGCTACATGGAGACATACAGAAATTGGAGTACCTGGCAATTTAGCTAAACTGAAAATTGCAAGAGTGATGGACCAGAGAATGTCACCAAGGATGAGTTATTGGACTGTTGCAACAAAAAAAAATTGAAAAAAGAAGTTGACACGAAGACTCAACTGGGATTAGATGCAGCTAAACTTTGGTTTGTTAATGGTAATAAAAAGATTAAGATTGGAAATAATGTAGGTTATAAGCTCATACCAGGTAGACCATCCACGTCTTTGCTATCAGATGATAATTACCCTCAATTTAGAGCAGCCTATACTAATGCTATACTAGATTTCATAGAAACAATGAGAATCAGATCGTTGAACAAGTGATGAGTGATGACGTGCTACCTAAGAAACAGAAAGATGATCTGCTGATTGCAGTTTGCTATCTAACAGAATAAGAATTATTAAGCCAAACCGTCCATTAGTAAACCATAGTCATAGAAATAATGAGAATCACGAAGTAATTGATGCTTCAACTTTGTCAGTCTGGGTGAAAAATGATTCTGATTTTTAAGTAAATTTCCTCCTAAGTCATTTACAATTTGATCATGGACTCGTGGAGCAACTGTCATGCTTGACAATAGTTATGAATTACTACTGAGTGAATTAGCACTCATATAGTGGAATCTTCACCAGTATATTTAAAACAAGAGCAACAACCTTAATAGTTCTGTTTGACAATTCATTGTGAACATGGTTTCAAGAAACTGGATTTCCATGATAAATGCAAAAAATGAGCTCTGATGATGTAGTTGACCTTAGCTTGGTTGGAAATGTTTGAGCACAAGGTACTGTCACATTGAGGTATAAGGTTAGGAAACAAACTCTATCCCACCTAAAAAAATAAAAAATTTCTTTGGCTCATGTTTCTCAGTCATATTTGTCATGCTGGAAGGAAAAGAGAAAGCAA
>JASVEL010000458.1:0-40841 GCA_032618575.1 Nicotiana noctiflora
GAGGTTTCGATTCGATTTTTCTTTATAAGAAGGCCTGATATGTCAGACATTTCTCTGTTCTTAGCTTTGTTTATCGTTTTCCTCTCTAGCAAGCTCTCAAGAAACCTTGCTTTTTTGTGGCACAGTTGCTCCTCGTTCTTATTCTCACTTCCCAGTTCTTCTTCCAATCCTACCGGTGACACAAGAAAAATGGCTGGTCCCCCTTCTCGTGACGGTCTTGCGATGGTGCTACCCTTAGAGTCCCCGGTGATCGAAGGGTTGTCCCCCATGCTCCCGGCGGTTGACCGGGATGATGTTTAAAGGATGCCATCAGTTGACGATATACTCCCTGGGGCGGGGAGCTTGGCGGTGGATTTCACCGTGGATGGTGGTGCTGAGTCTGTTAACGAAGCCCCACTGATGGGGGAAGTGAGCATGGCCTAGCTGCGTGCGTAGGGACTCATTCCTCCCCATGCCGACATTATATTAGCCTGGCCCGGGGACATAGTGCACACCGACCGTCCGCGGTTCTGTATGTTCTATTCTTCCCGCTCAGGTTGGGGTTCAGGATGCCCCTCCCCAATTTACTGGTCGACTTCCGCCGATACTACGGCGTCTGTCCGGGGCAGCTTACCCTGTCTGTATATAAGCTTATGGCCATGATGCTCAAGCTCTCGGAATTGGCCGGCAAGTTGGTTGCTCTCCAGCACGTTCTTGCTCTTTTTTCTCCCCAGCGGACTCGGGGGAGCATGATTCGGATGGTCTCACGGGGGTGGCAAGGATTAGTGACGGCCTTGGACAACGAGGTGGAGCCTCGCCAATATGAACAGTTTTTCTACGTCCGGACTAGTCACTTGGTGGCGTCTTCTTTAGGCTTTCCGGAGGCCTGGAATCATTGCCGTGAGTCTTCCTGTTATCCCCCTCTCCTTTTTTTTTTATTGTACTTTGTTCCTGATTTTCGACTGACGACCATTATTTGGTTGTTTCCGCAGCTGACAGGTCGCCCCTATTTACCGGCCTGCGCGTGTGGTTAGAAGCTGTCCTTCCACATACCGAAGGAATTCGCTCGTGGGCGTCCTTCTCAAGGAGACACGACAAAAGTCTGGTCGTAGGTGAGTTATTTCTTTGTCAACGGGGCACACCCAACCTTTGGCCGTAGCCATAATTCAGTGCTGACTTATCCTTCTTTTTAGCAGGGCAGGTAACCCGCGGCAGGGCCCCTCTTCTTGTATTCCGGCGCCATGGGGTGATCGCCAGGTTCTTTACCCCTGCGGCCGCTCAAGCTCCTAGGGTCGTATCTGTTGATTCTGTAGCCGCCCCTTCGCCTGCTCGCTTAAGGCTTGAGGGCGGGAACTTGTCGGGGGTTGTGCGCTCCCGAGAGCCATCGCCTTCTCGGGATGAAGAGGAGAGGCCCCTGATCAGACGGCGAACCCTTCCGCCCCCTGCTACTCCGGTGGTGCAGCCGGCTGCCGATGAGGAGGTAGCCGCGATTCCTCCGCCGCCTTATGAGGCGAGGGAGATTGTGGAGTTAGTGCGGACCCCAATGGGCACGCCGGATGAGTTGGGGGCTCGGGAAGAGCTGGAAGGGAGTGCCACCCCCGCTGCCCAGTCGGCCACTCATAGGTTCGAGGCGGGCGAGCCTTCGAGGGTGGTTGTAGACCTTGGGGATTCTAGTACCCCGTCGATGGGGGCGGCGGCGGCAGGAGGGGAATCTCCGTCCGGATCTGACTTGGATTCTGACGATGTTCGTATGTTCTGAGACGGAATTACGCGAGCGACCGTTCATCCGGACGGGAGGCCGCGGGTGATAGAGATTCCCGCCGATGAAAACTTATTGCTGAGGGATGCTTCCCTGGTGCCGCTGCTGGGCCCGTTGTGTTCTTCTGTGGAGAACCAGTCACTGCGGGAGGTGGCGGACGTTAGTTTTATGAATAAGGTGGCAACGTTGGGTGTGAAGTTATGCGTTCCGAACTGGTCCTTTCCTCGTAAAGTCCGTTTGTTTCCATCACATTTTCGTTCATGACTCTCTTGCCTTTATGTGTGTTTTGTTTCGCAGGCTTTTTTTATGTAGGTAGAGTGTTTGCGTCGGGCCAACGTCCGAGTCAGGGTTCTTCTTCGGGTTCTTGAGAGGTGCCTCCATTTGCGGCTAAAATGCAGGGAGCTCGAGGAGCGCCTGAGGGTTGACTCGCGCAACCAGGAGTTGGTCGGGGAGCTGGCGCGGGCGGAGCTACAAAGGGATCAGGCGCTCGGCCGTATTGAAGCCCTGGAAGGGCGGCTGCATCAGGTGAATGATGACCTAGAGGCCGCGAGGAGGGCGTCCTTGGAGAGCGAGTGCCAGTGTTTGGCTAAGGTGACGGCGGTTACCTCGGAGTGGGGCGGGAAGCTTGCCGCTGCGGAAGGGGAGTCGGCCTACTTGAGGCGCAGGCTGGTCGAGACCACTGCTAGAGTGACTGAGCTTGAAGGAATTATCCAGGCCAATGACTGTCAGCTATCGGCAATAAGGACTGCTGCCGCCTCCAGGGAGAACAGCCTCGAGGAGCGGATCCGGGCGTTGGAGGGTAATGCTCAGGAGGCCGCGGGGCAAATAGCGCTTCTTGAGCAGGAGAACCGGTGTGTTCAGGAGCAATTCATGAGTTTGGGTAGTTCTCGTGAAGCTTGGGTCTTTGCCGAAGCGCAGTGAGACATATACAAGCATTTGTTTGAAGCGGGCCTGGTCACCGAAGGGGCCTTTGAGCAGGTGCGTCAGAAAGCGCGAGACGCTCGCGAGGAATGCGGTTTTGATGCCGCCACTCCCGATGGTGATGATATCCTTGGAGGGATCTGGGCTGGAGCTAATGACGTTGGAGGTGCAGCAAGAGCTGGTTGAAGCAGAGTCAGGGCCGAGGCGGATGGTGATGATGCCCATGCAGGCGGAGCAGAGGACGGAGCGGCGGTGGCCGGTGATGATGGAATCGGGGCGGATGGCGTTGCCGGCAATCCCCAATTGATTGATGACTAGTCGAGTTTTCTTGTTGCCGTGTGTGGCCATTTTTTTATTTTATTTTATTGTTTGTTGTTAGTGTTGGATGATTGTTGTTTTAGGGCGGACGGGCATTGCTCGTATCCTTCTATTTTAATTTGGAATGGGGGAGGATTCCTCCCCCTTTTTTTTACCTTTCCGCTCATTCTTGGCTTGCTGTGCTGGCGCGATTACTGGTTGTCGCGGGTCGAGGGCTTTCGGCCCGAGTGTTGCTTCGACCGTCGTCGATTCCTTACTGGCGAAGGCTTTCAGCCTGAATTCCAGTTCAATCGTGATTGAACTTTGACTGGCTTTGGCGTCGAGGGCTCGTAGCCCGAACCTTAACTTCAACTGTTGTTGAATTCATACTGGCGAATGCTCGTGGCCTAAGTCCCAGTTCAATCGTAATTGAACTTCGATTTTGGCGACGAGGGCTCGTAGCCCGAATTATAACTTCAACTATTGTTGAATTCATATTGGCGAATGATCGTGGCCTGAGTCCTAGTTCAATCGTAATTGAACTTCGATTTTGGCGTCGAGGGCTTGTAGCCCAAATTTTAACTTCAACTATTGTTGAATTCATATTGGCGAAGGATCGTGGCCTAAGTCCCAGTTCAATCGTAATTGAACTTCGATTTTGGCATCGAGGGCTCGTAGCCCGAATTTTAACTTCAACTATTGTTGAACTCATATTGGCGAAGGCTCATGGCCTGAGTCCCAGTTCAACTGTAATTGAACTTTCATTGATTTTAGGGTCGAGGGCTCATAGCCCGAATTTTAACTTCAACTATTGTTGAATTCATATTGGCGAAGGCTCGTGGCCTGAGTCCCAGTTCAATCGTAATTGAACTTCGATTTTGGCGTCGAGGGCTCATAGCACGAATTTTAACTTCAACTATTGTTGAACTCATATTGGCGAAGGCTCGTGGCCTGAGTCCCAGTTCAACCGTAATTGAACTTTGATTGATTTTAGCGTCAAGGGCTCGTAGCCCGAATTTTAACTTCAACTATTGTTGAATTTACTTTGGCGAAGGTTCGTGGCCTGAGTCCCAGTTCAATCGTAATTGAACTTCGATTTTGGTGTCGAGGGCTCGTAGCCCGAATTTTAACTTCAACTATTGTTGAATTTACTTTGGCGAAGGCTCGTGGCCTGAGTCCCAGTTCAATCGTAATTGAATTTCGATTTTGGCGTCGAGGGCTCGTAGCCCGAATTTTAACTTCAACTATTGTTGAATTCATACTGGCGAAGGCTCGTGGCCTGAGTCCCAGTTCAATCGTAATTGAACTTCGATTTTGGCGTTGTAAGGCCCCGTAAAATTTTTGTGCATAAAACCTAGTAGTTGTGGTGTCATGGTCCGAATAATGTGTTAGGAATGCGTAGATTTCTTCCAGCTCGCCGCGGAAGACTTGCAAGCTCGCCGCGGTTCGGACCCTTGGTAGTGATTTAAGTTTCAAAATATAGAGAATAAAAATGTCAAATATGCGGTCAAGAATGCGACCGCAAACCTGACATGCGGACCGCATTCTGACCGCAAATCGTTCCAGAGAGTTGCCCAAAATCGTGTCAAAAGAGCGGTCGATATGCGATCGCATGTCAAATCTGCGGTGCACTTTTGCGACCGCAGAATCAACATGCGGTCCGCATAGTGACCGCATTCCTTAACAGAACCTACACAACTTTGAGGCCATTTTGCGGTCACTTTGCGGACCGCATGTGGATTCTGCGGTCGCATAGTGACCGCATATTCGACCCCGGCCCAGATTTTGTAACATTTTGACCCGATCTCTTCTTTAATATAACACACTTCTTCTTCATTTTATCATATTATCTTACCAAAAATTAGAGAGAGAAGAGAGGGTTTTTAGAGAGAGAAGTTCTTCATCTTCAAAGATTGTTCCAACTACTTAATTCCAAGGAATCCTAGGGCAAGGATTCAACTTCCCCAATCTTTTCAAGGTAAAAACCCTAACTATTTTCTTTGATTTTCAGTTTAAATTGGGTAAAGAGAGGTTTGCATATAATAGCTTTTGAAAATAGAATTTTTACACTCATGCATGATTATTGAACTTGATTTTTAGTAAAAAGAAGTGAGTAGAAGTAAGAGTCTTCAAGAACAAGGTTGGCAAGAGTAAGATAGCGTGGTTAAGCATAAAGTAGGAAGTTAACGGAAGAAAACTCATCACCAGGTATGTATGGCTAATTTTGATTCTTGTGAAATCGCCTATATGTGTGAAGTTTGTTTGTTTCGTGTTAAATTGACAAATTGGGTGAAATTCTTGATGTTGTTGTTGGATATTCAAAGATTGTTGTTGAGTTATGAGTGATGTAAAATGAGAGTTTAATTGGGCAAAAGAATTGTGAATAATGACTATGATGGCCTATATGGCACCTTGTGGAAAACAAACGAAACACTTGAGAATTGGTTTATTGTGAAAAGAGATGAAACACTTGAATTGTGGAAATATTGTAACATGGTTGTGATATTGAATTGAGAAGAAATTGAGAACATGAACCAATGTGTAAGTTGCTTATTTGAACTTGTTGAAATTGTGTGTAGTACCTTATCTGCTGTTTGAAATTGTTGTGTTTTCAACTGTAAGGCGGGTCGTGTTGCGCGCCGCAACGTGGTGAAATAAGGTGTGGGTTGGGGTGATAAGGGTGGCCGAGGTAATAAGGGTGGTCAGGGGCAATAGGATGGAAAGCGATCGAAATCGCTATTGAAAATTGATACAAAAATCAATAATGTGAAATTGTGAAAGGAGACAGCAGGAGAGTTTGCAACCTGTGGGGCACTGATTGCCCCTTTGTTTGACTACTTGTACTTTACGTGATTGATTGGTTATTGTTAAATTGGTTGATTGTAGAAAGTGCTTGTGTTGAGAATTATTTGAAATAAGAAAAATGTGGAAACATGGTTGGCTGGCTTAATTAATTGTTGATGTAATTTAATGGCTTGAGTTTACTTGGGACAAAGTTTGTCCATACATACCAGTACAATTTAAGTGTACTGACGTCCCTTTTGCCGGGGCGCTACATTCGTGTCATGATTGTAGGTGGATCAGTAGCAGGCACTTCAGCTCATCGGCAGTAGTATCCTTCTCCTTCCACTGCCCGTTTTGGTGAGCCCCTTTCTTCCTCGGGGCCTTGTGTGGTTCTTGCCACTTCGGTTTAGATTTTCATTTTGGTTTGTAAGGTATAGCCGGAGCCTTGTTACCGGCAAATATTGTATTTCCCTTTTGTATCCTAGAGGCTCTGTAGACATGTAAACTGTGGGACTCCAGTCTTATATATATATTGTGTTATGTCGGGCGTTGTAAAAAATTGAAATCTAGTTAATGAATCACTCGTATCGTTTTATTTGTTTAATGTGAAATCAATTATGATTAGAAATATATTTGGTTAATGAGAAACAATCATCACAGGGGTAACGCGTGGGAATGAAAGGCACCCAGGTCCGCTTGACTGGGGCAACCCGGTCAGGCGCCGGTCATGTTCCTCGATTTGGGGCGTGACAGGCGTCGAGGGCTCGTAGCCCGAATTTTAACTTCAACTATTGTTGAACTCATATTGGCAAAGGCTCGTGGCCTAAGTCCTAGTTCAACCGTAATTGAACTTTGATTGATTTAGCGTCGAGGGCTCAGAGCCCGAATTTTAACTTCAACTATTGTTGAATTCATATTGGCGAAGGCTCGTGGCCTGAGTCCTAGTTCAATCATAATTGAACTTCGATTTTGGCGTCGAGGGCTCGTAGCCCGAATTTTAACTTCAACTATTATTGAATTCATATTGGCGAAGGATCGTGGCCTGACTCCCAGTTTAACCGTAATTGAACTTTGATTGATTTTAGCGTCGAGGGCTCGTAGCCCGAACTTTACTTCAACTATTGTTGAATTTACTTTGGCGAAGGCTCATGGCCTGAGTATATACGAGATGAATCAGGCTCGCTTCTTATTGGGTTTCTAGCCCTTTGTTCGTTATTTTCCCTTTGTTTCTGACTTCAAGAAAAGCTACGCGATCTTGCTATGAAATCCCCACAGACGGCGCCAAATTGTTAGACCAATAATGTTTATGGACATTCATGGACCCAAAACAATTATAAAAGTTGGAGGGCCAATCATAGCAGGTCGTAACGTATACAAAAATTAACAAAGGAGAAAGATAATGGAGACATATGTAGAGATAACAGATGATGTTTAGTGATCTTTATTCATGATGATGGGTTGGTCTGCCTCTCCATGAAGAGGTTCAGATCCTTACAATCATGTGTTCTTTGATCTACTGTTATCCTGTATTATTGATGGTGATTCTCACTCTACATTGTACTCTATATTTCTTAGAGCCCCCATAGGGAGAGAGTGGAACCCTTTTTCTGATAATTGCTTCGGTATTTATAGATCTTAACTGTGATAGTTGACTTTCCTTGGGGATCGAGTCCATGTTGTGGAAATGTTGTGGGCGTACCCGCGGGGCGTCGTCCCCGCAAAGCGAGCTTTAGGCGGCTATGGGCGGCCGTTTGTGGTCGGGGGCGGCCTTATCGCTTATGGCATCTACGTCAGATGGGGCGGCCTCGATGTTTTGTTGCCTTTGTATGGGTCACGGGAGGTGATCGACATGTTGTTTATGGGTTGATCTTTAAGAGGTCGAGTTATAGCTTATACACTATGTTTATATATCTATCTTATTAGTCCAATGGACTAATGTGGTTTTCGTAGGCCGATGCGTCCTAGTATATGAATGAAATACTAGGACGATGTGTAACTAATACGCCCTTGAATGACCTAGTTTGTATAGGCCAACCGTCTACGACAACCTAGGACGGTCAATTATCCCCGATGTTCTTACGGAATACGTGATTTTCCTAATTGCATGTATGATTATTACTATGTTTGGCCAAGCAAGGGCAAAGGTAATCAACACAAACCGTCCTAGTATTCTATCATGTGAGTCCCCGGGGAATTGGACCCACAGACCGTTTGGTATGGATATCTAGTATTATGCATACTAGGCTAAACATCCACACCCCTCCACGAGTACAAATGGACTACAACCAAGTAGTAATACGATTGTATATGAAATGACCCCAATTGCTCTAATCGTATATGCATAGCCATGTATCGGTTGGACTATTACTATTCAGTGGAATATAGTAAACTAGGCTAGTCGGTCTGAAGTTACATACTATATGTGAGGACCTAGTGCATCGATATAGCTGTTATTAGTCGGCATTGTAATACCAAATATGTGGTCCATCGGATGTAACCTTAATAGACAGAACCTCCATTGTGGACAATAACATACATATTATTATGACTCCTAATATACCCTAGAATGGACTAAATCTGCTTGGCTAATATACTAGTATGGACATAAGATTACCAGTCCGATACTTGACCATAAGTACTGAAAGGTCTAGTGGACCATATGGCTAGTATAAGTGATTCATTATGCTTACAGGTAATATCATGGTAGTTATATTATAAATGAGTCAATAGAATTAGGCGGTAAGGTACCTCATATTCTAATTCCACATGACTAGTACGACAACCACAGGTCATACCGGCATTTCATGACATGCTGAGCAACCGTAAATACTTTAATATTGATAGGACCTAATATAGTGCGCATGGACCTATTATTAGGGAAGCATGATAGTATATGTATTGTTATGTAGTACCCAATTTGTTATACGTAATTATTTGAAACGGTCATTACGTCTATTAATATATCTACGTAAACTAGTATTACGCACATATAAACGGAAGTTCTTATGACTACAATCGCACCTATAAAACTACATATGGCCTATTTCTACTAGGCTTAGTTATCACATAGTTATTACTATAGACTACATAGTATATGATTAGTATGACTAATATCTTATACACCGTTACGATATACCTAGTATGTACATACAAAGGTAACAATATGAACGGTCAATTAGTAGTCCCACCGTATCATTATGTTGGATAACATAATGAGCAAATAGCCATGTAATATCTAGTTCATATATAAGTATTCTTCCCTATACCGTTTATGACAATACTATATACGATTGATGTTATAAACGGCATCTTCAAGGATAGCTATTTGCTCGGAAATATTACACTAGGGAGTAATGCAATGGACTTATACTGAAGTATAATCTATGGTACGGTATGTGGGTATTATTGTCGTAGGCCGATGCGTCCTAGTATACGTTAGATACAGTATTGTTAAATATTCTCCCACTTGGTAACAACCACGATATATAAACTGAAGTTCCTATGAGTACAATCGTATCATATATGACTACTCTGATATTATTTAACTTATGAGTGTTATTTAAATGGACTAAATAACCTTCCATTCATACTACGTTAATAGTCGATGATACCGTACAAGGCATCAATATTTACTGGCATTAGAATATATATCCGACATAAGTCCGGTATAATGATATCGTTAGCCCATTTTCGGTGGGAATATATGGTTATACCTCCATTCGTAATTATCATTAGTATTGATATGTAGAGTAGTCACCGATGGGTTGGTATGGTCTTTGCGTATTGTAGGACCCATTCGTATCCATTGACTAGATAGTGCAATCTTCAATACCGTAAGTCCATTGAACTTAGTATTTTTACGATAGGAGTAATATTTGAACCAATGTTAACGACTATTAGTTAGACCCTATTTATTCATACATAACCTACTAGTATTGAGATTAGGAACTTAATATTGAGATTAGGAAGTTAATCTCAATATGATTACCTACAGCATTAAATCATGATATATTATCTACTTGAATACATTATAGATAATAGGATACATATCATAGTGGAATTATCAAATACTACGAATTGTCACTATGACCATGTGACTCAACATTCTAACACCACGAATCTAGGGCAAATAAGTAGTATATGATACATTTGGGACATAGTTGTAGGAATAACTTGGAGCATACTAGGAACCCTTCACAGATGGTTGTCACACCTCCTTTCTACGCTGACCCGCGAGGGCGCGATGGAGTTTTTCCATTTAAAGGACAATCGAAATGAGATTTATTTAATTAATTCAGAGTCGCCACTTGGGAGATTTATGGTGTCCCAAGTCACCGGTTGAATCCCGGATCGAGGAAAAGATTGACTCTGTATAAGAAAAAATAAATAAATATCTTCTACCACCTAGCACATGCATAATAAATGGTACTCCTAGTAAGAAATCTTGCTTTGTTATTAATAACTAAGCACGCGCAGACATAAAATTGCCAAACATTACTGGTGGGTCTCCAACATGGTTGCTAGTCTTTGGCGTGGCTTATACTAAGCCACAAGGCCAAATATCAAATTCATTTTTTTTTGCACAACTAAGAGGAAAACCAAGGGGATTTACTAAAATAATTTGAATGACCATTATGTTTTAAAATTTAAAAAAAACAACAACACATAGTTTAAATTTTACATGAAATTGAAAACAGGAATGAAAAGCTTCGGAACAACAACTCAAACAGCTTCACTTTATTTTTCATAAGCTTGAGATCTACAAAGTGTGTACCTGGTAATCGAAATGCAAGTAGAAGAAGAGGAAGTCAGTGGATGGCAACTTAACGGCAAAGCAACAACAACAACACAATAATCTCAAAAGAATAACCAGTTCCCAAGAGTACTAGTTTCAATCCAGAAATATCAAGTATAATTGCCAACAGCAAACAGAAGCAAAAAGGCAATAGAAGGACAATAATTTTTCTGATTTTTTCTCCCCTTAAGTGTTTATGAAAAGAAGCTGTTTTTAAGAAGCTGATTTTGTGTTCTTATTTTTTTTTCAGTTTTATCCGTCTGTCCTCCCCTTTTTTCTCTCTATCCGTGTCTTTTTATTCTATTTTTCAGCATTCTGGACAGCCCCAAAAGTCTAACTAGAGCCCCCTTTTTCAACCTTTTTTTCAATATCTACCCTCCACTTTCCTTATTTAACAATATAAGTGTCTCCACTAGCTAAAACTAGGGGCCTCCTACACACAACCCCTAAACTAATTATTTAATTGCCCCCCCCCCCCCAATTTAATAGCAGCCCTCAATTATTACTCTTTGATCCCCTTAATCTGTAATAAAATCTATCAGCTATAACCAAACAGCATATCAATCAATTACTTAGCCATATAAAAACTGACTCCTTTCAAGCACATCAAAACTAAGTTCAGGACAACATCAAGATTCAATTCACCAAAATTAATTCAAACTTGTATTCACATTAAAAACAATATCAAAATGAAGATCAGGGAGTCCATGATTCTGAGTAAATCACAATTCAAAATTAAGCTAAATAAAGTGAATGAAACACTATGATATACTAGATGACAATAAACTGAACTCATATCAAAATTGATGAACGACAAAGAACAGGGAACCAAACATTACACAAAAATGAAGCAATTCGACCCAGCAAACAATCATAAGATGTTATCACATAAGCAGCAAGTAAAAGAGGAGAAAGTAAAACAAATAGATCAAACATATACACTGATTTCAGACAAAAATCGAGCAAATTGAAACTCGGATAAAAGAAATATAACTTGAAACAAACTGACCGGATTAGAACAATAATGAACGCGAACAGAAGGAAAATTTGTTCGGGAACCTCGCCGGAAGCTTCGATTGCGCTTGAATGGTGGTGGCATTGTTTGGCTGCTGCCGAGCAGCTCTCGTGAGCGGACCGTTGTAGATCGGCATCGGTGGAAAAGGTACTGATGACTGTTTCTCACGCGCCTGACGCTTCGACGAAGTTGACGGAGGAGTGGAACCGACGCTGCCGCTTCCAATGGCGCTTGCTTTTCATTTCTGGCCGCCGCCTCTCCGACGAGACGTAGGTAACTCGATTAACGAGACATCAGTCACTTTCGTGGGCATGTCAGTAGGTACCGGTGGTGGTGGAATAAAGTCGTTTTCGTGAGGTGAGGAAGCAGGTCACGGCTGGACGTTGGTTGTGGCGATTGCTGGCGAAGTGCGACGGCGGAGTAGGTTAGGGTTCAGATTTTCTCCATTGTTGTCTAAAGTAGCTCCTTCTTAGGGTTTTGCTTGGTCAGCAGCGCTAATGTAGGCTACTGGTATTTTGATTGTAGAAGAAGAAAGAAGTCAACGGCCTTAGCATGGTGATTTGGGTGGCTTCAGCTGGTGGTCGGCCGGAGAGCTTGTTGGACGACTGACGTGAGCAGCCGATGGAGATGGGGCGGCGGCAGCTTCTTTTTCTGCTAGGGTTACTGGCGGCTAGGGTATTGATGAAATGGGTGGCTTTCATCGGATTTCTGGCAAGCTTGGTGACGCGGATGGCATGGAGGAGATGATTTGGAGGGGGGGTCATTGGTGGCGGCGGCTGTTTGGAGAAGATGGAGGGGCTTTTGTCTCTCTAGGGTTTTTTGTTTGGTGAAAATGAGATGAAAAAAGAAAGGGGGTTTTGGGTCATGGCGGGTCGACCCGGTGGGTTTGGACTGGGCAGACATGTATTCTGGGCTTGGTGTAATTGGGCATGTCCCATTTTGCCTTCTTTCTTTCTTTTGTCTTCTTTTAACTTCTAATTTATTAACAAAAAAAAAATTCTAAAATTACAAAAAGAAAAATTAACTTATAAGATACTAATTAACATTTACCAATAATTAACACATACAATTAAATATCAATTAGAATAAATCGCGCAGCTAGACTTTTAAATGCTAAATATAAAGTGTATTACCCTTTGTGATTTTCATTTCTGTAAAACAAAACTTAATTATTCCTAACAAATTCTTAATATAAACGCAACGTATATTTTTGTATTTTGTATTAATTTAACACATGAACGTGCATAGAGGAAAAATGCAAACAATATAAAAAATAACAAACAAATTCACGAAAAATCACACACAACACTAAAATATTTTATTTAGAATTTTTTGGGAATAATTCTCATATAGGGCAAAAATCACGTGCTCACAGCTGCCCCTCTTTGCGCGGAAATACGAAGAGTTTTCGTGCAAAGATAAGTGAGCGAATAAGAGCGATTTTTGCCCGTTTGAGTACTCTGTGTGAAGCTCTTTTTGAAAGACTTGACCGAACCTTTGCTTCAAAAGGTCTCCTACATATCCTAGGCTAAACAGGAATTAGGTCAATGTAGTTCGGAAAGTTTTGGTAGCTGGGACTACCATGGAACTGTGGCTTTAATGTCACTGATGTTGCTGCTGCTATCACTGCTTACCGATCTCCTTATTACACCGTGCCAAAAGGGAAAAGCAAGAAGTTAAACTAGCCTATGGATCATAAGATCTCATCTATCTTCAACTCATTCATGTCGCCTGGCCTTCTTGTCGTCTCGTGTTTCTTCCAATGCTTTCTTTCGAGAACTTTGAGGTGGCTCTAGCCTTCGCTCCTTTGAACATCAGGTCTCCTTGTTTTTCTTAATATGCTGGAGATAAAGCTTTCTTCGTCAAATCTGTTATGCTGAGGGGGTAGACAAAGTTTGAAAACCGTTCCTCTCTAGATGTGTCTCATTTTTCTTCTGTAACATGAAGAATTGTTTCGGCCACTGTTGTCTTTTTTCTCACTTTTGAATTTGAATTTGTGCGGGGGATCTTCTGATGTGTCCCTCTGCGTTCATGGTGGGTCGCTGGTTCGAATACCTGCGATGTGTAATGTCACGCCCCAAATCGGGGAACATGACTGGCGCCTGACCGGGTTGCCCCAGTCAAGCAGACTTGGGTGCCTTTCATTCCCACGCGTTACCCCTGTGTTGATTGTTTCTCATTAACCAAATATCTTACTAACCATATATGATTTCACATTAAACAAATAAAACCATACGAGTGATTCATTAACAAGTTTGCAGTTTTTACAACGCCCGACATAACATAATGTATACATAATACTGGAGTCCCACAGTTTACATCTCTACAAAGCCTCTAGGATACAAAAAGGGGAATACAATACTTGTCGGTAACAAGGCTCCGGCTATACCTTACAAAACCAAAATGAAATCTAAACAAAAGTGGCATGAACCACACGGGGCCCCAAGGAAGAAAGGGGCTCACCAAAACGGGCAGTGGAAGGAGAAGGATACTATTGCCGATGAGCTGAAGTGCCTGCTACTGATCCACCTACAATCATAACACGAATGTAGCGTCCCCGGCAAAAGGGACGCCAGTACACTTGAATTATACTGGTATGTATGGACAAACTTTGTCCCAAGTAAACTCAAGCCATTAAATTACATCAACAATTGATTAAGCCAGCCAACCATGTTTCAACATTTTCCTCATTTCAAATAATTCTCAACACAAAGCACTTTCTACGATCAACCAATTTAACAATAACCAATCAATCACGTAAAGCACAAGTAGTCAAACAAAGGGGCAATCGGTGCCCCACAGGTTGCAAACTCTCCTGCTGTCTCCTTTCACAATTTCACATTATTGATTTTTATATCAATTTTCAATAGCGATTTCGATCGCTTTCCATCCTTATTACCCCTAACCACCCTTATTACCTCGGCCACCCTTATCACCCCAACCCACACCTTATTTCCTCACGTTGCGGCGCGCAACACGACCCCGCCTTACAGTTTAAAACACAATAATTTCAAACAGCAGATAAGGTACTACACACAATTTCAACAAGTTCAAATAAGCAACTTGCATATTATTTCATGTTCTCAATTATTTTTCAACCCAATATCACAACCATGTTACAATATTTCCACAATTCAAGTGTTTCATCTCTTTCCACAATAAATAAATTCTCAAGCGTTTCGGTTGTTTTACACAAGGTGCCATATAGGCCATCATAATAATTATTCACAATTCTTTACCCATTTCGACTCTCATTTAACTTTCGGTTCATATTCTATACCACATCACTCATATTTCAACAACAACTTTGAGAATTTCACACAATTTGTCAAATTAACATTAACCAAGCAATTTTCACACATATAGGCGATTTCACGAGAAGCAAAATTAGCCATACATACCTGGTGATGAGTTTTCTTCCTACTTTATGCTTACCCAAGATATCCTACTCTTGCCAACCTTGTTCTTGAAGACTCTTACTTCTACTCACTTCTTTTACTAGAAATCAAGTTCAATAATCATGCATGAGTGTAAAAATTCTATTTTCAAAAGCTATTATATGCAAACCTCTCTTTACCCAATTTAAGACTGAAAATCAAAGAAAATAGTTAGGACTTTTACCTTGAAAAGATTGGGGAAGTTAAATCCTTGCCCTAGGATCCCTTGGAATTAAGTGGTTGGAACAATCTTTGAAGATGAAGAACTTCTCTCTCTAAAACCCCTCTATTCTCTCTCTAATTTTGGTAAGATGATATGAGAAAATGAGGGTGAAAGGTGTTATATTAAAGAAGAGATCGGGTAAAAATGTTACAAAAATCTGGACCGCGTCAATTATGCGGTGCACTTTGCGACCGCAGAATCAACATGCGGTCCGCATAGTGACCGCAGAATGGCCTCAAAATTACACAGGTTCTGTTATAGAATGCGACCAATATGCGGTCCGCATTCTTGATCTGCGGTCGCAAAGTGCACCGCAGATTCACTATGCGATCGCATTTCGACCGCATTTTCAACATGATTTTTGGGAGGCTTCTGTTAAGCTTTGCGGCAAGAATGCGGTCCGCATAACAGGTTTGCGGTCGCATTCTTGACCGCATATTTGACATTTTTTCTGGAAAACTTTATTCTCTACATTTTTGACACTTAAATCACTACCAAGGGTCCGAACCGCGGCGAGCTTGCGAGCCGCGAAGAATTCTACGCATTCCTAACACATTATTCGGACCATGACACCACAGCTACTAGGTTTTATGCACAAAAATTTTACGGGGCCTTACATCCTCCCCCCCCCCCTTAAGATCATTCGTCCTCGAATGAGGATTTGAGAATGAGTTGGCTTTGAAAGACATGCTATGCAAACTATCAAAATTTTGACTAACTCTTATATTTTAGAAAAATTTCGCCAGAGTTTCCTTTGTATTATGGACATATCCACCTGTCAGAGGGTCCCCGAAACACGTTACCAAACAACAATACACAAGTACAACACTTTTCACAACTGGTATACACTTTCTTACCTCAACGAATGCACATATTCTATCACATTGTTAATATTGCACATAAACTAGTCACTTCAATGAATTCTTACCTTATTTAACCATTTTAACACACCACGTACACTTAACAAACCATTACCAATCTACGCTTACTATTAGTTGTTTATTTAACACGCGAATATTTATAAGGATTTCATTTATCAAGAAAGGTTCAAGTGACCCAAGGTAACAACACATTTAACTCATTACAAAATGAAGGGGACTTTACTAATACTAAGAGGGAAACAACTTAGACAAGATGACAGTTACTAGGAGTAGGAAAGTTACCTAATTTCTTCTAGGCTTGATCAAACAAATAGGGGTACTTTTCCTTCATATCTTTTTCCGCTTCCCATGTGGCCTCCTCAACTTGTTGACTTCGCCACAATACTTTAACAGAGGCAACTTCCTTATTTCTCAACTTACGGACTTGCCTATCAAGAATGGCAACTGGAACTTCTTCATATGACAAATCTTCATTAACCTCTATAGCTTCGACCGGCATGATGGTGGATGGATCTCCAATCACTTTCTTCAACATGGACACATGGAATACCGGATGCACCGATGACATCTCAGGAGGCAACTCTAGCCTATAAGCAACTTGACCAATCCTTTGAACGATCCGATATGGCCCGACATACCTAGGACTCAATTTCCCTTTCTTTCCAAATCGCATGACTCCCTTCATAGGAGATACCCTCAAGAACGCCCAATCATCGACTTGAAACTCCAAATCCCTTCGGCGAACGTCTGCATAGGATTTTTGACGACTCTGTGCTGTTTTCATTCTCTCCTAAATAACCTTGACCTTTTCCATAGCTTCGTACACCATATTTGGCCCTAGCAATTCCGCTTCACCTACCTCAAACCACCCGATTGGCGACCTACATCTTCTCCCGTACAATGCCTCAAATGGGGCCATCTGAATGCTAGCATGATAGCTATTATTGTAAGCAAATTTTATCAGTGGCAAGTGTTCATCCCAATTCTATGCATTCCTAACACATTATTCGGACCATGACACCACAGTTACTAGGTTTTATGCACAAAAATTTTTACGGGGCCTTACATGTAAAAAAAAAAAAAACTGAAAAATATTCCTCTTATTATACAGGTGGGCGCCTGATTCTAAGATACACAAATGTAATCCCTTGTTCTACAGGTGGACGCCTATTTCTAAGACATGAAAATGTATTCCCTCGTTATACAGGTGGGCGCCTAATGCTAAGACATGAAAATGTATTCCCTCGTTATACAGGTGGGCACCTAATGCTAAGACATGAAATGTATTCCCTCGTTATACAGGTGGACGCCTAATGTTAAGACATGAAAATGTATTCCCTCGTTATACAGGTGGGCGCCTAATATTAAGACATGAAATGTATTCCCTCATTATACAGGTAGGTGCCTAATTGCTAAGACATGAAATGTATTCCCTCGTTATACAGGTGGGCGCCTAATGCTAAGACATGAAAATGTATTCCCTCGTTATACTCAGGTGGGCGCCTAATGCTAAGACATGAAATGTATTCCCTCGTTATACAGGTGGGCGCCTAATTGCTAAGACATGAAAATGTATTCCCTCGTTATACAGGTGGGCGCCTAATTGCTAAGACATGAAATGTATTCCCTCGTTATACAGGTGGGCGCCTAATGCTAAGACATGAAATTTAAAGATTGAATTATTATCAGGAGAAAAAATTCATCTAACTAAGATTTTGATATCTTTGGAGAAAGATTCATCAGACTAAGATTTTGACGCTAGGAGATAATTCCTCAGACAAAGTCTAAATTGTTGTGATCTCACGAGAAAGATTCATCAGACCGAGATTTTGATGTCTTAGGAGAAAGATTCATCAGACTAAGACTTTGACGCTAGGAGATAATTCCTCAAACTAGGTCTAAATTGATATGATCTCAAGAGAAAGATTCATCAGACTGAGATTTTTTCATCTCAGGAGAAACTTTGCACTGCTTTGTTCCTGTTACAAACAAAGAAAAATCTTATCAGTTTCTTGAAAATAATGGTCGGTTGTGACCTTCTTGCTGGGGATGATCTCCTCCTTCCCTTAACACTTTATGTCATCTTCTTTCTTCCTCAAATAGGTAATTGACTTCAGAACTACTTTCCTCAACACTCGTATCGTCTTTCTTCGAATGCTGGGGATAACACTGCTGGGAAATGATTTACTTACCTGCTGGAGTTAATACTGCTGGGGAATCTCCTTCCTTCCCCTTCTTCTTCTTTTTCTTTTCTTATATTTTTTTTTTCAAAACTACCCTCTTCAAAAACTTTTATTGTCTCTCAATACTGTTGAGGATCAAAAAATGTTATCCGCTGGGGATAACGCTGTTGAGGATAACACAGCTGGGGAAATTTTATTCCTTCAAAATCAGTATTTTATTCTTTTGAAAGCTGCTGGGGATGACAGTGGCTTCTTGCTTTTCTGAATCCAAGTTTCATCTTTTTGTTCTGTCCGCTAGGGATATGATTCCTTTCATTGAAACTTTTTATTTTCTTTCTTTTCACACTGCTGGGGATAATACAGATTCAAGGGCCACTTCCCTTAAAACTAATGTCATCTTTCTTCTTCCTCAAATGGATACATGTCTTCCAGAAAATTTTCCAAATAAAAGGAAAATTTTCTGCCCCAGTTCGATAATCTTCCTTGTGGCACGCCTTTTCGTCATTAACGCAATTTCCTTTTCCTACTTTAAATCAAAGAAAACTTGTTAGTTTAAAACACGGTGGTTGGTTGTGACGATCCTGCTGGGGACAGTTCTCCTTCGCTTTCCCTGCTCTGCATTTCATTGTCAAAACTTGCTATTTGCTGGGGATGATATTCCTAGCTCGGTGTCACGACCCCAATCCCGGTCGTGATGGCGCCCAACATAACCGTTAGGCAAGCCCGACCATTAACACTCTCATCCCGAGCATGAAGCTCAAATCAATTACCTAAACATCTATATCAACAATAAAGCTAAACTGTATAACCACCACAAAGATCTAGGGTCACGAGTCTAGAGCCTCTAAACATGATCGGATAACAATATCTAAACCAAATACTTAAGTATGAATAATGTATATACAAAGAAAAACTAGAATAAGAAGAGGAGCCAGGTCCTGCGAACGCCAGCAGCTACCTCATCAACTTGGATGAATACTGATAAAAACTGGAATGCTGGTCTATCCCTCCTGTGTACCTGAATCTGCACACAAAGGTGCAGGGAGTAGGGGTGAGTACTAAGTACTCAGTGAGTAATAAATATATAAAAGCAGCTGAAAGTAGGAAATCCACAGAATACCTCAATATGAAGCTAAACTACAGTCCGAATCTCCTACGAACTAGCATCAATAGTACAACACAGCTACCACAGAATAATTCAACATATAAAGATGCAATGCAATGCACATAACCGCTACGGCGTGTAGCCCGATCCATTTAACATCGACGGCGCTCACTGGGGGTGTGTACAGACTCCGGAGGGGCTCCTACAGCCCAAGCGCAATACTGCTGCGGCGTGCAGCTATCAACCGCTGCGGAGTGCATCCCGATCCTCATATAAACCGCTGCGGCGTGCATCCCGATCCATCCTTAGTCCACATTAATCAGATAAGTCACAAAACAGTTCATTTTTCTTAATTCAAATTTCCAGTTCATAATTTATGAAAAATACTTTAAGTTTTATTTAATTTGCAAAAAAACCGGTGACTTAGCATTTCAATACTGTGATTTCAAATTCCATGACTGAGATCAGTGATTAAGCAAGTAAAGCTATCACATAAATATATTCCCCTAGGGATACTACAGGTCGGCACAAGGCCCCAAACAAGGCTTACAGCCCACAGATATGTCAACACAGTGTATTTCCATCACTATTAGCATATTACTTATATCCGGGATGGACCAAGTCTCAATCCCTAGTCACAATCATTCTCACACCTGCCACGGGGTGCGAGCCACGCCCTACTAGCTTCACAATGTGCTAAGCCGGGGTTTCGAACCCTCAGGCTACAATATACACAAACTACTCACCTCTAGCCGGCCGAAGACTCATCTGCAATGCCTTTTCCTTTTTAATTTGCCACCTCGTGCGTAGAATCTAGTCAAACCACAATAATTATATCAATTACGGGTCAAAGAAACATAACCCACTTCAATTTATACGAAATACGCGTAAATGCACTAAGTTGGTAAAAACCCGACCCCGGGCCCGCTGTCCGAAAAATTCGGAAAGTTATACCAATGCGATCCTCGTCTCGCCACGAGTCCGTGCATATAAAATTTATCGAAATCGGAGTTCGAGTGGCCTTTCAGAACTCAAAATCTCGTTTTCAATACCTAGGCCACAATTCTTCACAATTTGTACCCAAATTCATGAAGATTGATGTTAATTCTACCATAAAATTATGTTTTTGAGTCAAGAAACTTACCTCCGATGAATACCCGATGATTTCCCAGTGTTTTCCCGTGATTTCTTCTCTCTAGTGCTCAAAATTGTGTTTTGGGTGAATGAACCCGCGACTACACTGTTTTGGATTTTAATTCACTGTCTGACCCAATTACTCTACGCGTTCGCGTGACCTCCCACGCGTTCGCGATGCTCAGCTCCAATTTACTCTTCGCGAACGCGACGCTGAACCACACGTTCGTGATGCATAATCTCCCAGCCGTCGGGTTCTTCTTCTACGCGAACGCGTATACTCCCACGCGAACGCGAAGCTCTCCCCTTTCCTTCTATGCGATCGCGACTCCCAGTCACGCGAACGCGAAGCTTCACCCTACCTTGCCTACGCGAACGCGACGCCCTAGTCGCGAACGCGATCCTTTAGCCCATCTGGCCTTCGCGAACGTGACTGCCTTCACGTGAACGCGAAGGCTTATTTCTTGCTGCACAGACCTGCAATTTTCTGCAGGTTTTTTCCAAGTTTAAAATGCCCGGATGATGGTCTGAATTCATCCCGAGGCCCCCGGGACCTCAACGAAAACCACCAACTTACTCCAAAACATGATACGGAATTGTTCCAATCATAAAAACACCATCCTAAACATCAAAATCACCGTTTACACACGGATTCAAGCCGAAGTTTCTTCAAAACTTTCGAAACTAACATTCAATCCAAAACCCGATCAAACGACGTCCGAATGACCTGAAACTTTGCAGACATATCCAAAATCACATAACGAAGCTACAGGAACTGTCGGAATTCCATTCCAACCCCCGGATCAAAATCTCACCTACCGTCCGGTTTTCGCCAAAATTTAACCTTAGCCAATTCAAGCCTAAAACTACACCGGACCTCCGAATTCGATTTCGATTGCTCTCCTAAGTCATAAATGATCCCCCGAAACAAGTCGAATGATCAAAATCCTATTCCGAGCACTCTAACTCAATAGTCAACTCTAGGTTGACTTCCCATATTCAAGCTTCCGTCAAACATGCTATTTGTTTCATTTTCAACCTGAATTACTCCTAACTCACCCGATATACTCTAATACTGATATAAAAGCATAAAATATGTACATTCAAGGTAACGGGGTGGTAATTCCCGTAACGACGAGCCGGGTCGTTACATTCTCCCCAACTTAAACAAACGCTCGTCCTCGAGCGTACCCAGAGTTGTACTAGAAGCAACCCAATAGTTGAATGACCTTGCCAAGCATATATTCGGGGTAGTACCACGTTACCCTATCTATCATAAGTCCGATAACATAATATAGCTGAACTTCCGCAATCCATCTGAAACATAGACCACACTGCCCTTTCCGAAATCATATACCAAATCTGAATCCCCCGTCCATGCTCGGAATACACCCGAACCAACTGTAATAACCCATACTCACCACTCTGGGTGAGATCTTATGGTGTACCAAACAAACTAATCACTCGAGACGATGCCCTCTAATCACCACAATTTCCCACGATAACCAGTTACTACTGAAAACCCTTTTTCCATTAGCTAAAGTCTTATTCCAACACCTTCATATATTGCCCACGGTAACCAAACACGCGATATATCGAATCCATCTCTCAGGTCATCCATTCGCGAATCCATTTCCCTTTTTAACTGATACCACAATGGATTTCGGAGCCAAACCTCAATGTTACCTTTCTAATCAGCTTAAACCACATATGCCCGCACTCATTAACGGCTCCAACGATCATTTCAATTATAACAAACCGCACTGGTGATATGACACCTCAACACCGGCCTAAGCCACGATGAGCACAACACAGGCTCCAATAGGAAACGACTGAACATACTCAACTCATGACAACTAACTCAAACACAAGAGCTGTAATTCAAATTCTCCGTACCATCATAACATATGACTGAGATCTCGTCTCACATTACAGAAATAGAGTACCTAAACTCTCATCGAAAGGTCATAACATCATATGGCTTTGCCACAACTTATGATTCCATCCAAACACTATTACCCATGAAGCACCTCAAGTCATCTCATTATGCTCAAAACAGTCAGCCACGCACAGATCTAGGTCTGAACCTAGGAGTCAATCTCATCCAGGTGAAACAATTAAGATACGTCATCAAATCTTGTAAGGACACAACCGATGCGCCAGTCGCTGAGCGACACCCTAACACTGACTTTCCTCAGAGACTAGGAAGTATAGTACACAAGGTAGCCTATAGAAAAACTATGCTCCGTATTACACGGTTGCGGTGTGCAACGTGCTCAAAATTACATACCCGTGGCGGCGTGCCACCCGATCCAGATACCATACCTGTGGCGGTGTGCCACCCGATCCAAATAACCTGTGGCGGCGTGCCACCCGATCCACACAAAACTCTCACAACAAGAAATGCACACCGAGTCAAATTTCTCATTACAATACACATATATATAGCCTCAAGCTCGGCCACAAGAAACGCATCCTACAAAGTTCCCCAATACCGGAACTGAATCAATAGTAGAAACCTCTGCACTGATATCCGCCACGAAGGCCCAATTGACAAAGCAATACCTACGAGCCGCCCGCTGGTCCTGGGTACAACTACCCTGCTGGAGCATACTCTGATGCACTCTGCTAAGCAATTTATGCCATTTCCGACATAGTCCATACCACATTAGTCTGGACGACCTAACTTATGACAACCAGTCTGAAATCAAGTATCATAACTCAAATTCATCATATCGAGCTAAGGGAGAGCCACTAGGGCTTCCAATTTCCAGTAATCGCTAAACGGTTCCGATACACACGATATACAACCACTGCATAGGCGGATTATGAGGACTTCTAGTCTCCATCACCTGTATAACACATGAATCACTATGCCTGATCCCACACTCCTCTGTACGAATACTTAACACACATCAAGCATCCATTCATACCACGAGAGTCATTCAGAAATTTCCCTATGCCATAAACAACTCAATCATCACAATCGATCCAACGAGAGAATACCACCATACCACTAGATATTATCAATTTACAATACCTTGCCCTTTTTTGATCATAAACCCTGCCAATTCACTAGAATAGTAGTATCATTTCATTTTAATCACTAGAAAGATCGATTCTTAAATTACCTGCAGCTGCCCGCGCTGCTCATTAATTTTTTTTGACTTCCCATATATTATGAATTGGTCTCAAAACCGTAAACATGCCATTATCAGCTTCACATAACACATCGTATATACCATACCACTCTAATATAACATGGGAACTTCTATCCCTTTTCTGCACCGCAAACATCGACGCATTCAACTAGTCAAGGACTTCCATGATTCCATATAGAGGAAAACCCATTACACATTCCCAGCTTCACATACCAACATGAATATACTCACTTTCAAACCACGGTAGAACACATCACAAACTCTTTCTCCCAATTCATTGCATAAGTTTAACTGCCAGGACTGAGTCCTTTTACCCACATCGAGCTACGCAACTGCCAGCACTCAAGAGCTTTGTTGCACAATATTTGCAAGACTCATTACTTCGAACACCTACCAGGAACTAATCGTATCCTTATCACACCGTTTCAATTTATCAACAAGTTGTTCCATTTACCCAATTTCCTTTCTGATTCATCTTTAATTTAATATTAGTCTTTACTGTAGCATTACAATATCTCAACTCATGTTACCACATGAGGCTCATACACAAGACTACACGGTCTCAGGCTCACAGGCAGCTAAATACTCTCTTAATGTTTCCCAGAAGTACCACGTTCTACAATGTTTTATTTTGAAGAACTTCCTGCGATTTGTAATTCGTTGTCATTACCTCCCAATACGGATACATAGAATCCCATCATTCACATAACATAACACAAGTCTTGATTCCTTCTAACGAAACCACCGTCTTTAGACATATACACAATCTTAATACACCTGACTATTACAAGCAAAATCTTGAACACCGCAAAACCATTCTCGAGCGTCATTCACCCTTATTCAATTATAATTCAACTGGCTTATTAAACAAAACCACTCGTTCCTTGTTAGAACTCTGGCACCACAGAACATGATTACATACAGATGCATTTAGCTATCTTTCTTTCCTATACACCGAACATTCTTCACCAGCAGCAATTCAAACCATCCTATTATTTCTTCATATCTACGAAGCACCATAACCTTTATCTAAATTTTCCAACAACTTCGAGACAGAATCAACATAGCACACAACAGTGCAATCAGTTAATCAATAACAACCTCCCCAACTTGGCTCGGAGCCATACATCAAAGCAATTTTAGCCGCTCATAGCATTCTTTACTCAAATGATGCCACAATGTTATGGTGAGATTAAACTCAAATGATTTACAAGCTTGACAAAGACTCGAATCATCAGAGACCTTAACCCTTCTGCAATTCTTGCATTTATACACGCACCACAGTTAAGCCTACTCTATTTAGGTGACAGAAATCTTTTCTAAGTCCTAAATATTTTTCAAAAATTTCGACAGAGTTTCCTTTGTAAATTGGCCTATCCACCTTCCAGAGAATCACCAAACCATTCTAACAATACATCCACAACTCAACAAGACATCACAATTCATTTTAACAACATTAAATCTCAATACTATACGAATCATATTATCACAAATTATACCTGAACCTGCGCTACACCCGCTCGCATCATAACACATATCAAATACCCTTCAATTACACATCCGAATCCACCCACCTACTTTGCATCAATCTAGCATTTCAGTACAACACCTTCCACCAGGATATACATAGCATAATCACTTTAGTCTTCCTGAGTCTAAACTCGTTTTACTACACGTAAGGCACTTTACCTTCCAACTAAGAGATATGATAAATTTTCACCACGCTCATAGCTCGGGGCTACTCAACAGATTACAATAAGGATCTAACACCTGACAGCTCGTACATTATTAAGCTGCCATTTCTACAGTTAGGGACAATACCGGTCATATAAGTTTCGTAATACTAGCTCACAAAATCAGCACCTTGGTGCTCATGTCATAGACAAAGATCTGGCCTCAAGTCCTCCCGACTGGCCCAACATGAACTCACGAAGATTATATCTCGTCCTCGATCAGGAAATCACAAGCCATCAAGGTAATCATATTACTGAGCGCTCGATGCGTACATAGGCGTGTGGAAGGAATTCCAAAGATTATATCTCAAGCTGAATCAAGTACGCACGATAAGAATTCCAAGAAATGTGAAGTGTTTCCTAAAGGTTTGCAGCCTCCCGAGGATAAATACAGGCGTCCCCGTACCGATCCATGAGACTCTACCAACCGATTCAAGACTCATGGGTCCTAGCAACCTAGGCTCTGATACCAACTTGTCACGACCCCAATCCTGATCGTGATGGCGCCCAACATAACCTCTAGGCAAGCCCGACCATTCACACTCTCATCCCGAGCATGAAGCTCAAATCAATTACCTGAACATATATATCAACAATAAAGCTAAAACTGTATAACCACCCCAAAGATCTAGGGTCACGAGTCTAGAGCCTCTAAATATGATCGGATATCAATATCTAAACCAAATAATTAAGTATGAATAATGTATATACAAAGAAAAACTTGAATAAAAGAGGAGCCAGGTCCTGCGAACGCCAGCAGCTACCTCAGCAACTCGGATGAATACTGATAAAAACTGAAATGCTGGTCTATCCCTCCTGTGTAATTGAATCTGCACACAAAGGTGCAGGGAGTAGGGGTGAGTACTAAGTACTCAGTGAGTAATAAATATATAAAAGCAGAGCTGAAAGTAGGAAATCCACAGAATACCACAATATGAAGCTAAACTACAGTCCGAATCTTTTACGAACTAGCATCAATAGTACAAAACAGCTACCACAAAATAATTCAACAGATAAAGATGCAATGCAATGCACATAACCGCTATGGCGTGCAGCCCGATCCATTTAACGTCGACGGTGCTCACTGGGGGTGTGTACAGACTCCGGAGGGGCTCCTACAGCCCAAGCGCAATACTGCTGCGGCGTGCAGCCCGATCCTCATATCAACCGCTGCGGCGTGCAACCCGATCCTCATATAAACCGCTGCGGCGTGCAGCCCGATCCATCCTCAGTCCACATTAATCAGATAAGTCACAAAACAGTTCATTTTTCTTAATTCAAATTTCCAGTTCATAATTTATGAAAAATACTTTAACTTTTATTTAATTTGCAAAAAAAAACCGGTGACTTAGCATTTCAATACTGTGATTTCAAATTCCAAGACTGAGATCAGTGATTAAGCAAGTAAAGCTATCACATAAATATATTCCCATAGGGATACTACAGGTCGGCACAAGGCCCCAAACTAGGCTTACAACCTACAGATATGTCAACACAATGTATTTCCATCACTATTAGCATATTACTTATATCCGGGATGGACCAAGTCTCAATCCCCAGTCACAATCATTCTCACACCTGCCACGGGGTGCGAGCCACGCCCTACTAGCGTCACAATGTGCTAAGATGGGGTTTCGAACCCTCAGCTACCATATACACAAACTACTCACCTCTAGCCGGCCGAAGACTCATCCGCAATGCCTTTTCCTTTTGAATTTGCCACCTCGTGCGTAGAATCTAGTCAAACCACAACAATTATATCAATTACGGGTCAAAGAAACATAACCCACTTCAATTTATACGAAATACGCGTAAATGCACTAAGTTGGTAAAAACCCGACCCCGGGCCCGCTGTCCGAAAAATTCAGAAAGTTATACCAATGCGATCCTCGTCTCGCCAGGAGTCCGTGCATATAAAATTTATCGAAATCGGAGTTCGAATGGCCTTTCAAAACTCAAATCTCGTTTTCAATACCTAGGCCACAATTCTTCACAATTTCTACCCAAATTCATGAAGATTGATGTTAATTCTACCATAAAATTATGTTTTTTAGTCAAGAAACTTACCTCCGATGAATACCCGATGATTTCCCAGTGTTTTCCCATGATTTCTTCTCTCTAGGGCTCAAAATTGTGTTTTGGGTGAATGAACCCGCGACTACACTGTTCTGGATTTTAATTCACTGCCTGACCCAATTACTCTACGCGTTCGCGTGACCTCCCACGCGTTCGCGATGCTCAGCTCCAATTTACTCTTCGCGAATGGAACGCTGAACCATGCGTTCGCGATGCATAATCTCCCAGCCGCCGGGTTCTTCTTCTACGCGAATGTGTACACTCCCACGCGAACGCGAAGCTCTCCCATTTCCTTCTACATGATCGCGACTCCCAGTCATGCGAACGCGAAGCTTCACCCCACCTTGCCTATGCGAACGCGATGCCCTAGTCGCGAACGCGATGCTTTAGCCCATCTGGCCTTCGCGAACGCAACTGCCTTCACGCGAACGCGAAGGCTTATTTCTTGCTGCACAGACCTGCAAATTTTTGCAGGTTTTTTCAAAGTTTAAAATGCCCGGATGATGGTCCGAATTCATCCCGAGGCCCCCAGGACCTCAACGAAAACCACCAACTTACTCCAAAACATGATACGGACTTGTTCCAATCATAAAAACACCATCCTAAACATAAAAAGCACCATTTACACACGGATTCAAGCCTAAGTTTCTTCAAAACTTCCGAAACTAACATTCTATCCAAAACCCGATCAAACGACGTCCGAATGACCTGAAAATTTGCAGACATATCCAAAATCACATAACGAAGCTACAGGAACTGTCAGAATTCCATTCCGACCCCCAGATCAAAATCTCACCTACCGTCCGATTTTCGCCAAAATTCAACCTTAGCCAATTCAAGCCTAAAACTACACCGGACCTCCGAATTCGAATATGATTGCTCTCCTAAGTCATAAATGATCCCCCGTAACTAGTCAAATCATCAGAATCCAATTCCGAGCACTCTAACTAAATAATCAACTCTAGGTTGACTTCCCATATTCAAGCTTACTTCAAACATGCTATTTGTTTCATTTTCAACCTAAATTACTCCTAACTCACCCGATATACTCTAATACTGATATAAAAGCATAAAATATGTAAATGCAAGGTAACGGGGTGGTAATTCCCGTAACGACGGGCCGGGTCGTTACACTCGGGTATTGATATATTCCATCAAGAGAAAGGAGGCAGACTAGTAAGAAGGCTGACCACATAGGGGGGCGAACCGAAAAACTCAGCTTTTCGGAGCGGACCAATCTTCCGTGCCGCCCCCCCCTTACTCTCTCTCTATAAAAAATCCTGCGAGAAGCGTGAAGAGCTAAGACACTAATGTCGTGGCGAAGGTTAGACCTCATAAAGTCAGCGAAGCTAAGGTTTCGTATGTGTTATATATCCTTTCGATCGAGCGAGGTATCAGAGCAGAGTTTTGGGTAAAACCTGCTCTGCATTTCATTGTCAAAACTTTCTGTTTGCTGGGGATGATATTCCTGCTGGGGATTAGTTTTTCCCTTTCTTGCTTCCTCGCCCTCCTTGACGACTTTTGTTCACAAGCCTTTCACTATTGTTTTCCACTGGTATCTTGACCGCCCAAATTCCCATGTCAGTGACTCCGCTTGAGGATCTTGCATGTTTTATAGATGAAACATTTTTTCGTTCATCCATGTCACTAAAAATTCTTTTTTTGGTGGGGATATCCCTCTTCTTTTGTAGCATATCTTAGGAATGAGCATTTCCCCGACCTTTGAGTCTCATTGGCCTTGGCCTCGAGGTTATCAACCTACGCTTTTTGCTGGAGATATCCTCCGTGACACTGATACATCCCTTTGTCAATTTCCTCTTGCTGGGAAGTGTCCTTTTGACACTGGCCTTGCCTTTGTTCCCTCCTGACTTATACCAGTTAGGTGTACTAATCAGATCTCGTCTTGCATAATTGGAAAACCGATGGCATATTTTGAAGTCATTTCTTACTTGTTTTGACCAAACAGACTCTACTGGGGAATTTTGATGAAAGGAGAAAGATAAAAGGAAACCAATATAGAAGATAAAGAAAAGATGACTTTCTAACAAAAGAAATTATAAAATAAAACCTTATCAAAAGCGGATACCGACTCTAATGGTCATGAATGCACATATGGCCTATCCTCCGTCGTCAATCGTCTTTCAAGATTTATGTCTGGTGATTTTCATCTGACTCTTCATCTTTATTCGACTTGTAGTGCCCGAAGGGTTTTCACTATCAAGCCTCTCTCATTTCAATTTTTCTCTCAGCTTTTATTGCTTTATGGTGTCTGTGAAGGTTTTCACCAATAAGACTCTCTCATTTGTATTACTCTTCAGCTGGGGATTGAGGGTGTCACCGCTAAGACTCTCTCATATTTCTTCTGCTGGAAATCAGAGTCTTATGTTCTGACATGACTCTCTCACTCGCCTGACGTGGCATCTTTCTAAGACTGATCGGAAGGTCTTTCTTTGGACCGTAATGTGGGATTTGGATAGGGCTAGAAAGAAAGGGTATTAAAGGCTCGAACCATTTCGATTTTGGGTTCACAATTTACAACCTTCGGACCTAGATTTGTTTATAACAAACACAATTATTTGCCCCAGTTTCTTGTTTGGGGATTTTTTATTTTTATTCACACTATGACCGAGCTGTGAGGCGCCTACGTATCCTCTTTGAGGAATCAGGCCAAACGTAGTTCCCAATTCCTTGTTGTTCTATTTCTCCTTTTCATTCATTTTTCTTTTATTTTCTTTTTTGTTATATTTTTTTTTCTTTTTTTTATTTTCCCTTTTTGTTTTTCTTTCTTTTCTTTTCTCTTTTTGCCTTTCTTGTTTTCTTCTTTTCTCTTCTTTTTCTATGTGTTCCTCTGCTACTGAGTCCGAATGAGGGGTATGAAAGAAAATACATAAGGCTCAAAACGTTAACGAAGGATAAAATGTTTGGGTAGCAAAACAAAATGCCTTCATCATTCCAATCTTCAAAACATGCCAAGTGCAAACAATACAATTAAACATTCATCATATCTTTTAGAGCACTGTTGGGCAATACTCTCATTTTCATTATTATGAACGACCCCACGTCAATTCGGCCAGCTCACCTTTACGGTTTTCTTCATGTTTTCCTTGTCCCGGTTTCACACGACTCGGGCTCCAAAAGATCTCATTATGTTCTTATTTCCCTTCAAATGTCACGATCACCATTACAATGGTTCATGATTAACTTTTAAGTTTAGTCCCATAGCTGTGCGCATGTCATGTCAGTAGAATCGGCGTTTGAACAAATATAAAGATAAAAAGAACTGAGACAAAGAAGATTACTGGGGGTAGCAAAAGATTGAATGTTTCATTAACGGCGAAACGGTTCAATAAAAAATCAAACAAAACAAACCAAAGTACAACACTGAAATGAAACTTTGGCAAAACTTAAGCAAACTGATCTGACAAAGATGGAAGAATAAGAGGGTTTGACCACAAGACAAAATCCGGATTACAACCCTGAAAATAACCAGGACAACAGAAATGACAACAAAATAAACCACCAAAAATCCTCCCAATTACCAAACGAGGCGTCTTAGCCACTAAATTTCACACCAAGATTGTTGGCATTTTCACAAGTCTTTATCATGTTATTTTGAGCAAACGGCTTCTGGGTTACCTCTGCCGGCTTATTTTTACGATCAATCATTCCTGCCATACGCGTCTCGTTATGCACTGGAGAGGGACTTTGGCCAGTGTTTGTTGCATTTGGATTTGGCACAACAATGTTGCCTGTATCAATAAGCTTTTGAATTGCATTCTTTAGACTCCAACATGCATCTATGTCGTGTCCTAGGGCATCTGAACAGTATGCACATCTTTGAAAAAGATTAAACTTCTTCGGAAGAGGATTCAGCATTTTTATCTTAATCGGCTTCAACATGCCCAACTTCCTTTGCCTCTGGAACAAACTGGCGTATGATTCTCCCAAAGGGGTGAGAGCCTTTTCTCATTTCAGTAGCCTCTCATTTCTAAAGGCCTGATTTGGCCTAAAACCTGATCCGTGGGGTTTCTGGTATGCTCGTGGGGAGAAGTAAGGGCCAGGAGAATTATAAGGATATCCATGGGTTTGATATAGAGGGCCTTTAGCAAAGACGACCACTGGACCTTGTCGTTGGAGAGGTTCAACCTGCGGGCTCTGTTTGGGGCCCTGGTGAGCAACCTCGGAGGGGTAATGTTGGGCAACATGAGCTTCGGGTGGGTGTTTATTGTCGGGAACAGTGGATGTGACTGGAGGGCACTCCTGAGAAAAGATAGATGGATATCAAGTGATGGAGCTATTGGGGTGGCTGAAAAAGTTGTGATAGGCGGGTATATATGGGGAGTGCGGGGGATCATCTGGCATTGCGCTCGGTGTTCGGGTAAGGACAGAGTCCAGGAAGCTAGGTGGTGGAGAGGGTGGTGTTTTCTCATCAATCCACGCCCGATACATGTCCGCCACATGTTGTTTCAACATTGTGACCTCTTCTACTAACTCGTGGTTCCGTTCAACCAGTTGTTGTCGGGTATCAGTACCAACCCACTTGGTCTTGAGATTCTCTGCCATGCTCTTTTGCCTCTGGTTTTTTGCAGGGAAGAGGTACCACAACCAACCACCTTAATTTTATTAACAATTCAAAACAAAATATGTTTGAAATTGACTCATTCATTTCCCCTTATTAACAACATCTTCTTTTTTATTTTATTTTTATTTTTATTTTATTTTTATTATTTTTTAATTGCGGTCGAATCTTATGGAGATTGCCTACGTATCATGACCCCGCATGAATCAGACCTTGCGTAGTTCATCCATGAAAGGACAATAATAATAAGATATTTTTCTTTTTTTACAGGAATTTTCAATTTTCACAATTAAACAAACTTGATTACAAAGTTTTAAAAACTAGCCATACTAACAGATTTTGATGAAAAGAAATACTTAAAGACTTGAAAATCAAACACCATATGATCTAATCAAAAGAAATATAAATTAAAAAAAAACTAGCAGATTCCTCTCTGTTTGCGAATTTCAACCAAATGGCTATTTTTGCAAACGTGGCCCCTTCTCAACTCCATATGAATTTTGAGGCCGGGAAGGATTTCTTTACAAACTTGTCCATTCTTTTACGAAGACAGCCTTTCGACAACTGAAAGATGCTATAAGGCTATCTCGGCAAAAACGGTTTAAAACACCGCCGAAACTAACTTGGCTTAATTTGACCAAAAACTCAAGCATTTACTTTCCACTGACTCTTTTTTTTTCAGTTAAAATAAAAGACATGGTTTTGTAAACACGACCTTTTAGCACCTCGGGGACGAAGATTTTAAGGTTGTGTTTAGCTAATTGACCAAAAATCCTAAAAATGACGAAAAGTGGCCATTTATGCAAAGTCAGCCTTTTGGCGTCCCTCTCGGGAACATTCGACTATTTTTGGAAAAAGCGTCATCACCTGACTTATTTATGACAAAAAATTAAATTTTTGATATATATATTTTTTTCTTTTTATTATTTCGAATTAAAACAAAAGAGCCGGTATTGCAAATACGGCCTTTCAGGTACATTCGGCTATTTTTGAAAACGGCGTCACTGACTTATTTACGACGAAAAATTAATTTTGATATTTTTTGGCTATTTTTTGCAAAAGATGAGGTTGGACCTGATAAAGGTTGCCTACGTATCTCACATCCAGTGAGAATCAAACCAGCATAGTTCGGTCTAATAAAAACAAACTACAATTTGTAAATGAAATAAACTATTTTTTATTTTATTGAAAAACAAGTAAACTATATTTTTTTTATTTTATTTTAAGAATAAAACTCACATTTTTTTTATTTAAAATTTTTTTTTCTTTTTCTGTTTAAAAAAAACAATTTTTTTTCATTTTTCTCAATATTTAAAAACCGGTCTGCATGCAAGTTTGAAGCAAATAAATGCGTAAAATAAATAGGATGCAACAGGATGGTCTTTTCATTTCAGGTCCTCCGTACTAGACGGACCCAACCCCTGTGTTGAGTCCCCTAAGTCAAATGCAACATGATGCAAACAAACGTTCCTACTAGGGATCTGGCATGAAGCTTTGTTATTCTAGGCTTAAAAACCCGGGTTTATTGTTCTAGACCTGGCTTACCCGAGCGGACAGCTCGAGCCGAGGAGGAGGCAGCAACCCGGGAACACAAAAGCTTCACCGATTTTGCAACTTATCCAAACATCATTCTAAAGTGAGAATTAGACACTATACAGAAAAGAAGTCACACGAAGTGCACCCTTCTTCATGATTTTGAAGACTCAGAGAGGAGATTGGTTTCGGCACAATTTATATGTACAATCCACAAAATATCAAAGCGGAAAAAGCAACATTTAGCGCATTAAATACAAACATATAATAAAATCAGATAATAATAAGCCAAATACAACAATTATTCAAAGCTCGAGTTCTTAAACCCTGAACCAGTGGTTCTGGGTCTGCGTCCCCAGCAGAGTCACCAGAGCTGTCACACCTCCTTTCTACGCTGACCCGCGAGGGCGCGAGAGAGTTTTTCCACTTAAGGGACAATTGAAATGAGATTTATTTAATTAATTCAGAGTCACCACTTGGGAGATTTATGGTGTCCCAAGTCACCGGTTGAATCCCGGATCGAGGAAAAAATTGACTCTGTATTACAGTCCACGAACTAGAAATCCTATGTAAGGAATTCTGTTAAACCGAGAGAAGGTGTTAGGCATTCCGAGTTTCGTGGTTCTAGCATGGTCGCTCAACTGTCATATTCGGCTTATTTACCTGATTTATACCATGTTTCAAATTTTGTGCAAAATTTAACTTTTAAAACGGCTTTTAAATATTATTGTTTACGAAAGGGAACGTCACCTAAAAATATGTTTTGGATCACGTCACATGAAATGCACCCAAATCCTAACACATCTTTTATTTGACGTTTTCATATTTAGATTTGGGTTGTATGAAATACACACCCAAATTTAAGAATGTGATTTATTAAAAAAAAATCGCGCCTAAAGTGACTAACGTATTTTTTACTTTGCGGAGGGCCGTGAAAATTTATTAAATAGCATGCATTGATTTCAAAAGAGTTAAAATTAATTACATGATGGCCATGAATTATTTAATGAAAATGGCACACCTCAAATGTTTCTAAAAACAATACTAGTTTTGCAATGGCTATCTCTCCAAAAGGCCGTTCTTACGCAAAATTTATGCATTGTAGATGCTTTAAAATATCTCTTTTACCGTAGAAAGAAACTAATCTTTATCCTAATTTAATACCATTGACGAGGAAAACATAATAATTATAATCAAGTAAATCACTATTAAATTATGCAGTGAGTGATTACAAATGTTTGTAAGACTGAGACCAAAGCCAATGTGGAGGGGCCTATTCCTTTGTTTCCTTTATTTATTTATTTATGTTTAAAGCAGACATCTTTTAACAGAAAATGACATGGGAAAATGTAAAAAGCAGAGACTTTGAAATTGAAAAATAAGAAAAAATAAATAAATATCTTCTACCACCTAGCACATGCATAATAAATGGTACTCCTAGTAAGAAATCTTGCTTTGTTATTAAGAACTAAGCACGCACAGACATTGTGACGACCCAAAGGGTCATCACTTATTTAATTAATCATTTCGAGCTTCCGAGGCCTTGAAAACCTCATTCCATGTTGCCTCGATTTACGTGCACAATCCGAGCATGTAGCCGGAAAGATTTTGTGATAGAAAATATGAATTCTATGAGAAATTTGGATAAAAATGATATTAATATTGATATGGTTGACTTCGGTCAACATTTTTGGTAAACGGATCCGGACCCGAGATTGGATGGTCCCGAGAGGTCCGTAGGAAAATATGGGACTTGGACATGCGTCCGAGTCGAATTCCGAGGCCTAGAGCCCAAGTTATGAATTTTTCTATGAAATTGTTTTTGATGTAATTGTTAAAGGAAATGAATTAATTGACCTTGGTATCGGGCTCGTATTTTGGTTCCGACGCCCGGTACAAGTCTTAAATATTATATATGTGATTTCTGTAACGTTTGGTGACATTTGGATGTCGTTTGAGATGTTTTGGACCTTGAGTCCCAAGTTTGAAAGTTTTGAAAACCAAAGGTATGAAAATCATGAATTTGAGGCTTGATTTGATGAAAACGAGGTGATATTGGCGATGTGATCGCACGAACAAGTTCATAATGTGTTTTTGAGGTTGTGTACATGTTTGGTTTGGAGCCCGGGAGGCTCGGGTAAAGATTTGATAGGCCGTTGGATGAAATTCTGAATTTTTGCACTGCTGGTTTTTCACCCAGCTGTTGGCTTCGCAATTGCTAAGTATTTCTCGCAATTGCGAAGGGGACAGTGTAAGGCAAGGCTCGCAAATACGAACCTTGATCGCAAATGCGAACGCCTCATAACCCAGCCTTGTTCGCAAATGCGAACAATTGTTCGCAAATGCGAACAATGCCCTTTACTACCGGTGTTCGCAAATGCGAACATTAGTTCGCAAATGCGAACACTGCCCTTAAATGCCTGTGTTCGCAAATGCGAACATTAGTTCGCAAATGCGAACACTGCCTTTCCCAGCTTGGTTCGCAAATGCGAACATATGTTCGCAAATGCGAAGCCCCAGTTTTTGCCTTGGCTTCGCAAATGCGAACAAAAGTTCGCAAATGGGAACTTCCCAGCCTTAGCTTATTTTTCAAACTCCAGAAATTGGTCGGGGTTCGCAATTGCGAACCCATGTTCGCAAATGCGAACACGGAGACCTGTAAAACACGATTTTAAGTTCATTTCTTCACTTTTTACAAAACAAAAACACCCATTTGCGATTCTTCACGGATTTCTTCTTCATCAAAACGATTGTAAGTCACTTTTTACTTAATTCTTTCAATTCCTAACATCATTAAACATGTTTTTCATAAGAAATCAAAGATTTTCATGGTAGAATTCTTGTTTTTGTTAGAAAATAGGTTTTTTCATAAATTGGGGAATTGGACCTCGAATTGAGGTCCGATTTTGAAACAAATCATATACATGAACTCGTGGGGGGATGGGTAACCGGATTTTGGTCCTAACCCCGAGTTCCGACCATGTGGGCCCGGGGTTGAAATTCACTGTTCCAGGCAGAATGTTGTAAAAGTTGTATTTGGTCTTAAGAATTAGTTTGTTGAGTAGTATTGATGATATTAAATCAATTGTGTATAGATACGGTTGGATTGAAGCCAAATATGAAAGAAAAAGACGTTTCCACGGATTGAATTGTTCATAAATATTCGAGGTAAGTGTTTGTTCTATCCTAGCTTGAGGGAATAGGATTATGTGTTATGTGTTATGTGATCGAGTGCGGTGTATGGGCTGTGGTGACGAGCATCCATACACTGGCGTCTAGTATGACCGTGAGTGTAAGGCCCCGTAAAATTTTTTGTGCATAAAAACTAGTAGCTGTGGTGTCATGGTCCGAATAATGTGTTAGGAATGCGTAGAATTCTTCGCGGCGAGCTTGCGAGCCGCGGTTCGGATCCTTGGTAGTGATTTAAGTTTCAAAAATGTAGAGAATTAATTTTTCCGAAAAATTGTCAAATGTGCGGTCAAGAATGCGACCGCAAACCTGACATGCGGACCGCATTCTGACCGCAAATCGTTCCAGAGAAGTTGCCCAAAATCGTGTCAATAATGCGGTCGAAATTGCGATCGCATAGTGAATCTGCGGTCCAATTTGCGACCGCAGATCAGGAATGCGGACCGCATAATGGCCGCATTTCGTAGCAGAGCTGGAGTAATTTTGAGGCCATTTTGCGGTCACTTTGCGGACCGCATGTGTGTTCTGCGGTCGCATAGTGACCGCATATTTGACCCCGGCCCAGTTTTTGTAACATTTTGACCCGATCTCTTCTTTAATATAACACACCTCTTCTTCATTTTTATCATATCATCTCATCAAAAATTAGAGAGAGAAGAGAGGGTTTTTAGAGAGAGAAGTTCTTCATCTTGAAAGATTGTTCCAACCATTTAATTCCAAGGGATTCTAGGGCAAGGATTCCACTTCCCCAATATTTTCAAGGTAAAAACCCTAACTATTTTCTTTGATTTTCAGTTTTAATTGGGTAAAGAGAGGTTTGTATATAATAGCTTTTGGAAAATGGAATTTTATACTCATGCATGATTATTGATCTTGATTTTTAGTAAAACAAAAGAAGTAAGTAGAAGTAAGAGTCTTCAAGAACAAGGTGGGCAAGAATAGGATATCTTGGGTAAGCATAAAGTAGAAAGTTAACGGAAGAAAAATCATCACCAGGTATGTATGGCTAATTTTGATTCTTGTGAAATCGCCCTTATGTGTAAAATTGTTTGGCATGTGTTGATTTGAGAAATTGTATGTGATTAATTGATGTTGTTGTTGGATATTCAAAGTTGTTGTTGAACTATGAGTGTTGTGGTAAGAAATATGAACCGAAAGGTAAATGAGAGTTGAATTGGGTAAAGAATTTGTGAATAATGATTATGATGGCCTATATGGCACCTTGTGGAAAAGAAATCGAAACACTTGAGAATTGGTTTATTGTGGAAAGAGATGAAACACTTGAATTATGGAAAATTGTTGAATATACATGTGTGAATATTATTGAATGTGGAAACATTGTAACTTGGTTGTGATATTGGCTTGAGAAGTAATTGAGGACATGAAACAATGTGCAAGTTGCTTATTTGAACTTGTTGAAATTGTGTGTAGTACCTTATCTGCTGTTTGAAATTGTTGTGTTTTCAACTGTAAGGCGGGGTCGTGTCGCGCGCCGCGACGTGGTGAAATAAGGTGTGGGTTGGGGTGATAAGGGTGGCCGAGGTAATAAGGGTGGTCAGGGGCAATAAGGATGGAAAGCGATCGAAATCGCTATTAAAAATTGATACATAAATCAATAATGTGAAATTGTGAAAGGAGACAACAGGAGAGTTTGCAACCTGTGGGGCACTGATTGCCCCTTTGTTTGACTACTTGTTCTTTACGTGATTGATTGGTTATTGTTAAATTGGTTGATTGTAGAAAGTGCTTTGTGTGAGAATTATTTGAAATGAGGAAAATGTGGAAACATGGTTGGCTGGCTTAATAAATTGTTGATGTAATTTAATGGCTTGAGTTCACTTGGGACAAAGTTTGTCCATACATACCAGTACAATTCAAGTGTACTGACGTCCCTTTTGCCGGGGGCGCTACATTCGTGTCATGATTGTAGGTGGATCAGTAGCAGGCACTTCAGCTCATCGGCAGTAGTATCCTTCTCCTTCCTCTGCCCGTTTTGGTGAGCCCCTTTCTTCCTCGGGGCCTTGTGTGGTTCATGCCACTCGGTTTAGACTTTCTTTTGGATTTTTGTAAGGTATAGCCGGAGCCTTGTTACCGGCAAGTATTGTATTTCCCTTTTTGTATCCTAGAGGCTCCGTAGACATGTAAACCGTGGGATTGTGGCCTATGTATATGTATGGGGCGTTGTAAATATAAATTATGAACTTGTTAGTAAATAAATCACATGGTTATGTTTATGCATTATGAAATCAGTCATTATGATTAGTAAAATATTCGGTTAATGAGAAACAGTCAACACAGGGGTAACGCGTGGGAATGAAAGGCACCCAGGTCCGCTTGACTGGGGCAACCCGGTCAGGCGCCGGTCATGTCCCTCGATTTGGGGCGTGACAGTGAGTCATTGAAAAATGATTATTTTGAGATATATTACAGATGAATTGTTATTGTTCTCCCTTGTTGGGACTTGTTGTGAAGATAATTATTGATTGCCCTTGATGGGACGGTTTATGAATTACTGTTTCATTCTTTGCCCTTAACTGTGATTGTTATTTGGGTGAGGAAGAGTGATAATGCACGAAGGGTGATGTCGTGCCATGTTTATTTATTTATGCACGAAGGTTAATGCCGTGCCATGCTTATTTATTGATTATGCACGAAGGATCATGTCGTGCCCTCTGTTATTGAACCATGTACGAAGGATCATGCCGTACTATGGATGTGAGGATGAGAGTAAAAGCACGAAGGGTGATGCCGTGTACTTTATTTGCTTATTTGGTGAGGATGAGAGTAAAAGCACGAAGGGTGATGCCGTGCAACCGCTTGCTATTTCTTGAATTGATATTACTTGTGTTTACATTATCCTTTGTTCTTCCTTGTGAATTTATTAACTGCGGTTAATTGTTGAATTCTTTGAGATATTCCTTATTTTGTTAATACTTGGTTATTTCTTAGTATTATGTGGTATACATATATATATTGAATTACACAGGTTTATGTGGGTGTCTGGTCCTAGGCTTGTCACTACTTCGCCGGGATAGGCCAGGCACTTACCAACACATGGGGTCGGTTGTGATGATATTACACTTCTGTGCGTTTTTGCACAGGTCCAGGTTACGATCAGGAGCAGCAGCTGCAGTAAATCGATTGCGCGGGAGTTGATCATATTTGAGACCGAGGTAGCTTGCAGACGTCCGCAGGCCCGGCGTCTCTCTCTTTATTTATGTTATTAGCTGTAGTCTCTTTGTTCCGAGACAAACAGAATTATGTTATATTTCCTTCAGACATTTATGTGTAGTATTCCATAGTAGTTCGTGAGTTGGTGACTCCACCTCTTGGGTAGAGGATTTCAGTATGATTTTCACTTTGTAATTAGTTATTTCTATTTGATAAAGTATTCCGCATTTATTTAATTAAAAATTGGGTTAAAAACAGGATAGTATGAATACAGTGGCTTGCCTAGCTACCACGAGTAGGCGCCATCACGATCCCGATATTGGGGAAAAATCCGGGTCGTGACAGACATAAAATTGCCAAACGTTACTGGTGGGTCTCCAACATGGTTGCTAGTCTTTGGCGTGGCTTATACTAAGCCACAAGGCCAAATATCAAATTCATTTTTTTTGCACAACTAACAGGAAAACCAAGGGGATTTACTGAAATAATTTGAATGACCATTATGTTTTAAAATTAAAAAATAACAACAACACATAGTTTAAATTTTACATGAAACTGAAAACAGGAATGAAAAGCTTCGGAATAACAACTCAAACAGCTTCACTTCATTTTTCATAAGCTTGAGATCTACAAAGTGTGTACCTGGTAATCGAAATACAAGTAGAAGAAGAGGAAGTCAGTGGATGGCAACTTAACGGTAAAGCAACAGCAGCAACAACACAACAGTCTCAAAAGAATAACCAGTTCCCAAGAGTACTAGTTTCAATCCAGAAATATCAAGTATAATTGCCAACAGCAAAAAGAAGCAAAAAGGCAAAGAAGGACAATAATTTTTCCAGTTTTTCCTCCCCTTAAGTGTATATGAAAAGAAGCTGTTTTTAAGAAG
>JASVEL010000460.1:0-58853 GCA_032618575.1 Nicotiana noctiflora
AGCTCCCATGAGGGGTAGAGGGAAAGGTCGAGGCCGTGCTAGAGGCTGAGGTAGGGGCAGAGCTCAGCCCAGAGCAGCAACATCAGTGGTGAAGCCTCAGGTTGAGTTTGATGATGAGGTTCCACCCAGGCAGTTCCAATGGGCCCAGATCAGGTCCTAGAGGGGTTCATTACTACCCTAGTACTCCAAAATGCTTTGTTCCATCTAGTGGGCCTTATGGAAAGTGTCACCCAGGCAGGTTTGCTTCCCGTAGCACTAATCATCTCTTAGGATGGAGGAGGAGCCTAGACTCCCGGTCCCCGCACCCGGAGTAGATGGCCCCAAAATTTCAAACCCCAAAAGCTCAGCCAATTGGAGCAGTTTATCCGAGTGTGGTAGCTCAGGCTGGTGATGGAGCAAATATGTCTTTTGATGCCTTGTGGATATTGGACAGGTTCACCAAGCTTTTCACTACCACTTTCAGCAGTGCATCTTCTGTGGATTCCTAGGATTATTTAGATAGTTGTCATGAGGTTCTCAATAACATGGGGATAGTGGATACCAATGGGGTCGACTTTGTTGTTTTTGACTTATCTGGATCCACCAAGACTTGGTGGATAGATTATTGTTTTACTAGAATAGTTGGGTCGCCAGCTCTAACTTGGGATCAGTTTTCTCGGTTATTCCTGGAGAATTTTCTTCCTTTCACTCAGAGGGAGAGCTATCGGAGGCATTTTAAGCATCTCCAGCATGGTTCTATGACTATTATGTAGTAAGATACTAGGTTTACTTATTTGGCCCGTCATGCTCTTCTTATATATCCCACCAAGAGAGAGAGAGAGGGGAGGTTCATTGAGGGACTCATTCAGCCCATTCGAATTTAGATAGCCAAGGAGACATGGAGCGAGATTTCCTTCAGGAGGTAGCTAATGTGGCCAGCATGGTTGAGATGGATCTGTTAAAGGGGAGCAGTCACGGGTCTGACAAGAGGCCTCGTTATTCAGGCAGATTTAGTGGTGCCTCATCGGAGGCAGAGATTCCTTTGGTAGAGGCCATCCTCCTAGGCCTTTTCAGTCAGCACTTCAGGTTTTTCATGGTGCTTCAGGTGGTTGTGGTCCTCATATGCAGTATTCTGATAAGCAGTCTAACATTGCACCACCAGCTCCTATCAGTGGACCGCTGCTCTAAAGTTTTCGGGGTGGTCATTCAGGTCGTCAAGGCCAATAGTCTCAGTAGCCAAGGGATTATTATACTTGTGGCGATACGGGTTATATGGCTAGATTTTTCCCTCGAACATCAAGTAGCTCTCAGAATTAGGGTTCACGTGCCATCGTTCAGGCACTGAGTGTTCCACAGCTTGCCCAGCCAGCCAGAGGTGGAGGTAGAGGTGCTAGAGGTGGAGGTAACGATATTAGAGGTGGAGGTAACGATATTAGAGGTAGAGGTCATGTCGCTAAAGGTAGAGGCCAGTTAGTAGCAGACCGTCCCATAGATGTAGTCTTGGGAGGTAGGGCCCAGGCCCGATGTTTTGCTCTTCCAGCCAGGCCTGAGGCTGAGGCTGATGATACAGTTATTACAGGTACGATTTTGGTTTTTAATAGGGATGCCTCAGTGCTATTTGAACTAGGATCTGCATTCATTTATGTGTCATCTTATTTTGCATTGTATCTGGTCATGCCTTGTAATTCTTTGATTGCTCTCGTATATGTGTCTACACTGGTAGGTGACTCTATTATGGCAGCTCGTGTCCATCATTCCTGTATAGTTGTGATTTGGGGTCTTGAGACCCGAGTAGATTTGTTACTATTGGACATGGTTGATTTTGATGTCATATTGGGATGGACTATATATCACCTTTTCATGCTATCTTGGACTGTCATGCTAAGACTGTAACCTTAGCCTTACCAGTTTTGCCTCGTTTAGAGTGGAGAAGGACTCATGGTCATTCTACCCGCCGTGTTATCTTATATATGAAAACTCGGTGTATGGTCGAGAAAGGGTATTTGGCCTATTTGGCATATGTTCGTGATTCTAGTGCTGAGGTTCCTTCTATGGATTTTGTGCCAGTTGTTCGTGAGTTTCTTGAGGTTTTTCCTTCAAACCTATTGGGTATTCCACTCGACAGGGATATAGACTTTTGCATTGATTTGGCTCCGGGCACTCAGCCCATTTGTATTCTGTTGTATCATATGGCCCTTTCTGAGTAAGAGTAGTTGCAAAACTTGCTTGATAAGGGCTTTATTAGGCCTAGTGTCTTGCCTTGGGGTGCGTCGGTGTTGTTTGTTACGAAGAAGGATAGATGATGTATATAGATTATCGGCAATTGAACAAGGTCACAATCAAGAATAAGTACCCATTGTCGTAGATTGATGATTTGTTTGAGCATCTACAAGGTACCCAAGTATTTATATGATCAACTTGAGATCTGGCTACCATCACATGAGGATTAGGGCATCCGATGTCCCTAAGACAGCTTTCTTCACTTAGTACGGGCATTATGAGTTCTTAGTGATGTCATTCGGATTGATAAATACCCCAAAAACTTTCATGGATTTGATGAACCGAGTGTTTAGGCCTTATTTGTATTCCTTCGCGTCCGTTTTCATTAATTATATTTTGATTTATTCCCGTACCAGGGAAGAGCATTAGCAACATTTGAGAGTGTTTCTTCATAATTTGAAAGATAATCAGTTATATGCTATGTTTTTAAAGTGTGAGTTCTAGTTGAGTTTGGTTGCATTCTTGGGTGATATTGTTTCAGCAAAGGGTATTCAGATTTATCTGAAGAAGATAGATGCAGTCAAGAACTGTCCCCGACCTATATCAGCTACAGAGATTTGAAGTTTCTTTGGTTTGGCGGGCTATTACTGTCAATTTGTGGAGGGGTTTTCATCAATTGCAGCACCGATGACCAGGTTGACCCAAAAAGGTGCCCATTTCGGGTGGTCGGATGAGTGTGATGCAAGCTTTAAGAAGCTCAATACGGCTTTTACTATGATGCCAGTATTGGTTTCGCCCATAGGTTCAGAGCCATATACAATTTATTGCTACGCATCTCGTATTGGACTTTGTGTGGTGTTGATGTAGGATGGAAAGGTCATTGCCTATGATTCACGACAGTTGAAGATTCATGAGAAGAACTATCCAGTCTGTGATTTGTAGCTAGCAGTCATTGTTCACGCCCTGAAAATTTGGAGGCACTATTTATATGGCATGTCATGTGAGGTGTTCATGGGTCACAAGAGTTTGCAATTCTTGTTCAAGTATAAGGAGCTAAATTTGAGGCAGAGGAGGTGGTTGGAGCTATTGAAAGAGTATGATATCACCATCTTATATCATCAGGGGAAGGCCAATGTGGTGGCTGATGCTTTAAGTAGAAAGTTAGCCAGTATGGGCAGTCTGGCATATATTCCGGTCGGTGAGAGACCGCTTGCTTTGGATGTTCAGGCTTTTGCCAATCGTTTTGTGAGGTTGAATGTTTCTGAGCCCAAGCGTTTGTTAGATTGAACAGTCGCTCGTTCTTCATTATTTGAGCGTATCCAAAATTGGTAGTATGATGATCCTTATTTGTGTGTCCTAAAGTACACGGTGCAACACGATGGTGCCAAGCAGGTTATGGTTGGAGATGATGGAGTTTTGGGTTTAGGGTTGTATTTATATGCTTAGTTTTGATAGACCCCAAGAGTTAATTCTAGAGGAGGCCCATAGTTCCGGGTACTCTATTCATTCGGGCGCCGCTAAGATGTATTAGGATTTGCGACAGCATTATTGGCGGAGGAGGATGAAAAAAGATATTCTTGCGTATGTGGCTCAGTGTTTGAACTGTCAGTAGGTAAAGTATGAGCATCAGAGACCCGGTGGTTTGTTTAAGAAGATTGGGATTCCTAAGAGGAAGTGGACGCGTATCACTATGGACTTTGTCGTTGGACACCCACGGACTCAGAGGATGTTCGACACAGTATGGGTTATTGTTGATAGGCTGCCCAGGTCAGCACATTTCATCCCTGTGGAAGTCTCGTATTCTTTTGAGAGGTTGGCTGAGAACTATATTCAGGAGATTATTCATCTTCATGGTGTGCCCATCTCTATCATTTCTGATCGAGGTACACAATTTACCTCGCATTTCTAGAGGGCAATTCAGTGTGAGTTTGGCATACGTGTCGAGTTTATCATAACATTTCATCCTCAAACGGGCGGTCAGTCCAAGCGTACTATTCAGATTCTGGAGGATATGCTTCGAGCTTGTGTTATTGACTTTGCAGACTCACAGGATCTTATTTTTCCTTTAGCGGAGTTCGCCTACAAAAATAGTTACCAGTCGAGCATTCAGATGGCTCCTAATGAGGCTTTATATGGTATGTGATGTCAGTCGTCGGTTGTGTGGTTTGAGCTGGGAGAGGCTCTGTTGTTTGGTGATAATCTAGTCCAAGATTCCTTGGACAAGGTGAGGCTCATTCAGGATAGGCTTCGTACGGCTCAATCTAGGCAAAAGAGTTATGCCGACCGTTCTTGATATGGCATTCATGGTCGCGAGTGGGTTTTGCTTCAGGTGTCGCCTATGAAGGGCGTGATGAGATCTAGTAAAAAGGACAAGCCTAGCCGCCCTAGGTTCATTGGCCCGTTGTAGATTCTTAATCGAGTGGGAGAGGTGGCTTACAGACTAACGTTGCCATTGAATTTATCATCCGTACATCCAGTGTTTCACGTGTCCATGCTTTGGGTGTATCACGATGATCCATGACACGTGTTAGACTTCAGTACTATAAAGTTGGACAAGGACTAGTCCTATGAGGAGGAGACGGTAGCTATTCTAGACTTGCAGTTGAGATAGAAGAGTTTCCCTTCTGTTCGTGTATAATGGAGAGCTCATCCTACTGAGGCATTGGCCAGGGTGTTCGAGTCCGATATGCAGAGTTGTTATCCCCATATATTCTTCAACTCAGTATTGTATTATTGACTATTTTTGCAAGCAAACTAGTAAGAGAGAACTCTCTCCACATCTTTTTTTCTTTTACATTGAATCTTTGATTATGAATTCAATTATATCTTGTTCTATGATTATGAGTAGCTAAATCTTTATCTAAGGTTTTGATGGAACCTATTGAGTGATGAACTTCTGGTTTATATGATTACAAATTGTTAGCTAGAATTTTATTTGTTCAACTTCGTTCTTGTTGAAGTTAATTGATAGGATCCTCAATTAGTTGTGCCTATTTAGTGTGCATAACTTGGAAAAGAGTGCATATTTAGGTAATTGTTGAACAATACCATACCTAGATTATTGGAGGAATATATAATTGTAGGTGTAAAGGTGGGGTTTGGAATAACGAAACCTTGGGTGCAATCTAACATGAACCGTTCAAATTAAAGCTAGCCAGGCTAGCTCGGAAGAGTGCAATAGTAAATTATTGTAATTGCTCGGGAGAGAATTACGGTAGAAATAGCGTTCATGATTGATAGAATAATATTGCCAAGTTGTATGAGCATAAACAGAAGGGATTCCATCAATAGGGGAAATCAATACCTTAGTCTTTCTCTTTATTCTTTACATCACATTCAATTATTTCCTTCAAGTCTTTAGTTTCTTGCAAAAGTATATATATTCAAAAGTTTGGGAAGCTGGTTCAGGAGTATTATTGGGTTTTGGAAGTTGCAATTGATAGGTTAATTCTCTGTGGGATCGCTCTGGACTTAATAGACCAGATTATATTGAAAGCGGCCATTGTTTGGGCGTGAATAAAGAAGCAATTAGCAAATAAGACTCAATCCCTAGTCCCTCAAGCTAAGGTTAGACCAAACACTTACCTCAATGCATTGAATACCACTCCTAAATTATAACTTTATCCTACGATTCCACCTCCAATTTGCTCGTATCAAATCACAAATTACTTAATTACATTAATAAACACTAAATGAATCAACCCTAATGCATGAAAATGAATTTTCTAATGTTTTACCCAAAAGTCAAAAATCGCCCCTGGGCCCACGTGGTCAAAACCCAAGGTTCGAACAAAAACCTGATTACCCATTCCCCCACGAACCCAAATATATAATTTTTTTTGAAATCGGACCTCAAATTGAGGTACAAATCCCCAATTTTTGAAAAATCTAGGTTATACCCAAAACACCCAATATCCCCCATGAAAATATTTGATTTTAGGTTAAAATCATGTTATAAGATGTAAATGATTGGAAGAAATGAGTAAAAACGAACTTAAAATTAACTTAGAAGAAGGTTTGTTCTTAAAATATCGCCCAAGGGAGTTGTGTTTTAAAAGTGGGGTGAAAATGACTTAAACATCGACTAAGTATAAAAATTTGTAAGTTGTACATATGGGAATTGCGAACAAGGGTTCGTAACTGCGAATTCTGACCCTCAGATATGGGAATTTCGAAGTAGTGTTCACATTTTTGAACCATTCCTATTTTCCCAGGTTTCCCATTTGCGAAAGTGTAGTCGCAATTGCGACTCCGCATTTGCAAAAAAGGTATGGATTTTGCTATGGCTGAGGATTTAAGTGGGCATCATATTTGCAATGGAGGTCTCCGCATTTGCGAAGAAGGCTGCCCATGTGAAGTCTCGCATTGGTGAGCTCGCATTTGTGAGGCTGACTTTGCAAGTGAAAAGCCTGCAGGTCAGGTATACCAGCAATCTTTTAAGTTCAAAAATGCAACTCGTGGCCTATCTAAAACTCATCGGAGCCCTCAAAGCTCCAAACCAAATATGGACACAACCTCAAAAATATCCTACAAACGTATTCGCACGATCAAATCACCAACATAATATTATAAATATCGAATTAAACACCAAAATCCAAGAAATCTTTCAAACTTCATAAAATCTCAATTTTTTCTAATTTTTGAATCACGTCAAACGACGTCCAGTTTCACCAAATTTTACATAAACATCTTAAATCATGCATAAGTCCTGTACCGAGTGTCAGAACCAAAATACGAGCCCGATACCAACACGTTCTAATAAATTATCATTTCAAATTTCCTTAAACAAATTTCAAAAAACAATTTTACAAAACAAAATTCATTTCTCGGCATTGGACCTCGGAATTCGATTCCAGGCATATGCCCAAGTCTCATATTTTTCTATGGACCCTCCGGGACTATCAAATTATGGGTCCTATCCGTTTACCCAAAATATTGGCCAAGGTAAAATTTATTTATTTTAACATCAAAATTTAGCATCTTTCATATAATTTGACATTTAAGCTTTCCGGCTACGCGCTCGGACAGCGCACACAAGCTGAGGTAACTCTAAACAAGGCTTTGACAGACGATGACCCCTTTGGGTCGTCACAGGTTCGAACCTCAAGTTTTGACCATGTGGGCTTGGGGTTGATTTGACTTTTTGGGAAAAGCTTTAGAAAACATATTTTCATGCATTAGAATTATTTCATTTAGCATTTATTGATAAAGTTAAGTAACTTGTCGCTAAATACAAGCGAATTGGTGGTATGAACAAGAGGTAAAGCGGTAATTGAGGCTTGAATTACGTTCGTGGCATCAAGGTAAGTGTTTGATCTAACCTTAGTTTGAGGGATTAGGAGTCATGTCCTATTTTCTATGCGTTAATGGTTGACTATGACGTATATTCATGGTGAAGAGTATCTATACGTTGGTGTTAAGCATGCCCGTGAGTCTTATAATATGATTAATGTGGCTTCATTATTCATTGTACATGCCTTATGTGATATTCCTATTATCAAACAAGGCTTGTAGAGGTAATATTGGTAATTGAACAATTAAGAGTGTTGACTCAAGTTATGAATTACTCTGTTGAAGTATTATTGGTACTTGAACATTATAGAGCGTTGGCTCAAATTGTGAATTGAATTCTAAAGGTATCATTAGTAATTAAGCGTTGTAGAGCATTGGCTCAAGTTGTAAATTGAGTTGTGAAATAAATGTGAAAAAGGATTATGATATTTTCTCCCTTGTCTAGGAGGTTGTTGCTTTTAATATTATCTCCCTTGCTGAGATGTTGTGGCTATTAATATTATCTCTCTTACTGAGATGTTGTTGCTTTTGATATTATTTCTCTTGCCGGGGTTTTATTGTAATTTCATTTATTTCCTTGCCCTTATTGTTTGTAATTGTTGTTTGGGCGAGGAAGTTACGCGGCGCCTTCCTAAGATTCTTTAGAAGGGCAACATAAGGCTGAGCAACTTATGTTAGTGCAGTTGTTGTCCGCCAAGTAAGGTCCCCTGCATATACTAGACTAGATTGTTAGTGCCGTACGGGAAAACAATGTCAAGAGCAATTGAGAGAACATAAATGAGAAATGACAGTGAAAGAAAGCTTGATTGCATTAATGAAAGCTATTACAGAAAAGAAACACAGTGTCGAGGGAAGAGACACCAGTACAAAGAATTACTTGATCGCAAAAAAAATTTGATTGCTTGATCCCCCTAATAATGTTTAAAAAAATAATCCAAAACTACATGACTAGACTTGACTATGCTAGAGTCTGTGGCAGGGTGACAGAGGCACTTGCGCGCTTGTCACTTGGCACAGACAAGACCACGGGGCCGTCCGTAGCGCTAAGCATTGGGAGGCTTGCTAGCATGCCACACGACGCGCCCAAGGGGTCATGGGGCATGGCTGGAAAGCTGCCCATGACATTCTTTCCCACCTGAGTTGGCGATGTCCATGGCGCTTTACATGAAAAATAGTCTTCAATGAGGATATTATAGGATTTGAGGTTTTTTCCACTATACAAGTATTCGCTTCTGCATCACAACCCTGCCATTTCACCAAGAACTCTTGGTGATCTTTCCTTTAGGCATGAATCACTCTGTCATCAAGATAGCTTCAACATATCTTTTCTCGGTTGAATTGTGACTTTGAATGTTGGGTATTGTAAGTTGGCTCCTTGAAGGATCCCCCATGTCTTCTCGAAAAGGTTTCAGGAGACTGATATGGAAGACATGATGAAATTTCCTCTAAGCTGGGGTATCCACCTGCTATGGAACTTTCCCAATGTGCCTTTCAATGGAAAAGGATCAAGTGTATTTTTGGAATAGGCGAGGGTTATGAACTCCCACAAATAAGTAACGCTTTGGGACATTGACCATCACTTTATCTCCTACTTGATATTCAACAAAGCGACGATTCTAATCAGCGTGCCTCTTCATCCGCTTTCGAGCTTTGAAAAGATAGCTCCGCATTATCTGCAAATTCTGCTTCCATTCTTTTGAGAAGCTAGTAACTCGAGGAGACTTAGCCATGTTTGGTGCATTCACAGTATGTGGGAGTAGCGGTTGCTATCCGATAAATAAAAACAATTTCAAAAATGCTTTTGTTTGTACTAGAGTTCTTTTGTGAATTGAAACACAGTTGACCAGCATCTAGAAGCTTCACCTAATTCTTCTGCGATCCGGTTACAAAGTGGTGGAGATATTCCTCCAACATACCATTGAACCGCTCCATCTGGTCATCATATTAAGGATGAAAACTTGAGTTGTGACTCAATTTTGACCCTAGGCACTTAAAGATTTGGGTCCAAAAGTTGTTAGTGAAGCGTGAGTTGTGATCACTAACAATATCTTTGGGCAGGCCCCAATATTTGATGACATGAGAGAACAAAAGTCGAGTTATATCTTCTACTGATATATATTGTGAGGCTGCAAAGATGGAATACTTGGAAAACCGATCCACCACAACCAAGATAGTTATGAGATATCCTACCTTGGGTAATTCATTGATGAAATCTAGGGAGATGCTTTCCCAAGGTCTCATTGGGACAGCTAGTGGTTCCAAGAGTTTCGCTTATGTCATACGGTCCGACTTGTCTTTCTGGCATATTAGACAAGTCTTCACCTACTAAGCAACATCATTGGCCATTTGAGGCTAATAATAGGCATGACAAAGTAATGTCATGGTGCGTTCTTCACTAGGATGACCGACCCACAAAGTATCATGACATTCTGCTAGAAGAGTCCTCTACAGATCTCCTCTTTTCGGAACGTAAAGTCGGTTCCCTTTGACTTTCAGAAAAACATCTTCCATGTAGAACTGGAGAGTCTTGCCTTGTCCTACCAAATCAACCAAATACTAAGTAGTGGGATCCTTGGTTAGTAGATCATGTATCTGGTCCTTGTTGGAGGTGGCTACTTCGCTCCCCCTTAGGGTGGAGAGTAGGCACACTGATGCTAGGTAAGCTCTTCGACTGAGTGCATCAGCAACATGATTGGTCTTTCCACTGCGGTACTCTAGGTTAAAGTGGAATTCAGCTAGGAGTTCCTGCCACCTGACTTGTTGACCATTCAGTTTTTGTTGGGTCATGAAATGGCTGACAACTGTGTTGTCTTTCTTGGCCACGAATGAGGTTCCCGACAGATAATGCCTCTAAAGGCGCAAGCAGTGGACAACAGCCAATAGTTCTTTCTCACGGGCGGCATAGCGCCACTTTGCATCCTTCATCTTCCGACTCTCGTATGCTATAAGGTTCCCTTCTTGTAGCAAGACTCTGCGAAGGTCATACTCAAATGCATCTGTTTGTACCTCAAACGACTTGGCCAAATCAGGGAGGGCCAAGTTAGGGCTACTAGACATAGCCGTTTTTAATGCGTTGAATGCCTCTGCTCTTCTTTGTCCCTAATCACAAGGTGTGACCTTCTTGAGGAGTGTTTTCAATAGCATTGCAAAAAGGGAGTAGTTCTTCACAAACTGCCGGTAGAAGTTGCATAGGCCAAGGAATGACCTTAAGGCGTGGACATCCTTAGGTAATGGCCAATTTGTGATGCCATGAATCTTCTGTTGTTCCAACATGATGCGTCCTTCCTCTATGGCATGTTTGAGGAAGTCAATTTTCTTTTGAGAAAAGGAGCATTTGGATAGCTTTGCATATATTTCATGCTTCCACAAATGAGCTAGGACCTTCCGCAAATGCACTAGGTGTTCTTCCAATGTTTGGCTATATACCACAATGTCATCCAAGTAGACCACCATGAATTCGTTAATGTACTCTCAGAAGACTTGGTTCATCAGACTACAAAATGTAGTTGGGGAATTTGTCAAGCCGAACGACATGACCAGGAAGTCGTACGACCCATATCTTGTTACATAGGTCATCTTGTGTTCATCACCCTCTACGATCCAAAATTGACAGTAACCTATCTTGAGATCTATCTTGGTGAACACCATTGCACCACCGAGTCTATCAAACAAGTATGCCATTAAAGGAATAGGGTACTTGTTCTTCATGTTGATTTTGTTTAGAGCTCAATAATCCTCACAAATTCGTAGGCTGCCATCATGTTTCTTTTGAAATAGAACAAGGGATCCATATGGGGACTTGGAGGGTACAATGATCCCAGTATCTAGTATTTCTATCAATTGTCTTTGAAGCCCGGCACCAATTCAATTTCATGGTCTACAATGCACCTAGGCGGGAGCCAATTTGGCATATCTTGCGCCATGACATCTTCAAACAACAGTAGTAACTCCCTCTCAGGTTCAGTAATGAGGCATGAAGAGTGCTCTATATATTCAATGCAGAGGGTTTCCAGGAATGTAGGATCATTCCTTTTGACCCCCTTCTTCAATTGTAAGGTCGAGATATTCTCAACGGCTATCTTCATGGGCAGGCACGGGATAATGCAAGGCTTGGCCCTATTGGTTCCTATCATCAGTAGCATGTCTGCAAATGGTATAGGCATGGTTTTGGTTTGCCTTAGTAATTCCAGGCCAACAATCATCTCAAATTCATCTTTGATCACCACTCGTAGGTTCAATTTTCCTGCATAAGGGTCAAGCTTCACCGGTACTTCTTTAGCTATTCTACTTATTGGCTGGGGAGGTGAGTTGATATCTTTGACACTAACTTTACCTTTCCGTACAACTAATCCAAGGTGCTCCACCTGAGTAGAGGCTAAGTAGGTGGGGGTAGCACCCGTGTCTATCATAGCCTGAATGGACTTGCCATTCACCTTCATCTCAACGAACATTAGGGTTATCTCTTGTTTAAGAGGAGTCTCTTCATTTTCCTTCTTTTTCCCTTTTTTGGTGACTGGACAGGGGTTCTTCTTCATACAAATACCTGCACTGGTCTCCGCTAATGCCTCAAAAATGGAACCAACAATTGTATTGAAGGCACCTACTGGTTCAGTCTGGTCCGTATCGTCTAAGTCGTTATCTGTCCTATCATCAATAGCCTGATGGGTGTTAATCTGTGCATGTGGGCACTCATTGTTCCAATGTGGTTCGCCGCAATGACGGCATCCTGAAGGAGACTTTCTTCCCCGATCATTGTTGTTTAATGCAACATTGTTGCTGCCTGAGGTAAGAGCTCTAGATGTGTTTGAGTTCCGATCTCCCCCACTTTTTATAGGGCCACCATTGCTAGGCTGGCCCCTTTTGAACTCCGCTCAAGCAGGTGATTGATTCGTGTCCTTCCGACTTTGATTTGATAGTCCCCAAGGCATTCAGTTGCTTCGATCACCTTGGGAAAAGTATCTACCCTCTGTCTTTGTAGCTCCACACAGGCATAAATTTTCAACCCATCAAGGAAGGTGAAGAGCTTGTCTTTCCCCCATGTCGCGTATGCTTAGCATGAGCATAGAGAATTCCCGCACGTAGTCCCGCACTTATTTTGTCTAGCAAAGCTCCTGTAGTTTTCTCCTTTTATTGTATTTAACATTTTTGGGGAAGAAGTGTAGGCATATGGCTGCCTTCTATTTTGCCCATGTCTTGAAAGCATATTCACCAGCCTTGATGGCTTCGTACTTCACCCGCCACCAAAGTTTAGCATCACCATGAAGATACATGGCAGTAGTTGCTACCTTCTTAGCTTCCTCCAGGCCACCAACATCATTGAATATTGTTCGACGTCAGTGATAAAGTTCTCCATTTCCTTGGCATTCCTAGATCCACTATAACAGGTCCATTGTCAATGACATTATCTATGGCATTACGGTCTGCACGTGCGGCGTGTGTGCGTGCGATGCTGTTGGAATCTCCCTTTGGCTTAGTGCTGGCGAGGTATATTGGTGGGATTAAAGAGGCACCTATAAACTTGTCACTTTGCGCGGCTAAGACCACGGGACCATCCGCGGCGGGGTAATATAGGCACATGCGTGCTTATCACTTGGCGCAGCCAAGACCACGCGGTCATCCGTGGCGCTAAGCATTGGGAGGCTTGCTAGGACAACATGGGGCATGCCCATATGAGGGATGGATTGAAAGCCGCCTATGATAGAGTGTTAAAACACGAAGGTTGATGTCGTACATTGTTTTGGTGAGAGAGTGTTAAAACATGAAGGGTGATGTCGTGCATTATTTTGGTGAGAGAGTGTTAAAGCACGAAGGGTGATGTCGTTCATGATATTTTGTGAGAGAGTGTTAATGCGTGAAAGGTGATGCCCTGCCTCATGATGTACCATTATGTGTCTTTATATGAGTGATAATGTATGAAGGATCATTCTGTGCGATGATTTTGTGAGGTAAAAGCACGAAGGGTGATGTCGTATAAATTATATTGATATTTGGTGAGGATGAGAGCAAAAGCATGAAGGGTGATGCTGTGCACTTGTCTTAATTTCCTAATTATGGTTGATATTTGAGTTTTGGTGTTCCTTACAGTAATTTACTTATTTTCTATTATTACCTGATATCCCCGCACCATATCTTCTCCCTTTTTCTTTTAAATTGATAAATTGCTGCCTTTATTTTTCCACTATATATGATTTAATTGCACAGGTTTATTTGATAGTCTGGTCCTAGCCTCGTCACTAATTTGCCGAGGTTAGGCTAGGCACTTACCAGCACATGGGGTCGGTTGTGCTCATACTACATTCTGCACCTTTTTTGTGCAGATTCTGGTGCTATAGGTTTTGAACGGTAGTGAGATTGCTGCTTCTACTTCATCAGGCGACCCGAGGTAGTCCTGCAGGCATCCGCAGACCTTGGCGTCTCCTTCTATATTTTATCCTGTTTCTTTCATGCATTTCCATGGGCAGTGTTGTATTCCTTTTTCATACCTTTATTTGTAGTATTCCAAGACAGTCTGTGAAATTATGACACCAGTCCTGGGTAGTTTTGTCATGGATTGGTATTGGTAGTATTATTAACAACAACAACAACAACAACTACCCAGTATGTTCCCACAAAGTGGGGTCCTGGGGAGGGTAATACGTACACAGGCCTTACCCCTACCCGAAAGGGTAGAGAGGTTGTTTCCGGCCGACCCTCGGCTCAGAAAAAGAGAGAGAAAATCAACAAACAAAACAAAACAATGTTAGTAAATCCGGGATAAATCAAATAAGTAATTATCTAAACATAAAACCAAAAGTAGAATGACATGCAATAATACCAATCGGTTACTACCATAAGAGGCACAATACAATACATTAATTAACTATAGAGGTCGCTACCAAACCCCACTCAGCCCCTAACAGAAGTACTAAGAATTCTAGAAGGCCCTACCCTACAACCCTAATACTAGACCTCCAAACTTTCCTATCAAGGGTCATGTCCTCGGAAATCCCCATTCTAGCCATGTCCCGCCTAATCACCTCCTCTCATTACCTCTTGGGCCTCCCTCTGCCATGACTCGCGTCAACTACCGACAGCCGCTCGCAACTCCTCACCGGTGCATCGTGGCTTCTCCTCCGCACATGCCCGAACCACATGAGTCTCGCTTCTCGCAGCTTCTCATCCATTGGGGCTACCCCTACCATTTCCCGAATAACTTCATTCTTAATCTTATCTAATCTGGTGAGCCCGCACATCCACCTGAGCATCCTCATCTCCGCAACTCTCATTCTCATCCATTGGTAGTATTATTAAAACATTGCAAATCAGTCTTTCGCTTATTAAATGTGGATTGTTAATTGTTAAAGGATTAAAATGGAAACAAGGTTAATAATTCAATTGGTCGACTTGTCCAGCTTTCACTAGTAGGCGACATCATGACTTTCGAGGGTGGTAAATCCGGATCGTAACAGCATAGAACCTAAATATGGTCGTTCGTTTGGATTGTGTGATATTGCATTAATGGTGGTTCCTCGTGCTTGGTCATCACCATATGCAGGATGTTTCGAGTGTTTTGCAAAAACTGTGTTCCAAGTTTTGAAGCAAATACAACAATTAAAATAACAAAACGAGTCGAACTAATTTCAAACAGGGGCGGCCCGACATAATTTGGGGCCTAAAGCCTAACTTTAACGAGGGGCCTTAATGTTTTTAATTTTTTTATTATTTGAAGTTAATATTTCTAGTTTGTTTAGATGCAAAGTTACTAATAATTTTCTTATAATCAGTTTCTCCTTATAAGTCTTTCTCAATTGACAATATAGCTAACTCATTTAATCTTAGGAAAGATTTTATTAATTTTAATTTCGAAAAACTTCTTTATGTTGAAGCAACTGTAACAAGAATTGTTAATATTGCTTTATACGCAATATAGACATTTGGAAAAGAATCAAGTCTCTTTATTTGATTGAGTATATTGATTAAACTATTATCTTCTACTTGTACTATTTCCTTAATACTTTCAACTCAGAAAATAAATCTAAATGATCAATATCAGCTTGGTTATTATGCTTTAAGAAAAATTCAAGATTAAGGCAATGTGTTTTTAAATTTCTATCATCTATTAATCGTAGTTTTTTACCACTAAATAGAAAACAAAATTTTTTTTCATACGCTTCAAATTGTTCAAATCTATTTTGAAGTGAAAAAATAGTCTTGTCTACTATATATAAAAAGTAATCAACTCTAAAGGACACTTCAAGAGACTTTGATATTGCATTATCAACATTCTCATAAAATTGTGTCTTCCAAGATATCACACGTTTCTTGTGAAATTTTGGTTCGATATTGAAAATCAAAGTACAAACATATAATATAGAATAGTGCACATGTTATTGATTTCATTTTGCTTGAGAACGGTGTGACTTGTGATAGAACAGTTAAAACTTTAAAGTAAAAGTTGTACTTGTTCATGTACTACAACCAATAAGAATAAATTCCTATCTAATTGTTTATTTTTCAAAATATCCTCCTTAAACAGAGACTCTTTCCATTCCCAAAAAATTAATAACGTTGGTTACTACCATGTAATTGTTCTTTTAGATTTTATTTTATTTTAAAAATAAATTACTATGAACAATATAAGTGGGGCCCTCCCATTGACATTCGCTATCTCAAATTTGTGTTCTTTTTTGTACAAACGTTCTACATATTGTTTCACTTTATAGTTTTTTTAAAAAAGAAAATTAGTATGTATATAAAACTTAGGTATACAAAAAAATGGGGCCCCCATAAATACGAAGTCTAAAATAGTTATTTTACTTACTTTATGGATGGGCCACTCCTGTTTTCAAACACTTGAATCTTTCAACTAACCACTACTACTCAATAGTTGTCCACTTACTTTTGTAAAATGATCTGCTTGGGAGTATACCAAATGAGAGTGGCAATATTCACACATTTTTTAACACTAAAAAGGCATGTTTTGTGGTAATATATGGATACGAAGAAGAATGTCTTATGGGATGAAACAGGCTTGAAAGTGAAGTGTTTTTTCCACCCGTTATTCAGTATCCACTTTGAAGCCAGACAAATCACGTCCGCCCAAGTAAGTCTCAATTTAGCGTTGAAGTGTTTCCTACAAATAAAAGATTGACTTTATTTTCACGGGTACTCGCGAAATAAAAAAAGAAGAAGCTAGATTTATAACTTGTAACCGAAAAATAGTCATAATTTCAAAAGTAATCAAAATTTAATTGTTTTTTATGTAAATATAAAATCTAAACAAAAAAACTCTAAAAATTTCGAAAATATTCCAACATAATATTTTGGAGTTCGAATTTCTTACATATGAGCTTCCAGCATAATGTGCTATAATTTCATAATGTGCTGGAGTTCCAACATAATATGCGGGAGCTCCATAATCCAGCATATTATGTTAAAACTTTCTGTGTTCTGGAGTTCCAACATAATATGCTGAAAGTTTATACGCATTAGTTCCATAATCCGGCATATTATACTGGAGCTTTCCTTGTTTTAGCAAAATAATGGTCTTTTTTCAATAACTTTATAGACATTAGCTATTTTTAAATTACCAATTCAAAAATTAATTAGCACGTGCTATTTTCACCTTAAACTCGAAACTCTGATTAAGGACTACGGGTAATGATCACCCTAAGTATCACAACCTTACGTGTTACCTTTTCATAGTCAATTCCATTAGTTTTTATCTAATGAGGCCACCATTTAACCGTCCAACATTTTTTAATTTGTCTTAGCAGACCCACATTGGTGATTGGTCCTTTACCCTAAATAAAGGTTATCCATGCTATATAGAATTTTAATTAGAAATCTAGACATTACTTTATCCTCCAATTAAAAGAAAAACTAATTAATATACATGCACTAGGAGATTTAAAAACTATAACTAACACGCACTAGAGTCTCAAGGGGAAACATTCAGTTTCTTCTTTTTTTGACTTGACATTTTTAAGGAGTTAAAACATTATAAATCTCATTAAATGAATTTATTTATAAATCTCATTAATTAAATAGTGTTAAAACAATCCACAATACATAACATTGATTGACACATGTCTTCCATGAGAGCCATCATGTTGTTTTAGTAGTTTTAGTTTAAATCCTATATTTTTCATTAAGGAAGAAATTATTAATTTGAAATCTAGTAACTAAACAGATTAGAGTCTTGAATACATAAGCTTTAAATTGTAGCTCCGCTTCTATCTTCAACTTAACATACGTTGTTATTACTAAATTAAAGTTAATTAATACCTTTTTTTACTTTGATTTATAATTTGACTATAAAAAAACTATAATAAATTATTATGGATTAATGTAAATACTGAATGCGACTCTATATTGATATCATATCTCTACAATTCATCCTCATATGTATAAACTACATGTTGGGCTTCACAAGTGGACCTTAGTTGTGCTCTAGCTACCTTACTTTTTTGTTCTCATTTTGTATCTCCTTATTATTAAATAACCATAACTTATTTTTTATCCGATTTTTTATATAATAATTCTACTCCGCATCCTATTTTTTTAGTAAGATTGCAAGTTTATTCTTCATACTGTTGGTGTACGATATTATGAAACAACGACAAACGATACAATCTATCCAAACGTTGTATTTATCAAACAATACAATATAATGCAGCACAATAGAATATTATACATTATGAAATGACATGTAACGACAATCCAAACAAGTTGTTAGGTAATCAAAATCATAGCGATCAGCGTCTTTTGAATAGGTCACCATAAAGCCGAGGATTCTTCAGAATCTAATATTGGAATAACCTTTAAAATTGCCAGATTTGATTTTAAATTTACCGTTCATTCAACGCTACTACAATCAGAAAAATAATAATTTGATTTACCAAAAGATGGCTCTATTACCATGTAAAAAAAATTAACAAAATAGAAAATTCTTGTACCTATATATACCCAACTTGCGACATATATCTCACACACTCCTCTCTAGTCATAATCACCGTTTTTATTTTCATATTTTTCAGAGGTTTTGCTTCGTGGCGGAGTCAGGGGCGGAAGTGGGTTCGTCTGTATCTCCTTTTATACTGTGAATCCATTTGTTTCTTGGTATATTTAATTTTTTTTTAATCTCCTTGATAATTTGCAACAAGTCAACAAAGATATAATATAAAAAATAAATTTTTCAATATTCCCCGCGCTTATAAAACCAAACCAAACCGTTACTCCTTAAACCCTCTATCCCTTTTGTTGCCCACAACTTTCTGTTACATTTTTTTGGTCTCAAAATTCATACAAAAAAAATAAAACTAAAAATCTGAAATTCAAAAGCAAAAAAGCAAAAATCAAAGATGCCGACTCCATTGGTTTCTGAAATTCCAAGATTAGAAAACCAAAATGAAGAGAGAAAAACAGAGCAAAATACTCTGTTTTTGGCTATTTCTGAAACAAAGTCCATAGCCACTATTGCACTTCCTATGATTTTCATAGGTTTACTTCTCTACTCTCGTTCAATGATCTCAATGCTATTTCTTGGTCGTTTAGGTGAACTTTCTTTAGCTGGTGGCTCGCTCGCGATCGGTTTTGCAAATATAACCGGTTATTCGATTCTTTCTGGTTTAGCCATGGGAATGGAACCAATATGTGGACAAGCATTTGGTGCTAAAAGGTTCAAGGTTCTTGGCCTTAGTTTGCAAAGGACAATTCTTCTTCTTCTTTTGGTATCAATTCCCATTTCATTCATGTGGTGTAATATGAAAACAATCTTGATTTTTTGTGGCCAAGATCATGAAATAGCCACACAAGCACAGAGTTACATTATTTACTCTATTCCTGATCTTTTTGCTCTCTCGTTTTTACATCCGTTGAGGATTTATCTTCGTTCTCAATCGATTATAATGCCTCTAACGTATTGTGCTGCCCTCGCGATTCTTATTCATATTCCAATCAACTATTTTCTTGTTATAGTCCTTAATCTTGGTATTAAGGGTGTTGCTTTAAGTGGGGTTTGGACAAATTTCAATCTTGTGGGGTCATTAATCGCGTACATTATAGTGTCGGGGGTACATAATAAAACATGGAGCGCCATATCTAAAGAGTGCTTTAAAGGGTGGAAAACACTATTAAATTTAGCCATTCCAAGTTGTATTAGTGTTTGTTTAGAATGGTGGTGGTATGAAATTATGATTTTATTATGTGGATTATTGTTAAACCCTAAAGCAAGTGTTGCATCAATGGGAATTTTGATTCAAACAACAAGTTTGATATACATTTTCCCTTCTTCTCTAAGTTTTGGTGTATCAACTAGAGTTGGAAATGAACTTGGTGCTAATAGGCCAAATCAAGCAAAAATAGCTGCAATTATTGGACTATGTTATAGTTTCATTTTTGGACTATTGGCATTGACATTTGCTATATTAGTGAGGAATATTTGGGCAAGTATGTACACTCAAGATCAAGAAATTATCGCGTTAACGTCCATAATTTTGCCTATAATTGGACTTTGTGAGCTCGGAAATTGTCCACAAACAACAGGTTGTGGTGTATTAAGAGGAACAGCTAGACCTAAATTGGGTGCTAATATTAATCTTGGTTGTTTTTATCTTGTTGGAATGCCAATAGCTATTTATTTAGGGTTTTTTCGGGGTTTTGATTTTGAGGGACTTTGGATTGGATTATTAGCAGCTCAAGCTTCATGTGCAGTGACAATGTTGTTGATTATTTTGGCAAGAACAAATTGGGAAGATCAAGCTAGAAGAGCAAAAGAGTTAACTGCAAATATACAAGGAGATTTTGGTGAAGAAAATGAAGAAGAAGAAGAGAAGTTTATTATTGATGAAGAAGCTGCAGAATGTTCATTTGATTATTATCAAAAGCTTGATGGAAGTATAGTTGTTTGAATTGTGCAATGTGATCAATTCTTGGATTATTGATTATTCTTTCATCCTTTTTTTTTTTAAAAAGTTATTTTATATATTGGTTATTGTTCTTGATATCTTGTGTTACTCGGACTCTTCAAGAATATTGCGGGATATGTGTCAAATCATCTAACATTAGTTCATTTTGGAGGGTTGGATTGGGAGGCGACAACATTTTTTGGAGACTACGAGCAACATAGCTTGATATAGACATACTTACATACACAGAGACAAGAGAGTTAGTAGAGTTTATTTTTCCTTGTATTTTTGTGATATAATTAATGGTGGAAGCAGACATTATTTTGTGCCAAAATCTAGTGTTGTCTAATTTGATCAATTCTTGGATTTTTATTGATTATTCTTTCATCTTTTTTAGAGAAATCTTTTTATATATTGATTATTGTTTTTGATATCTATGTTATTCAGACTCTTCAAAAATGCTGATGGGATGCATGCTAAATTATCTGATAGTAATGTATTTTTAAAGGATCGGACAGAAGTATGATGATATTTTTGGAGTGCTCGAGTAACATCGCTTGATATAGACGCACAAAGGCAATGAGAGTTAGTAGAGATTATTTTTTTTCCTTGTATTTTTGTAATATATTAATTGTGGAAGCAGGCATGTTTTGTGCGAAACTCTTGTGTTGTCTATTTATTTTATAATATAAAGTTAATTAGCATGGTTTTAATGCTCCCTCCTTCTCAAACAGAAATCAAATGTTTGACTTTTGAAGTCAAATCTTTGTTTTTTTGTCCTTTTGCTCTTACAATTTTGGTCCCTTGACTTGTAATCCATACTCTAATTTCTAAAATCTAATATTTATTTTTAGTGTTGTTACGTGGATGCTGGGTATAAATCGTGATGACTTGTATGTTTGGTGTTAAAAAAATATGTTTTATTATTTCCGATTTAATCATCTGGTATCTTAACGTCACGAGCTCGGCTAGTTCAGATTTGTAAAGGGTAGGCTGCCTAAAAGATATAAAGCTCTATCACCTCGAGGTTCTTCATATTAAGTATGAACTCGAGATCTCTAGTTAAGTATTTTTTCGGTGGTAGCTTGGACAATTCGGTCCAAGCTCCCGCTATGCTCCGCCGGGAAGGGCCGGATCACAAGGGTCTATTGTACGCAGTCTTACTCTGCATTTTTATAAAATGTTATTTTAACGGCTCGAACCTGGGACCTCATGATCACATGGTAGCTTAATTAGTTATTATCGTAAGAACAAGGTGTAGTTTCTTTTGTTTTGTTTTTTAAAAAGAAAAAAAATATCGTTTTGACTTTAGAAAAGTCAATTGTCTAGTTTAAGACTATATTGGAACAAGGTGGTAACCAATTAATCACAGTAGATTAAGTCATTACAATGACATATTAAGCTGATGGATTTTGAAGTTTATAAACTAAAGAATTGAAATTATAAGTACAAAATATATTATCAATTTGTCAAAATATTGAGATCTTTTTTTAGAATATGAGGCATGAGAATTGGAAAATTAGAAGGATTATTCAACATTTGCAACAGCCGGTTACGTAACCAAGTAAACGACCATATTGTTGTGTTCTTTTATAAGTTGTCTTCATTAAAAGTATATTGTTTCTTCTTTTTGAATAGTCTAAGTTATGATTTTGGATTTTGGCATCTTTAGTTTACCTGAATTTGGCATTTTATACGACTCCCATAAATGGAAAGGATATGGTCCCTCACCACCATATATATATATATATATATATATATAATATATATATATATATTATATATATATACATGAACCCAAAAAAAAAAAAAAACAAGAGAGAAAACAACCAGCATAGAGACGGCGGATGTGGCATATATATTATTAACATGTATCACACCTCATTTTTACGCATCCATCTAGAAGGTAGGTGTACATGGGAGTTTTTTCATTTAAAGTGACGTTATTCGAAACAAAATTATTTTATGTATTTCATAGTCGTCACTTGGAATAAAATATGGTGTCCCAAGTCACCGATTTATTTAAACTCTGAATCGAGGAAATTTCGACTTTCCTAATGAATTATGCGAACCAGATATTCTATGTAAGAAATTCTGTTGACCCGAGGGAAGGTTGCTCAAACTATTGTAAATGACTAAAATATCTTATTTTAATACATGTTATAAATTATGTGCTTTTAATCAATGCTGTACGCTTTCCTTAACTTAGAAACTTACATTTAAACAATTGGATAAAAACGGGCCTAATCTCGATCTGGACCCAACCCACTCACAAGTGTGTGGGTCAAACATGTGCCCGGGTTAAATATTTTTAGCCTACGACGAGTAAAACAAACTATCAACTTTTAGACGACACCTCCACTCATGTGAAACATCCATTGAAGTTGTTTCTAATTAATTTATGCGAAGCGATAATGAACGAAATGATTCTGATTTAACTAAACTTGTTACTACATGATTGGAAAATCACAACTTCCCACTTTACTTAATTAAGCCTCTATTTATCACATTTCCTATCTAAATATGATAGAACTTTCAAAGGTCTAAAGTTATCGATCCAATTCAAAAGGGACAAATCATAAAAATTTTGCACAAATCACATTAACACTTTTTGATATACAGTAAGGATTTACAAATACAAAGAATCTATGTAGAGTGATTTCTAGTCCACTTGTTCACTAATGGTATCACTGATTCAACCCAAAATTCCCATGACCCATTTCAATTACTTCAATAATAGTTAAGTTTCCTCTAACATTATTCAAGCTTGAAATTCCAGCAAACAATCCTACCATAACAAGAACTTAATGGTGCTCAAAATAAATTTATACTTGCACCCGGATCTGTGCACTGTTTTAACACCTAAGAGTAATTCAAAACAAAGTTAAATCTACAATTAATCGTTGGAGGCCATTTTCAAACACCTGAATGAACTACTACAACTTATAACAATATAAAGTTTTACTTGCTCGAAACTAATAGCTAATCGAAACAGTCATGCGTCCAATATTTTGAATTAATAACACAAATTCTATTGTAGTTTAAAACAGTCCTAGTTTAAATTACAACAACCCAAACACGGCAATGTTTATTCCAATTTAAAACATGCAAGAAAAAGCTAGGTAGACATAAATAAAAAAACCAATATATATTTTAACTATAATTTTCGGGATAGCACTTCATTTCAAAACCCGATCTCTCGGTTCAAATAATTACATCAGCTACGTTTCGAATGCATACCTGGAATTCAAAGACAAAAATAGAGGAGGAAGGATTAGTAAACAACTCAACAGCAAGCAACGGCAACAAACAGCCAATGGAGTAGCAGCACATTCAAAACCCAAGAATAGCTCAAACTAGCAGAAGATTTAAGAAAACAAAAATAGCAAATCCAAAACCAAACGAACAGAACTTAAGTAACTCAAACAGAAACCTTCAAGTGTCTCGAACACTCGGATGTGGAACAAAACAGAGAAATACTTAAAGTGCTTCTAATTCTAAAATCAGTGTAACAATGTTACAAGGACAGGATTGCTCGCTCAAGAACACTTATATATTCGGATCTTAAAAGGAATGAGGCTTATGACGGTTCAGTTCAGCTTGTGACTAAAGAAATGCATATTCAAAACTAAGCCCCAAAGGTAAGGGAGCAATATTTTCTTTTAGGCTCTTACTGATTTCTAATGTAAAAACTGTTTGATTTTTTTTTAACTGCCCAAAATTGTATGTCCTTTCGTTTTGGCAGAATGCTTATTTTTATCCTACTCTCTTTTGCGATGACCCGTCCCGTCATCGTGAGAGTTATCACCCCGTTACCCCCGTTATCTACTTGTTTATGTTGTAATATGCATGTTGGGTAAATTTGAGTCAACCCGGGTTGAGTTTGGTTGAAATTGAGACAAATAGTCTCTTAGAAGAAAGAATAGTTGAAAAACGTCAGCTGGATGTTGACCTGAGAGTTGGAGAGCTCGAAATCAAATTCTGATGATTCGGTCAGCTCCGGGAGGTCATTTGTGAGCTAGGAGACCGATCAGAAGTGAATTTGGAGGTCCGGTGTGATTTTAAGCTCGAATTGGCTAAAGTTGAATTTTGGCGATATCCGATCGATATGCGAGATTTTGATCCGGGAGTCGGAATGGAATTCCGACAGTAGCAGTAGCTCCGTTAGGTGATTTTGGATGTGCCTGCAAAATTTCAGGTCATTCAGAGGTCGTTTGGTTGGGTTTTTGGTCGAATGTCTGTTTCGGGAGTTTGAATGAAAACTTAGGGTTGAATTTGCTTGGATTCGATGTTTTCCGTGTTTAAGGGCGTGTTTTTATGATTGGAACAAGTTTGAATCGTGTTATGGAGTATGTTGGTGGTTTTCGTTGGGGTCCCGGGGGCCTCGGGATGAATTCGGGGGTCCAAATGGACCATTTGTGTCCAAAGACAACAGCTGAATTGTTGCTGTGTCTGCAGAAGGAATTCCTTCATCGCGTTCGCGATGAAGGGCACGCGTCCGCGAAGGTCAGCAAGGGTGTTCATCGCGTTCGCGATGGGCTGGACGCGAACGCGTAGGGTCAGGATCGGAGGCTTCGCATTCGCGTGGAGCTGGAACGCGTTCGCGTAGAAGAAAATCTGGGCGGCTGGAAATTTGTGCTTCGCGAACGCGTGACTGGGCGTCGCGTTCGCGATGGTAGGACTAGGCAGAGCATCACGTTCGTGTGAGGGGCATCGCGAACGCGTAGAACTAATTCCCCAGGCAGTAAAGTTAAAACCAGAACATTTCATTACGGGTTTCATTTCATAAACCCCCATTTTTGAAGCCTAGAGAGAGGAAGTGAAGGGAAATAGCTGGGAGATCATCGGGATATTGTCGGAGGTAAGTTTCGTGGTTTAATTACACGCTTCTATAATGAAATCATGGATTATTTCTATGAAAATGGAGGATTAAATGTGGGTTTTAGCCCTAGGCCTAAAATTGTAGAAAAACACCGATTTGAGCAGGCAAATGGAGTCTGAATTTGGTAAATTTGATATGCCTAGACTCGTATTGAGACGAGGGTTCCGAATATGTAACTTTTATAATTTTTCGAGAAGCGCACTAAAAGTCATGTTTTGACAACTTTGTGGGTTTTGATACAATTTAGGTTATTTCGAATGAATTACGTGAAATTAGCATATATTGATGCATTCTCTATGATTTTGAGTAGATTTGGCATCCGAGGAGATTGATTTGCGAGGCAAGCGCAAGGCGAATTGAAGCTTCTACCGGTTCGAGGTGAGTGGTAGTAGTAAATAATGTACTGAGGGTTTGAAACCCCGTACTAGCACTTCACAGTGCTATGTTGAGATGAGACACGCGTCTTGTGACGGGCGTGGTGACATTGTGATTGGGGAGTTGGAATTTGTCCTTCCCGGCTAATAGAATACTATGTTTTATGACTGTTAATGAGATTATAACTGTGCAATTGGGCTAACAGTAATATTTGTGTGGATCGTGCTGCACGCCGCAGTATTATAGTGCTTGGGCCTAGGGAGCCCCTCCGAAGTCTGTATACACCCCCAACGAGCACCGTCGACGTTAAATGGAGCGGGCTGGGCGCCACAGCGGTATATGTATTGGAGCGGGCTGCGCGCCGCAGCGGTATATGTATTTGAGCGGGTTGCGCGCCGCAGCGGTATATACATTATAGACATAGGTATGTGTCTTCATATATTGAGATGGCCGTACACTGTAGGGGTACGAGTGAGGGTTTGATCAGTGTGGGATCTTGTAGAGATAGATGTGGACCGGAGATCAGAGTACTTACTACAGTGATGACGTACCAGTGAGGGTTTCCTTAGAACTGTTAAGTGATAGCACAGGAGTTCTTACTTTCAGTTATTGTTTATTATTGTTACTCACTGAGTTGAAATATACTCACCCCACTCCCCTGCACTTTCTGTGCAGATCCACAGGTGCCCGAGAGAAGTTGAGACATTGTAGCTGCTGATCCTTGTCTACTTTTGCGGAGATTACGAGGTAGCGGCCAGCGTCCGCAGAGCCTGTCTTCTCCTTCTTTATCATCTTGTTTATTTCTTTTTGCCTAGACTTGTTTGTATTAGGATGTTATTCTGTGGAGGCTTAGTCTCGTGACACCACGATATGGTTGGGACCGTATTTTATATATTTTTACTATCTCGCTTATCACCTGATATGATCATTTGCTATTTAAGTTTAATTGGATTAATCAGAATTAATAACTGGCTGGTTTAAGGGATAATATGGTCGGGCTTGCCTAACATTGTGTTGGGCGCCATCACGACCAGGGTTTGGGTCGTGACAAGTTGGTATCAGAGCCTAGGTTAACAGGTCTCGCGAGTCATGAGCCGGTTGGTAGAGTCTTGTGGATCGGTACGGGGACACCTGTACTTATCCTCGGGAGGCTGCAAACCTTTTTAAGAAAAGTTTCAATTCTTGGAATTCTTGTCGTGCAATTACTTTTGACTTGAACTGAACTTTGACATTTTATTTTCTCGCAGATGGCGAGAACTCGAGCTTCCGGACGGGGAGGACGACCACCACTACCACCTGCTAGAGGCCATGGACGCGGTCGTGGTCGTGGCGGAGGTCGGGCGGCTGATGCAATACCAGCTGACCCACATCCCCCAGTTGCAGAGGTGCCAGCAGCACCAGATCAGGCACCAGCTGTGCCCATTGTCATTCCGGGTCTATAGGAGACCCTGGCTCAGATACTAGCAGTCTACACTAGCCTAGCACAGGCGGTTTCAGTTACTACTGCAGTAGCTGCATCAGGGACCGGGGGTGGTCATCAGACCCCCGCCGCATGCACTCCAGAGCTAGCAGTGCAGGGGTTACAGACACCAGAGGCTCCTCCAGTTCAGCCTGTGGTTCCGGTTCAGCCAACAATTCAGATTTAGGAGGACAGGGTCCCAGCTATGACGGACGATGAGCAGCGTCGTCTCGAGAGGTTCACTAGGTTATCTCCTCCAGTGTTCACTCGTGCTCCGGGCGAGGACGCCCAAGGTTTTCTGGACAAGTGTCGTCGGATGCTTCGTATGGCAGGGATATTGGAGTCCAGTGGGGAATCTTTTACTACCTTTCAGTTCTAGGGGTCATCCTTCGACTGGTGGGAGGCTTATGAGCGCCGCAGGCCAGCAGGGGCAACACCACTATCATGGCCAGAGTTCTCCACCATGTTCTTGGAGAAGTGGGTGCCTCGATCTCAGAGGGAGGAGATGCGCACGCAGTTTGAGGATCTCCGTCAGGGGTACATGTCAGTATCAGAGTATGAGATCAGGTTTACAGAGTTGTCTAGGTATGCCCCATGGTTGGTTCCTTCTGACAAAGAGAGGATTGGACACTTTGTGGACGGCCTCATTTATCCCATTCGTATTCTGATGACTCGGGAGAGGGTTTTGAGTCGTACATTCGAGGATGCTGTGGATATTACTCGCGACATAGAGACAGATCGTCGTAGAGAGAGGGATGAGAGGGAGGCCAAGAGGCCTCGAGGTGGAGCTAGTTCCAGTGGCACTCAGACCAGAGGCCAGAGTAAGCAGATCCAAGGTCGTTCTTTCAGATCTTCGCAGTCGAGTGGCTCAGATCGTCGTAGATGGTCTTCTAGGCAGGGTTATTAGGGTTCGCACCAGAGCCAGCCGTCTCTCAGTGCCATGCCAGCTCAGAGTTCTTCACAGGCCCCATCTACTTAGGGTTCATCTCGACCTAGTTCATCAGCTGGCCACTCCAGCGCCAGGGGTCCTTATCAATCTCAATCCCCAGCACCAGGGAGTTGCTACGAGTGCGGAAGAGTTTGGGCACCACCGTAGGGAGTGTCCCCGTCTTGTTTCCAGATCTAATCAGCAGAGGGGGCAGCCCTCATCATCTGGTCCTTCTACTTCAGCACCCGCCCCACCAGCTAGGGGTGAGGGTCAGTCAGCTAGAGGTCACCCTCGAGGGGGAGACCGATCAGGCGGAAAGGCTAGATGTTATGCGCTCCAGGGCCGATCTGAGGCCGTTCCTTCTGATGCAGTTATCACAGGTATTATTTCAGCCTACCACAGAGATGCCTCAGTATTGTTCGATCCTGGTTCTACTTATTCTTATGTGTCTACTTATTTTGCTCCTCATTTGGGCACGACCTGAGGGTATCTTGAGCTGCAAGTGCATGTATCTACCTCGGTAGGGGATACTATTGTTGTGGACCATGTATACCGGTCCTGTTTGGTCACTATTGGGGGTCTGGAGACCCGAGTGGACCCGTTGCTTCTCAGCATGATCGATTTTGATGTTATATTGGGCATGGACTGGCTATCTCCATGTCATGCTATTCTGGACTGTCATGCTAAGACAGTCACCTTGGCTATGTCGGGCATTCAGAGGATCGAGTGGCGAGGCATGACTAAGTATGTACCTAGCAGGGTAATATCTTTCCTCAAGGCCCAATGAATGGTTGGGAAGGGATGTCTCTCTTATTTAGCATTTGTGCGAGAGGTCGAGGCCCAGACTCCCAGTATTGATTCTGTTCCCATTGTACAAGACTTTCCTGATGTATTTCCCTCAGACCTGTCGGGCATGCCGCCGGACAGAGATATTGACTTTGGGATTGAATTGGTTCCAGGCACTCAGCCTATTTCTATTCCTCCGTATCGGATGGCACCAGCTGAGCTGAAGGAATTGAAGGAGCAGCTCCAGGAACTCCTAGATAAGGGGTTCATTCGGCCGAGTGTGTCGCCGTGGGGTGCACCTGTCCTGTTCGTTAAGAAGAATGATGGATCCATGAGGATGTGTATTGACTACAGGCAACTGAACAAAGTTACAGTGAAGAATAAATATCCTTTGCCTCGTATTGATGATTTATTTGATCAGCTCGAGGGAGCTAGGGTGTTCTCGAAGATTGATCTTCGTTCAAGCAACCATCAGCTGAAGATTAGAGAGTCCGACATTATGAAGACTGCATTCAGGACCATATATGGTCATTATGAGTTCCTTGTGATGTCTTTTGGGCTGACCAACGCCCCAGCAGCATTTATGCATCTGATGAATAGTGTGTTCAGGCCCTATCTTGATTCATTTTTGATCGTATTCATTGATGACATTCTAGTCTACTCTCATAGCCAGGAGGAGCATGCTCAGCACTTGAGTATTGTGTTGCAGAGATTGCGAGGGGAGAAGTTGTATGCCAAGTTCTCCAAATGTGTGTTCTGGCTTGAGACCGTGGCATTCTTAAGACACGTGGTGTCCCGTGATGGTATTCGGGTAGATCCGAGGAAGGTCGAGGCAGTGCAGAATTGGCCCAGACCGACCTCAGTTACTGAGATCCGTAGCTTTCTGGGATTGGCAGGGTATTATCGCCGATTCGTTCAGGGGTTCTCTTCTATTGCTTCACCCTTGACTAGATTGACTCGGAAGGGTGTTCCTTTCTTATGGTCCGAGGAGTGCGAGGAGAGCTTTCGGAAGCTCAAGACAGCACTGACCACAGCACCAGTCTTGATTCTACCGACAACGTCAAATTCTTATTACTGTGTATTGTGATGCCTCAGGAGTTGGCATTGGTTGTGTGTTGATGCAGGAGGGTAGGGTCATTACTTATGCTTCTCGTTAGTTGAAGCCCCACGAGAAGAACTACCATGTTCATGATTTGGAGCTAGCAGCCATAGTTTATGCTTTGAAGATTTGGAGGCATTACCTATATGGTGTCTCATGTGAGGTGTTCACGGATCATCGCAGCCTTCAACACTTATTCAGATAGAAGGACCTTAATTTGAGACAGCGGAGGTGGTTGGAGTTGCTTAAGGATTGAGACATCACTATCTTGTATCATCCGTGGAAGGCCAATGTGGTGGCCGATGCTTTGAGTCGGAAGGCGATTAGTATGGGCAGCCTAGCTTTCATCCCAGTTGGGGAAAGGTCATTTGCTTATGATGTTCAGGCCCTAGCCAATCCGCTAGTGAGATTAGATATTTCGGAGCCGAGTCGAGTGTTGGCTTGTGTTGTTTCTCGATCTTCCTTATATGATCGCATCAGGGAGCGACAGTATGATGACCCACATTTGCTTGTCCTTAAGGACAGAGTGCAGCATAATGATGCTAGAGATGTGACTATCGACAGTGATGGTGTTCTGAGGATGCAGGGCCATATATGCGTGCCCAATGTTGATGGTTTGCGGGAGTTGATACTTGAGGAGGCACACAGTTCGCGGTACTCTATTCACACAGGTGCCGCAAAGATGTACCAAGACTTGAGACAGCACTATTGGTGGAGGAGAACGAAGATGGATATTGTTAGGCATGTAGCTAAGTGCCTCAATTGCCAGCAGGTCAAGTATGAGCATCAGAGACCGGGCGGTGTTCTTCAGCGTATGGTCATTCCCGATTGGAAATGGGAGAGGATCACCATGGATTTTGTTACTGGACTCCCTCGGACAGCGAGGAAGTTTGATTCTGTATGGGTGATTGTTGATCGGCTAACTAAGTCCGCACATTTCATCCCAGTTAGTACTACTTACTCATCGGAGCGGTTGGTAGCGATCTTTATTCGGGAGATTGTCAGGTTCGGAGCGGTTGGCAGCGATCTTTATTCTGACAGAGGCACTCAGTTCACTTCTCAGTTATGGAGAGCATTTCAGCAAGAGATGGATACGCGAGTTGAGTTGAGCACCACATTTCACCCCCAGATAGACAGGCAGCCTGAGCGCACTATTCAGATCCCGGAGGATATGTTGCGAGCATGTGTGATCGACTTTGGTGGTTCGTGGGATGAGTTCTTGCCACTTGCTGAGTTTGCCTACAACAACAGTTATCAGTCGAGTATTCAGATGGCCCCGTACGAGGCATTGTATGGCAGACGGTGTAGATCCCCCGTGGGATGGTTTGAGCCTAGCGAGGATAGATTGATAGGGACTAAGTTAGTTCAGGATGCTCTGGATAGAGCAAAGTTGATCCAGGAGAGGCTTCGCACAGCACAGTCTCGCCGGAAGAGTTATGCGGACCGTAGAGTTCGAGAGTTGTCTTTCATGGTTGGTGACAGAGTATTGTTGAAGGTTTCACCCATGAAGGGTGTCACGAGGTTCGGGAAGAAGGGAAAGTTGAGTCCCATGTACATTGATCCTTTTGAGATACTCAGGAGGGTTGGAGAGGTGGCATATGAGTTGGCCTTGCCACCCAGCTTATCCAGCGTTCATCCAGTATTCGATGTATCTATGCTCCAGAAGTACATTGGGGATCAGTCTCATGTATTAAACTTCAGTACCATTCAGCTTGATGGTGATCTCTCTTATGATGTGGAGCCAGTGGCCATTCTAGGTAGACAGGTTCGAAAGTTGAGGTCCAAGGGGATTGCTTCAGTCAAGGTACAGTGGAGAGGTCGGCCCGTGGAGGCAGCTACTTGGGAGGTCGATCAGGAGATGCAGAGCAGATACCCTCAGCTATTTGAGTCTCCAGGTATGTTTCTTGACCCGCTCGAGGACGAGCATTTTCTTAAGTTGGGGAGAATGTGATAACCCGGCCCGTCATCGTGAGAGTTATCACCCTGTTACCCCCGTTATCTTCTTGTTTATGTTGTAATATGCATGTTGGGTAAGTTTGAGTCAATCCGGGTTGAGTTTGGTTGAAATTGAGACAAATAGTCTCTTAGAAGAAGGAATAGTTGAGAAAAGTCACCTGGATGTTGACTTGTGAGTTAGAGAGCTCGGAATCGAATTCTGATGATTCGGTCAGCTCCGGGAGGTCATTTGTGAGCTAGGAGAGTGATCGGAAGTGAATTTGGAGGTCCGCTGTGGTTTTAGGCTCGAATTGGCTAAAGTTGAATTTTGGCGATATCCGATAGATATGCGAGATTTTGATCCGGGAGTCGGAATGGAATTCCGACAGTCGCAGTAGCTCCGTTAGGTGATTTTGGATGTGCCTGCAAAATTTCAGGTCATTCGGAGGTCGTTTGGTCGGGTTTTTGGTCGAATTTCTGTTTCGGGAGTTTGAATGAAAACTTAGGCTTGAATTTGCTTGGATTCGATGTTTTCCGTGTTTAAGGGCGTGCTTTTATGATTGGAACAAGTTTGAATCGTGTTATGGAGTATGTTGGTGGTTTTCGTTGGGGTCCCGGAGGCGTCGGGATGAATTCGGGGGTCCAAACGGACCATTTTTGGCCAAAGACAACAGCTGAATTGCTGCTGTGTCTGCAGAAGGAATTCCTTCATCGCGTTCGCGATGAAGGGCACGCATCCGCGAAGGTCAACAAGGGTGTTCATCGGGTTCGCGATGGGCTGGACGCGAACGCGTAGGGTCAGGATCGGAGGCTTCGCGTTCGCGTGGAGCTGGAACGCGTTCGCATAGAAGAAAATCTGGGCGGCTGGAAATTTGTGCTTCGCGAACGCGTGACTGGGCGTCGCGTTCGCGATGGTAGGACTGGGCAGAGCATCGCGTTCGCATGAGGGGCATCACGAACGCGTAGAACAAATTCCCCAGGCAGTGAAGTTAAAACCAGAACATGTCATTACAGGTTTCATTTCATAAACCCCCATTTTTGAAGCCTAGAGAGAGGAAGTGAAGGGAAATAGCTGGGAGATCATCGGGATATTATCGGAGGTAAGTTTCGTGGTTTAATTACACGCTTCTATCATGAAATCATAGATTATTTCTATGAAAATGGAGGATTAAATGTGGGTTTTAGCCCTAGGCCTAAAATTATAGAAAAACACCGATTTGAGCGGGCAAATGGAGTCCGAATTTGGTAAATTTGATATGCCTAGATTCGTATTGAGACGAGGGTTCCGAATATGTAACTTTTATAATTTTTTGAGAAGCGCACCAAAAGTCGGGTTTTGACAACTTTGTGGGTTTTGATACAATTTGGGTTATTTCGAATGAATTGCGTGAAATTAGCATATATTGATGCATTCTCTATGATTTTGAGCAGATTTGGCATCCGAGGAGATTGATTTTGCGAGGCAAGCGCAAGGCGGATTGAAGCTTCTACCGGTGGTAGTAGTAAATAATGTACTGAGGGTTTGAAACCCCGTACTAGCACTTCACAGTGCTATGTTGAGATGAGACACGCGTCTTGTGACGGGCGTGGTGACATTGTGATTGGGGAGTTGGACTTGGTCCTTCCCGGCTAATAGAATACTGTATTTTATGACTGTTAATGAGATTATAACTGTGCAATTGGGCTAATAGCCATTTTTGGGGCCTTGCGCCGATCTGTAGAGTATTAGGGAACCTATAGTGATAGGTGACCCTTATATCATGTTAGGAACATACACTCAGCCGTAATTACAACTGTATGGCATATTACGAGCTAGTACTAAATGTGTACTTTGAAAGATACTACCTAGAGTGGAATTCCCTATTCTAGCTGAGTGAGCCTGGGAGGCCGGGTCTATATTGACTGAGTTAGGGTCGAGGACCCACTAGGATATATCATATTGGGCCTGCGAGGCCAAGCATATACTGACTGGGATAGGGTCAAGGACCCATTATGAGGTATTATATATATATATACCTATATTGGATCGGGCCGCACGCCGCAGCAATATATATATTGGATCGGGTTGCATGCCGCAGCTTATATATATTGGATCGGGCTGCACGCCGCAACAGTATACATATTGGATCGGGCTGCACGCCGCAACAGTATATACTGCACACATTCTTAGTGAGCGTTGTATATGTTATGGGATCGGGCTGTGCGCCACAGCAGTATAAATATATATACATATATATATTGGATCGGACTGCACGCCGCAGTAATACATGTGTGGATCGGGCTGCACGCCGCAGCATCATAGCGCTTGGGCCTAGGGAGCCCCTCCGAAGTCTGTATACACCCCCAGTGAGCGCCATCGACGTTAAATGGAGCGGGCTGCACGCCGCAACGGTATATGTATTGGAGCGGGCTGCACGCCGCAACATTATACTTATTCATATCCTATTACCTACTCAAATACTTATACATTATAGACATAGGTATGTGTCTTCATATATTGAGATGGCCGTACACCGTAGGGGTATGAGTTAGGGTTTGATCAGTGTGAGATCTTGTAGAGATAGATGTGGACTAGAGATCAGAGTACGTACCACATTGATGACGTACCTGTGAGGGTTGCCTTAGAACTGTAAAGTGATAGCACAGGAGTTCTTACTTTCAGTTATTGTTTATTATTGTTACTCACCTGAGTTGAAATATACTCACCCCACTACCTTGCACTTTCTGTGCAGATCCACAGGTGCCCGAGAGCAGTTGAGACATTGTAGCTACTGATCCTTGTTTACTTTTGCGGAGATTACAAGGTAGCTGCCAGCGTCCGCAGAGCCTGTCTTCTCCTTCTTTATCATCTTGTTGATTTCTTTTTGCCTAGACTTGTTTGTATTAGGATGTTATTCTGTAGAGGCTCGGTCTCGTGACACCACGATATGGTTGGGACCGTATTTTGTATGCTTTTACTATCTCGCTTATCACGTGATATGATCATTTGCTGTTTAAGTTTAATTTGATTAATTGGAATTAATAACTGGCTGGTTTAAGGGATAATATGGTCGGGCTTGCCTAGCATTGTGTTGGGCGCCATCACGACCAGGGTTTGGATCGTGACATCTTCTTTCAATCAACTCTCTTTCTTCCGGATTATTAGGTCCTAATGAGTAGTCAAAACCCTTTTTAAAGAAAAAGAGGTCATCCACTATTAATTGTCTATTAAGTATTCAATCCACTAAAAATATTCCACTTTTGACTATCCACGTGCACTTTATTTAATGCCCAGTGGCCCCTCGTATATTATTGTGTTCATTAGCAGCTTATTAATTTAATTTCTAGTTGTACAAATTTATATTAATCCCTGAATTACCCTTGAAAGTACTAAATTTACCTTAGGATTCCTTACTGTATATAACCAGCTACAACCAATTCTCCTAATCGATCAAGGGACTAAAAATTGAATTTTAATTAAAACAAATAAACTAAAATCTAAGTCAAAATCATAATAACACTAACTGGAGACTAACAGTTTAATCAAAATCATAAATCAAAAATTATATTAACACTAACAGTATGCATTTTGGCCGGGAATTAGATCCATGGCATCACATCAATCAGAACGACACCATATTAAGCTACAATTGGTATAGATACAAAGAGCAAGTCATTACAAAATATGGGCAAGAAAACTGAAGGTTGTAAACATACTGAATAAACACAGTGAATCAAATAGCTACAGATAGCAGGGGACCTAAAATTACATGAGAATGAAGTGAATCGAGGCAGCAAACAAACAAATAAAAAGAATCAACAAGGATGAATTGAGGTGGCAAACAACAATTAAACCAAATTATAGGGCTATAATCAAGGCGAATTAATTGACGAAACTAATATACCATTATTCAATTTATAGAAAACAAAATAGGACCAAGAAATTCAGAAAATAGGAGAGTGTGAAATCAAGGGAAAGATGGTGAAATACCAAGAATTTTAACAGATGAATAGCAATAAAAATAGAAAAGAAAAAGAAGTAAAAGAAATACCTCAAAATCGCAGTATATACTCTAATTAGTTTGCTCGAAATTTCAACTTTGACTTGTGAGATCCAAACGGACTATAATCGAGTGTTCTCGATTGAAAGCACTCGATTAAAGTCGGTTAAGAACCTCAAATCTGAATTACTCACGAAATTACCCGTTCATTACCTCTAGGGTTCTTCAATTGTTAAGATTCTGCCAATTTTGACTTGATTCGAGGGGAAATAGGAGTGATTTAGGAACGAATGAGGTCTAGTGGTGATGGGAGGCAGATTTGGCATCAATGGGAGGTGTCGCCGCCATTGGAGTCATGTGGCGGCGGCTAGGGTTCTTGATTCAAATTGCCAGATTAGAAACATCCAAACTTTATTCGAGGGAAAATAAACACAGGGCTGGAGTGGGGAGGTCGTGGAGGTTCAGTGGTGTAAGGATGAGGGGGTTTGTGTTACCTAAGGTTCTGGCCTGAATCTTTGATCGAAGATTTGAGAGGTTGGAGGTTGATTCGAGGCAAGCCGGTCTTGGATTTGGGTTGAGAGGGTTAAAGTGCTCTAGGGGTGTTGGTTTGGTGATTGCCGGCGTCATTGCTGCCGGTCTTTTAGGCGAAAGAGGGAGGCGACTAGGGTTTCGGGGTCACCTGGTTCGTTGGGAGAGATGACAGAAAGGGAGGTAAATGAAAAATGGGGTAAGGGTTTGGGGGGGGGGGTATACTAAAATTAGTGGATTGAATCCTGGCCGTTGATCTAATTAAATTAGACGGCCAAGATCAATTAATGAACAAACGGCATCGTTTTCTGATAGAGTAATTGGGTCAAGTGAGGGAACGGGTATGAGCCAGTATTAGGCTTGTGTAAGGGTATTTTTTGGCTTGGGCCTAGGTGAAATTGGCGTGGTCCGATTTCTTTGCTTCTTTCCTTTTTTTATTTCCTAATATTCATTTTATTTTTCCAAAAACTAAAATTCCTAAATTAACTTGTAGAACTAAAGTAATTGATAAAAATTACTAATTAATTTTTAATAATAATTAACACGTATAATTAACTAAAACAAATCACACAATTTGGCATTATATGTTAATATTCAAAGTAAATTATTTTCGTGATTTTGTCATTTTTTTTTAAAAATAAATCACTTAATTACTCCTAAACATAACATATTTTTTTGACTTTTCTATTTTATATTAATTTTAACAAATAGACAAGCAGAGAGAAATGCAAACAAAACGAAAAATAACAAACAAATCCACGAAAAATCACACATAACACCAAAATATTTTATTTTGGAATTTTTGAGAATAATTCTCATGTAGGGCAAAAATCACGTGCTCACAGCTGCCCCTCTTTGCCCAGAAATTCGAAGAGTTTTCGCGGAAAGATAAATGAGCGGATACGAGCGATATTTGCCCGTTCGAGTACTCCGTCCTGAAGCATTTTGAAAGATTTTGACTGAGCCTTTGCTTTGGGAGGCCTCCTACATATTTCGGGTTAAACAGGAATCAGGTCAATGCCGTTCGGGAAGTTTTGGTAGCTCGGACTACCACGAAGCTGTGATCTTGCTGTTACCGTTGTTGTTGTTGCTGCTATCGCTTACTGACCTCCTTATTACACCAAAAGGAAAATTGAAGCTTAGCTAGCTATTTCGTAGATTTTTGTTGTTCGAAATGCCGGACAGTACTACACCGTTGAATTGAATTAATGTTTGGGTTGATTTCTGATTAGGGACTGAATTGGTTGTTGGATATTTGCTGTTAGCCGAAATGATACCACATTGGTTAAACATTGTATCAATCAATGAAGTAAAAAATAGATAATGGAAAATGTTAAAACTAAATGGTATACCAACACTAAATGTGAGGACACCTCAGGATTAAATTATAGTATACCCCATACTATTGAATTAAAAATTGGGAAAAAGGGGTCAGTGATGCATAACACCCTGTTTAATGCTCTTTGTGTAAGTCATAGACAACATGGGAAGCATTTGAAAAGGCTAAAAAGGTTAGGTGTAGTCTAATTGACAAAGAATATGGGTTGTTGTTTGGTTTGAGTGTTTGATTGAGCTGTAAAAGTTAGAGTTCACATGGGGAGTCAATTAAACAAATCATGCTTGCCCATACACCTTGAATTAACAAATATAAAGAATGTTTCGATACAAGTCTTTATATAGATATAGGAATTTGATAGAGAAGAGGGGACCGAAAATAGAAAAGGAGAAATACAGGGGAATTTTGGGAGTTTAAGTGTTTAGGAGAGAGAGAAAGAGAATTCAAAAAAAAGGGAAAAACACAGGTAAAAATAGGAGTGCAGGTTACTGTTACATTAAAAATCGGAAGAGTTGATTCTTGTTCTCTGTTTTTCTATCTGGAATCTTGTTTGTTCAAGTTGTGAAGGAAATTGTGGTGACTTGTTTTGATTTATCCTGGTTTTGTTTGGTTTCAAGTTCTGTTGGTTTTGCTTCATTCATTTCTGGGATGTGATCAAGTGTTATTCTGGTTTTCAAACCTGGTTTCTGTTTCATTTCAGCTGTTGGTCGACTATTGACCTCCATCCGCTTTGTTATAATTCTTTGCCAATTTCAGGTATACTCTAGCCTTATGGGTGTCATTTGATATATAGCTTGAAGTATGAATTTGAAGAAGATCAAATCTGATGCTATATTAGCTGAACTATTTTCTCTTCTTTTAATTTTATGATTCGTACGTAATATGTGTCTTTAGAAAGATTTTGAAGAAGTATCTATTGAAAAATTAGCTGCAATTGAAGTTTAAAGCCTGTTAACTAGTAGATGTTGCCTTATTATACGTTTGGTCTACATACTCTGTTATTGGTATTGAAATTTTGGCTTGGTACGATCATCTCAGTTTGAGCCTGGCTTTGCCTTCTTGGAAATAAGGAGATCAGTTTTGTTGGGTCTATGTAAATTGGATAATCTTACATTGCGAAGAGTTAAAAAATTGGTTAGTTGGATCATTAGCTAGATCTTGTTCTTGGTCTATTAGCGTAATAAGTTGTATCTAATCCCATATTGCTTTATTAATTAGTCGTTGATGTCAAGCCACTATTACTGGGCATTTGAGATGATGGAAATGGGGTATAAGGGAACATATGTCAATATATGTATTGGATTTGAAAATTGTATTAATATGCAGGGTATTAATTTGATGGCGAGTAAGGCATGGTAAAGACATCCTAAAAATTTCATTTGCTTTAATGTAGGTATCTATTTCTTTAACAGTCATGGATATTTTAGATGCTAAGACCAGTGGCTCTATCAGTGATTTAGTTCTAATTTGACAATGTGGGGTTCAATTCTTATAGCTAAAATACTATGAAGTCTCAGGGATTCAAATTTAATAGCCAATGCCATCCCGTTTTTTATTAGACTTAGGCTTATTTAGGCCCAAAGTTTTGATAACATTTGGAAAAAAGAAAGCAGGGAACAATTTTTTTTATAGCCTGCCCAAATTGATTTCCAATAAACGACACAATTTCTTTTCTTTACAAATAGACTGAGCATGAATTCTGCCCAATTATTTAAAGAAGTAATGATTGAAAATGCCTATGCCTTTAATCAGTTGGCCATCACTTCTAATTAATCAAGGTGCGTCGTAAATAAACGAGACAATTAGCTCAAATCCCTTGTGAATTAGTTTAGAAATCCCTTTTAACTAGAATAATTCGAGGCATGATCTGCCGAACAAAAATGGCAATTCCAAGGCCCCCGTCAAGTGCAAGCGCGTAGTTGCTTTAGGCACGTATCGTAAATAATCTACCTTCCTAAACTCGGGTGCACATTTATGTTACCAAAATCCAAATCTCAACTTAGTAAAAATGTATTAACAACCACGGGCGTACTGGTATGACGTGGTCAGGGGTACATTTTTGTTACGTTGCAGTTCTTATAAAATAATAATAATCAAAAGCAATTGAAAGTTAGATTTGCACATAAGTTAAAAGCATGCTATAAAAATAAAAAATAAAAAAAATTAAGCCAAATATGACAGTTGAGCGACCGTGCTAGAACTACGGAACTCGGGAATGCCTAACACCTTCTCCCGGCCGGTTAACAGAATTCCTTATCCGGATTTCTGGTAAGCAGACTGTAAAACAGAGTCATTCTTTTCCTCGATTCGGGATTCAAACCGGTAACTTGGGACACCATAAATCCCAAGTGGCGACTCTGAATCTTTAATAAATGAATCCTGTTTCGATTGTTCTTTAATTGGAAAAACTCTTTCCACTCGCACCCTTACGTGTGCGCCAAAAGGAGGTGTGACAACCATAGTTCACAGGTTGGAGCCGCAGAATTAATCATTTGATACTTCCGTCAAGATAGGTTGCCTACATTATATCCTTAGGTAAGGCTTTTTTCTGGACCCTCTTTGAATACCGGTACTTTGTACACCGGACTAACTTTTTAATGTCGGTTGACTCAGGTCGAAAATTAGATCCACCATATTATCGTTCTATTTTCTTTGAACTGAACTTTCTTGTTTGTAGTGAAGACTTGATTTTGTTTTCGTTCTCTTGAAATACTCCCTTCAGTACGTTTTAGTTGATTTTTTGGTTGTTTTTTTTTCTTTTATTTCTATACTATTTATTTATTTAATATATCAAGAAGCACAATTAACTTTTTTTTTTAAAGTTGCGCATGGAATAAATAACCTATGATTAATTGTTGTATTGCCGTAGACCAAATTAAGGTTAATATAGTCACTTTTATTATTAATTAATACAAAAATATAAATTTCTTAATATGTTTGAACAACACCCAAAAAATCAATTGAAATGGATCGGAGAAAATAGCACATATAATTGGTAGGATAAGTTCTTAAAAAATATTATCCTTAGATTTCGTGGATTTCTATTAATTATAGTATAAGTGAATGAAAAATGCTCACGAAATCATAGCTACCGTCATTGCTGATTATCATTCGTTGTTGTTATGTTTAAAAGTCGAAGTAAGAAGTTTCAGCTTAAATATATTTTATTTTTCTAAAAAACAAAATAAATGTTTTTTTAAAAACATGAACTTATCCATTATCATCAATCACGAATTAAGTGATGTGCACATCGTTATAATTGTTAAATAGAAAAAATTTTATATTCGTTTTGTTACAGCATAAACTTTTTGTAGGTCATAAGATTTAAGAATGAGTAAAAGTAAAACCAAAGGATAGCTAAATAATTAAGTTGTTTTACTCAGCAATTAGTACTTATTTCAAGGTAATTTAATATGTATTAGCAGGTTAGTTATCATTTTGCTCGGGTTACTAAATGATTAGCACATGATATTTTATTATAACTAAATACAAGTGATTTGATTGTGTAAATATATCTTTATTGTCCCAATTGCATAAAACGTATTAACGTAAACTCTTCTTTAAAGTTAAACTTTTATGCATATTTACATTGATAACACAAAAAAAAAAAAAAATGCTATCCACGTAATTGGCTTGTAATAATATAGAAGTTACTAATTTTATCAAGTTATCAATTAAAGCTGGTAATAAAATTTGCTTAAACAGTCAAACATCTCTATAATAGCCTCGTTCATTCTGAAATTTTTTGTTTGCTATAGTGAAGTGTTGTTATAAAGGATATATATTATAACATAATATAATATTCAGTTCCGAGAAAAACTAAACTTTTATATTGAATAACTATTATATATGAATGCGGTCATAGAGAGGTCCGACTGTAGTTATTTTATACATGACTTGATTGTGTATGTATTAATGCATAGAACTTAAACCATACATGAAACAAAAATGCTTCATGTGTACAAAAGACAAGGGGCGGAGCCACAATACATGTTACGGGTTTGGTTGAGCCCAGTAACTTTGGTCAAACTCCTATATTTATCTTAAGAAGTCCATTGAATATGTATAAATTCTTATTTAAAATTCAGTAACTTAAAAGAATTAGAATTTCAAACCCTGTAATTTTAAATTCTGACTCTGCCTCTACTAAAGACAAAGTCAATCAACGGATATACATGATGTTCAACAACAATAATAATAACAATAACCTAGTAAGATGCACGGGTGCAAAATCTAGGAAAGTAGTCTGTAGGCAGAGCTTATCCTACCTCGATGGAATAGAGATGTTGTTTTCGATAAATACTCGGCTCAAAATAAACATGTTGTGCAACAACACCACAATATACATGCTGTGCAAACATGTAAAACTATGGAAGCCATGTTGCACGTTGTTCTTTTTTTATATATTTTTTGCATGAAATTGGATATATGTAGCTACCTTAATAAGTGTGAAAAGAGTGGAAAAATACGATACTTCATAGAAATCTATGTCAAAGTTGATATATAGGTGCATGTATAATCCTAATTATAATGGTGCGCATTATTGTTAATGACTTGTAATCTTGATCTATTAATGGATTACCTTAAATTGTTGACCAGAAAAAAATATATTTTTCATTGTCAAAAGTCTTAACTTTGTGCTCCAACATATATCTTTGATGTCTTGTTATTTGGCAGCTTCAGTATAACATTTTTAAGTATAGATACAGTCAAACCTCACTTTATAACGGCTTTATTTGTTTTGATTGTTTTTGTCCGTTATAGCAATGTACTGTTATAGAAAACATATATTATAATATAATGTAAAAATTAATTCCATAAAAAATTTAACTTTTATAATGAATAACGGTTATATAGCGATATTGTTATAAAAAGGTCCAATTGTACTTCTTTTAAACTAAATAGAGAAATGGTCTCTAAGAGAATTGTAACTAGAAACTGTCCAAGATTTGAAAGTTTATAAGTTAATATATACTACTACTCTCTTTGAAAGGAGCGCTTACGGTTTGAAACAATTTTGTCGATCTATAATAACAATCGGGTTTGCGATCGAATATATATATATATATATATATATGAGTAAAAGTTTTAGATACATATAAACCCGTAACTAACCAGCTAAATACGCTACTAGTATCAAAATGATACTGGACATTGACCATAGGTGATGAATTGATGCAATATTATTTGATAAATGCAATCTTGAAAATCCAGAAAATGGCTAGGAGGCACAAAAAAGCATGTTGCGTGCTTTCTTTTTGGTCAAATAATAAAACAATACCTATCTGTAAGTCAAAGTACTTTCATATACTTAAAAACTAAGAAAATATTCCGTCGATTTATCAATGAAGTTGGTACAGTTACTCAAGCATGATTTGAAGCCGTCCCGCTAAAGATAATGCTAGAGTGATAAGTACTTCTCCATTCGTAATTGAAAGATTAAGTTCGAGTCCTAAAAATGGAGTCATCTTTAGTATAGAATATTTTACCCCCGAAGCATAAAACTTCAGAGCAAATACTCGACGTTGGATGAGAAAAATAATGATGCCACAATTTTTAAGCGAATATACATAGAAGAGAGGAGAATGGGAGAATGGGCAAAATATAAGACTGGTCGGTCTATGAAAAATAACTACATTCACTAACCAAAAAAATATATAATGTATACAACACACAGTAATATATAAAATAGTTATTTTATCCCCTATTACTTTTTAGAACATTTGTCGAGGAGAATGTGAATATGTGATACCTGGTTGTCTTTTCACCTTTGACTATTTAACCGCCCCTGGTATTACCGTTGACCCTTGATAAGAAAGTTTGGAGGTCTAGTATCAGGGTTGTAGGATAGGAGCTTCTAGATTTTTCGTACTCCTTCCCCGGGGTGGGTGAGGCTTGGTAGGGCCGCCATAGATGATTAGTGTGTGTTTTCTTATGGTAGTCATTTCTGGTAGTTGATGTTTTAATATCATTGCATGTCTGCTTATTTATGGTACATATGTCTCTTATGTTTAGATAATTTTTATGCGTTGTATGATGGAATAACTAATGCGGTTTTTGTTTTGTTTTGTTTGTTTGCTTTTCTTTTCCATGCGCCGAGGGTCGATTGGAAACAGCCTCTCTGCCCTCTCGGGTAGAGGTAAGGCCTGTCTACATATTACCCTCCCCAGACCCCATCTTGTGGGAATATACTGGGTTGTTGTTGTTGTTGTTGTACTACCAAAGCACGTTACAACTCAAATCAAAAAATATTAATTATGGACATCTTCCCAAACTTAGTTTCATCAAAACTCCTATACTACCTACTGACTATTAGTTTACAATTCAAATATTATCAGTACTTCATCATCCCTCATGGATAGAAATTTAACTCTTCAAGCCTTCTTCTTAGTCTTGATAACATATAGCCCATTCCACATATCATTTGTATAATTTGCTTAATCAGTATTCCTGCTTGCTTTTGTTTAGCTCAAAAAATTCTATGGTTTCTCTCCTGCCACACATAATAAACACAACCTGCTAGTGCTATTCTGTAGATTTCAGTATTTCCTGACATGCTTTTTGCTTTGATGCATGCCCAATATATTTCTTAACTCCATTGTTTGCCTGTTAACACCCATCCACTGCAGTAACTTACTCCAACTTTTGTTTTAAATTTACACTTGAAAAACAAGTGTTCCATGTTTTCCTCTTTTGCATTACACATAGGGCACAGTAGCTCATTTGTTATTTCCCATCTTGCTAGTCTATCTCATGTATTCAACTTGCCCAGTATAGCCATGTATAGTATAAAAGTCCACTTTGGCATTACTCTATTATTACATACCAGCTTCCTTCAAGGAATCTTCCGGTAATCATTCCTTAACATCTTGTATATATTGTTGATGGTTATGTGCTTCTTCTCGAGTATCTCTTTCAAGTTGATCCCAGCATTTTATCATGTACTATTTAGCATTTAAAATATTCTTCACCAGCCATGAAGCTTGATTAGCTTCAATATGTTTTATATTCATGCCTTTCCCATATTAAGTATTAATCCATTGCACCCATAACATGTCCTTTTTCTGAGCTAAATTCCGTACCAATTTACATATGGCTGCTTTGTTCCACAGTTCAATGTCTAGAGAATTCCAGCCCCCATTAGCTTTTGATTGACATAATTTATCCCATGCCACTAAAAGTTTGTTTGACACATCAACACCCATAGACATAGGAACTTCCTGCATATTAGTTCCGTGAGTTGGATCACCTTCTTTGGGAGGACAAATATTTGGGACCGATATATTTGAATTGATAGCAGAACACGCTTAATCAACTGGATGCGGTAAAGTATATGAAATGAATTTTGTAGTCCATGATGTTATTCCGCCAAGCATCCTATCTAGAAATGGTTGGAACTATATGAATGGCATTCTTTTTGTGCTTAATGAACTCCCAGATATCATATAGGCATCTCTCCTTTAGTAACCCCCATCTTATCCATAACTCTACTACACTGATGAACTCACACTACCAAAGTATATAGAGCTCTTTCTCTTATTTTGAATTCAAACTTGACACCTTTAAGAATTCCTTGAAACGGTTATATAGCATATGGATAGATATCTCATCACCCCTACAGAATAACAACAGATCATTAGCGAAGCCCAAGTAAATAATTTGCAGGTTCTCACATCTTGGATGGTAATTAAAATCAGGTTGGTTCGTCAAAGTTCTGAGTAGCCTACTTAGATAATCCATAGCTAAGACAAACAAGAATGGAAACAGTGGATCCCCTTGTATTAGTCTTTTTCATGCTGGGAAAGGACCTACCATTTATCGAGATAGAATATGAGACAGTAGAAAGATATTTCATGATCCACTGCACAAATCTGGAAGAAGAGAAATTCATTGTTATCAAAATCTGCTTTAAGAAACCCGACTCCAATGGATCACAAGCCTTTTGCATATCTTGTTTGATCCTACATCTTTGAGTAATGCCCTTCCTTCCATATCCCTTTACGAATTCATTACTTAGAATAATATTGTCAGAAATAACTCTACCCGATAGAAATGCAGCCTGACTTACATCAATGAGGTTGTCCATAACCATCTGCAACCTTGTAGTAAGCACCTTTGATATTACCTTGTACAACACAATACACCAACATATATGTCTATACTCTTTGATTGAACTTGGATTTTTAACTTTTGGGATCAATGTCACAACAATGCAATTTATTTGTTTATAAATCTCTCCAGTGCTAAAAAATTTTTTTTGTTGCCTTAATTACTTCTTCTCCTACAATTGACCCTGCTTTCATAGAGAAACAAGCATCATATCCTGGGGCTTTGTTGTCATCAATGTTCTTTATTGCATTATAGATCTCCTCTGTGGTAATTTTCTCTATTAGCTTCAATTGTTAATCTCTTGTCAGTATTGTTCCATTTTCCATTATTGTTGGATTGATCATTGGCATTTGTTCAGCAGCATTCCCTAGTATCTTTTTATAGAATCCCATAATTTCACCTCTTGATCATTCTGCAATTACATACCATCCTGATTCTGTAACGATCCAGCCGGTCATTTTTAAAATTTATGTCCTGATCCCCAATTTACTACTTTTCCTAAGTCCATTTCTGCTATTGTGGTTTGCCGGGATGTTCGGTTCTAGAATTTGGAGTGTTTTGGGGCACTTAGTCCATAAATGAGAGCATTATAGTTGAAAAATGGTCCGTATTCAGAATTTTGTTAAGACGACCTCGGAACTAAAATCCGGTGGTTCAATTAGCTCCGTTAGGTGATTTCGGGGTTGGGAGTGCGTCCGAAATATATTTTGGAGGTCCGTAGCTCATTTAGGCTTGAAATGCCGGAGTTTGGAATTTTGGAAATTCGGTCGATAGGTGAGATTTTGATCCGGGAGTCGGAATAGAAATATGATAGTTTCAGTAGCTTTGTTAGGTGATTTTGGATATGTCCGCAAATTTTCAGGTCATTCGAACGTCGTTGGGTCGGGTTTTTGATAACATGTAGGTTTCGAAAGTTTTGATTGAAACTTAGGCTTGAATCCGCCATAAATTGATGATTTTTGTGTTTAATGATATGTTTTTATGATTGGAACTAGTTTGTATAGTGATTTGGAGTAGGTTGGTGGTTTTGGTTGAGGTCCCGGGGGCCTTGTGGGTGTTTCCGGGGGCCAAACGGACCATATCGAGTTGTTGAACAGGTCAGTTTTTGCTGTCATAAGTGTTGCAAACGGTTGCTCTATGCAATCGCAATAGGTTGATGTGATCGTATAGAAGTTTTGGGAGAGGCTAGAAATTTGTTCAATGCGATCGCGGAAAGGCGTATGCGATCGCATAGTTGTAGGAGTTTGTTCTCTGCGATTGCAGAAGGGTTATGTGATCGCATAGTGTTGTTGGCAGGGGTCCCAGGTCCCAATCGTTTTGTTCAATACGATCACGGATAAGGCTATGCGATCGCATAAGGTTGTTCGATAAGGAAATGCGATCGCAAAGGGATGTGTGCAATCGCATAGGGTAAATTTGAAGGCTGGAAAGTTTGTTCTATGCGATCACAATAGGTGTGATGCGATCGCATAGAGCATTTTAATGGGCAGACATAATCAGTATAAAAAATTTCATCCGCGAAGGTTTTACCATTTTTTTTGGGAAAAACTCAAGCTAGGGAGCTCAGTTTTGAGTGACTTTTCGCGTGCTTTTCAAAGATAAATGTTGGATTTGGGCCACTCGGAGTCGGATACTCGTGGCAAGGGAGTCATTTCTTAGTGGTTTTGTACCGGGATTGAGGTAAGTGACTTGTGTAACCTTGCGTGGGGGATTTTCTCCCCTAGGATATATATGTGTTGATTTAAATGCCTTGTACACGAGGTGACGGGCGTGTACTTGTGCAAATTGTTGAAAACCACCTTACTTGAACTGCTCAATCCGTGTTATCTTTATTATTTAATTACAAGATTTATCCTATGTTAGCAAGGGAAGGATGATTAGATAGGATTATCTGTCTAAATGCCTACTTATCTTAATTGAACTCCCTGGAACCTGTTGAGACTAGATTTAGTTGTTAATTGTAGCAGTGTACTTCATATTTCTCTGTGTTTTCTCTTAGGTTATTGTGTTTGTGTTCTGTGGACTGCGGGTTCAATTCCCGGAGATCCTGAGATACTATTATACGGACTGCGGGTTCAATTCCTGGAGATCTTGAGATACTGTTATACGGACTGCAGGTTCAATTCTCGAAGATCCTGAGATACTGATATACAGACTGCAGATTCAATTCTTGGAGATCCTGGATTGTTGATTTGTACTTGTTGTGTTGCTTTCTCTTTGTTAGTTTAACTGTAGATGGCTTATAGTATTTATCGCATTTGCTATTATATCAGATTTATTCCTATTTTGTACTGTTCGATGTTATTATCATTATTTTTATTATTTCTTGGTAGGGCCCAGACCTTCCTCGTCACTACCCCATCGAGGTTAGGCTTGGTACTTACTGAGTATCGTCGTGGTGTACTCATGCTACTCTTCTGCACATTTTGTTGTGCATATTCAGGTCCATCTGATCAGACGCACTACCGATGACTTAGGAGCATTTTCAGGAGACTCGAGGTATGAATCTGCTACGTCCGCAGATCCAATGGGTCTTCTTCTATTCCTCTTAGTGATGTCAGTTATTCCTTTATTTTCGTTGTGTTGACACTCTTGATGTATAGAGCCACAGTTGTACTCTCTTAGTCTGTGTTACCCATGAGTTTCCGGGTCTTGGTAGTTGTATTTTCTTTCTGGTATTTAGTGAAGTATATGTGCCAAGCGGCACTTATTACATTTCCTTTATATTATTCCGCTGTTATTTAACTTGTGTTCATAAGAGTTGTACATTCCGCATTGTGTTAGGCTTACCTAGTCGCGAAGACTGGGTACCGTCATGACAAGTTCACGATTGGTGAACCAGGGTCATGACAAGTAGGTATTAAAGCTCTAGGTTCATAGGAGTCACGGGACACAGACCGGTTATTTAGAGTCTCGCCGATCGATACGGAGACGTCCGTATTTATCTACGAGGGGCTATGTAATATTTAGGAAACTCTTCATCTCTTTTGAATTATTTGTGGTGCGATATTTCTGACACCAAATCTAAACTTCTGTATTCTATTATCTCACATATGGTGAGGATACGAGCTACTCGTGAGGATCGGGCACTCGCGCCCCATGCTGCCGCCACCTGAGGCCGAGACTAGGGCCGGGGTCGGGGTAGAGGTCGAGGACACGTCCGATGTGCAGCCACAACACTCGCGCGCGCTGCCGCTGAGGCACCGCTGGTGGATCAGGTTGAAGCGCAGGCAGCTGGTACACCTACTATAGCTACTACGGCTCCAGCACTCCAGGAGACTCTAGCCCACTTTATGAGCATGTACACTACTCTAGCTTAGGCGGGGTTGCTTCCTCTCGCTGCGGCCACATGTCAGGACGGGGGACGGGCCCAGAGTCCTGCACCCCACACTCTGGAGCAGCGAGTGCCTATGGAGCAGGTTCCAGAGGTTATTCCTGTACTGCATGCCGCACCAGTACAGCTCGGAGGTGGGTCAACCGCCTCCGAGGACGAGCATCGCATGTTGGAGAGGTTCAAGAAGTATGATTCCCCAGTGTTCGATGGTTTAGCTTCAAATGATGGCTTGGGACTTGTGGAAGAGTGTCATCGCATCCTCTGTACTATGGGTATAGTGGAGACTAGTGGGGTTTCCTTTACTGCTTTTCAGCTTCGAGGGGCCGCTTATGATAGGTAGCACACATATGAGTTGGATAGTCCAGACGAGTCTGCCTCGTTGACTTGGACACAATTTTCTGATATGTTTTTGTGGGAGTTCGTTTCCCAGAGCATTAGGGATTCTTGGTGAGCGGAGTTTGAGTGGTAGCTCCAGAGCTCTATGATAGTATCTAAGTATGCCATCAGTTTCACCCGTTAGCCAGACATGCATCGGCCTTGGTCGCCACGGTCCGGGAGAGAGTGCAGAGGTTTATTAAGGGTCTCATTCCACCTATACGATCCAGCATGGCTAGAGAGCTGGAGACGAATGTATCGTATCAGCAGACGGTGAGTATTTCCAGATGTATCGAGGGTATGCTCACTAGAGAGTAAGGAGAGAGGGAGGCCAAGAGGTCTCATGAGTCGGGTCATTTCTCTGGTTCCCGTACTACAGCAGCCGATCAATTTGGCAGGGGTTATTCCGATCATCCAGTTTATTTAGCATTTCCAGCAGCTGGTAGTACTCCAGCGACCCCAGCACCTCAGGAGCCTTACTATGCTCCCCCACAAAGGGATGTGTGTGATCTCATAGGGTAAAATTTGAAGGCTGGAAAGTTTGTTCTAAGAGATCGCAATAGGTGTGATGCGATCGCATAGAGCATTTCACTGGGCAGACATAATCAGTATATAAAATTTCATCGGCGAGGGTTTCACCATTTTTTTTAACAAAAACACAAGCTAGGGAGCTCGGTTTAGAGTGATTTTTCGCGTGCTTTTCAGAGATAATTGTTGGAATTGGGCCACTCAGAGTCGGATACTCACGGCAAATGAGTTATTTCTTAGCGGTTTTGTACCGGGATTGAGCTAAGTGACTTGTCTAACCTTGCGTGGGGGATTTTCTCCCCTAGGATATATATATTGTACGCGAGATGACGGGTGTGTACTTGTGCAAATTGTTGAAAACCACCTTACTTGAACTGCTCAATCCATGTTATCTTTGTTATTTTTTTGTTTAATTGCAAGATTTATCTTGTGTTAGCTAGGGAAGCATGATTAGATAGGATTATCTGTCTAAATGCCTACTTGTCTTAATTGAACTACCTGGAACATGTTGAGACTGGATTTAGTTGTTAATTATAGTAGTGTACTTCATATTTCTCTGTGTTTTTCTCTTAGTTGATTGTGTTTGTGTTTTGTGGACTGCGGGTTCAATTCCTCGAGATCTTGAGATACTGTTATACGGACTGCGAGTTCAATTCCCGGAGATCCTGAGATACTTTTATACGGACTGCGGGTTCAATTCTCGGAGATCGTAAGATACTATTATGCAAACTGCGGGTTCAATTCCCGGAGATCCTAAGATACTGAAATACGGTCTACGGGTTCAATTCCCGGAGATCCTGGATTGTTGATTTGTACTTATTGTGTTGCTTTCTCTTTGTTAGCTTAACTGTAGACGACTGGAAGTATTTATCTCATTTGCTGTTATTTCAGATTTATTCCTATTTTGTACTATTCGGTGTTATTATCATTATTTTTATTATTTCTTGGTAGGGCCATGACCTTCCTCGTCACTACCCCATCGAGGTTAGGCTTGGCACTTACTAATGTGGTGTACTCATGCTACTCTTCTGCACACTTTTGTTTTGCAGATCCAGGTCCATCCGATCAGACGCACTACCGGTGACTTAGGAGCATTTTTAGGAGACTCGAGGTATGAATCTGCTACGTTCGCAGATCCGGAGGGTCTTCTTCTATTCTTCTTAGTGATGTCAATTATTCCTTTATTTTTGTTATGTAGACACTCTTGATGTAGAGAGCCAGAGTTGTACTCTCTTAGTCTGTGTTGCCCGTGAGTTTTCGTATCTTGGTGGTTTTATTTTCTTTCTGGTATTTGGTGAAGTGTATGTGCCGAGTGGAACTTATTACATTTTCTTTATATTATTCTGCTGTTATTTAACTTGTGTTCATAAGAGTTGTACATTCTGTATTGTGTTAGGCTTACCTAGTCGCAAAGACTAGGTGTCGTCATGACAGGTTCACGATTGGTGAATTAGGGTCGTGACAGATTTACAAGAGCTTTTATATTATTCATAGAGGTTATATTCTTTATACATGCTTAGAAATAGCACTATTAGAATCCCAAAGATTCAACCATTTTGTTCTTGATTTCTGTCTCATAATGCTCTCATTTATCATTCCCCATTTATCGAGGTTATCTCTTAGCTTCTTCACAGTATCAAATAAATCTGTTTGATGACTTGGATCCTGCATTTTCTCTCGTGTCTCATGAAGATGCCTTCTAATTGTCTCTCTAACCTTTTTGAACTCTTCTATATACATCTTCTTCAGTTCTTGCTTGACTACTTTAAGCTTCTGCCACACTCTTTCCATTGCTTGCCATTTATTAGATTTATTCCATGCTTGTTCCACCATTTTTAGGAACTCCGGATGCTCAACAACATAATTGTAGAATCTATATGGCTTTGGACCCTTATTTACTATTTCCTCAAAGTGAAGAAACAGAGGAGCATGATTAGATATGAATGGTTCCATTACAACCTCTTCCAATTGCTTTATTGTTGTCATTCATTCTACGTTGACAATGGCATCTATTTTGCTCCACACATGGCTATTTGTCAATGTGAATTTCCTTCCTATATATTTTGGTTCATTCATGACATTGTTTAACATGAAATCCTTAAAGTACCTTATTTCCACCTGTTTTACTGGATTATCACTTTCCTGTCATCAACTCCCAACGCTACATTATAATCCCCCACTGTTATCCAAGCCCCATCAATTCTATTCCGATTTCCTTCTACTTCCTGCTATAATACTTTCTTATCTTCATCGCAATAAACTACTGTAAAATAGAACTGTACATTTCCTGCACCAATAATCACCTTCCCGTCAATCAATTCACTACTTTTCCAAAATTCACTAAACTGAACACTATTTGGATCCCACATTACCAATATCCTTCCTTTTTCATTTCCATCATAATTTGCACCACAACTCTAACCTGCTGCAATTTTCTTCATAATTTGTTTTCCTTTTTCTTTATTTGTTCTATGTTCAAACATAGCGAAAAGGCTAATAATATTTGTATTAGTAAATTTACATAACTCCTTTTGCTTGAAACTCTTATTAAAATCCCTAATATTCCAAGTTACTAGCTTCATTGTTGATTGAATAGATTTTGCACTACCCTTGTATTCTCGCTCCTACTACACTTGCCTCTCTAACATGCTCTGCCTTGATCAGATTGTTGTTCATGTTCATTCTTCTTGTTGAGGATTTCCATGCCCTGAACCTGGGCCTGGACATAATACGGCACTCGGTGCCTAACTACATGTGACCAAGCGAACCGACTGGCTAGCTAAATAACATACTGCATGCGAAAGATAAAATAACACATGCTGATACACTGAAAGTCTGGATTATATAAATCAAAGTGCGAAAATACTAATACAATTATGAAATATATTTGTATCCCACATAGCTTAATATGAAAAGCATGCGACTTTTTCTATTGGTTACTCTAGTCTATGAATCCTCTAATGAAGCACTGAAAATACTGACTGTCTGAAAATACTGAAGACATTACTTTTTTGAAGTTCAATCTCCTTAAATTTGAGTTTTAGGATTTCTTCTCTCAACAATGATGTTCCAATAGAATATCTAATAATATGGAGGGTTGACCCATGTTAATAAGATGTTGGGAAATTGAAATTAACTTAAAATCACCATTAAAACGTACCTTGGATGGTGGTGGGATCTTTAAAGAGTTAGGTTTTTGATAGTTTTCCTTTATAGAGAAAGTTTTTATGTTTTGGAGCAATGGGGGACGAAATAGGGCTAAAACAATGAATTCCCTAGTCGGACACCGCATCCTAGGAGGCCGGGACCGCGGTAAATAGCTGGAGCACTACCTCACGACCCAGGTCACGGTCAAATACGACCGAACGCAGTGGTTACACTATTCTTTGAAACGGGCATAATCTTTTGCACAACTCCGTTTGGGAAACACAATATATCCTTGGAAAGATATTTCAAAGACCTACAACTTGCATTCTTTGGACTTTCCCAAATTCCTTACATATTGTCACTAAAGTTTGGTGTAATACATATCTTGTGTAAACATAGTCGATTTTATCAAATCTTATGCACTTCACTCTCCTTCTTGATTCCGAAATAACTATTTTTACCATAATCATTCGTTGGGACTTAATATGTCTAAAATATCAAATTAATATTTATTTAATATTTTCATAACTAGTACAAATGTACGAGATGTTATATTATCTCCATGTGATGAGCCGGCCCGTCGTCACGGGAATTACCACCCCGTTATGTTGTAATTACATATTTTATGCTTTTATATCAGTGTTAGAGTCTATCGGGTGAGTTAGGAGTGAATTGGATTGAAAATGAGGCATATAGCCTTTTTGAAGGAAACTTAAATAAGGAAAGTCATCCCAGAGTTGACTATTTGGTTAGAGGGCTCGGAATTGGATTTTAATGATTTGGTTAGTTCCGAGAGGTGATTTGTGACTTAGGGGAGCAATCGGAATTGAATTTGGAGGTCCGGTGTAGAAATAGGCTTGAATTGGCTAAGGTTGAATTTTGGCGGAATCCGATCGATGGGTGAGATTTTGATCCTGGGGTCGGAATGGAATTCCATCAATTCCTGTAGCTTTATTATGTGATTTTGGATATGTCCGCAAAATTTCAGGTCATTCGGACATCGTTTGGTCAGGTTTTTGGTCGAATGTTAGTTTCGGAAATTTTGAAGAAACTTAGGCTTGAATCCGTGTGTAATTGGTGATTTTGATGTTTAGGATGGTGTTTTTATGCTTGGAACAAGTTTGTATCGTGTTTTGCAGTATGTTGGTGGTTTTTGTTGGGGTCCCGGGGGCCTCGGGGTGAATCCGGACCATCATCCGGTATTTTTGGAACATGAGAAGTCTGCTGTAAATTGCAGATTCACTGGGCAGAAATTTAGCCTTCGCGTTCGCGAGGGCAAGTCCCGCGTTCGCGTAGGCCAGGTTCAGTATGCATCGCGTTCGCGAGGATGGTTTCACTTCACGTATGGGGAGGGCTGTGAAGCATCGCGAACGCGTGGGTGAAGGTCGCGTTCGCGTAGAGGGAATTCATAGGGCATCGCATTCGCGTGGACGGATGCCGTGTTCGTGTAGAAGGATATCCGGATGGTTGAAGAAAATGTGCATTGCGAACGCGTGTGGCATGTCGCGTTCGTGAAGGGTATTTCAGTCAGAGAGTCGTGGACGCGTGAGAGGCGTCGCGAATGCGATGAAGAAAAATGGCTGGCAGTGAAATTAAAAACCAGAACTGGTCAGTCGCGGGTTTAACACCCAAAACCTCCATTTTTGAGTTCCAAGAGAAGGTATTGATGGGAGATTGCTGGGAAATCATCTGGGTTTTGTCGGAGGTAAGTTTTGTGGCTTAATTACATCATTTTAACATGAAATCCTTGGTTAATTCTCTATAAATGGAAGATTAAAGATGGGTTTGAGCCCTAGGCCTAAAATTGAAGAAAAGTACTGATTTGAGTGGGCAAATGGAGTCCAATTTTGGTAAATTTTATATGCCTAGACTCGTATCGAGATATGGATTCCGAATATGTGACTTTTGTAGTTTTTTGAGAAGCGTACCGAAAGTCGGGTTTTCGCAACTTTGCCATTTTTGGTGTAAATCGAATTGTATTGATTGGGTGTCGTCCCATTGGCCTAATTTGTCGTATTTCTACTATATTTGATCAAATTCTACGCGTGCGGAGCTTGATTCTCGTGGCAAGGGCATTACGGAGTAGTCGTCGCACTGTATTGTGGTGAGTAATAGATGTGGGTGATGACCAGCGGGTTCAAAACCCCGGTATACCACTTTGTGACGATGTATAGCGGCGAGACATGTACTCTCTTGTGAGTGTGGGGTCGATTGTGATTGGGGGCTATGGCTTAGTCCGACTTGTTGGCACTGTGTTATGATAATTGGCTATTCTTGAGACGTTGAACCTCCTTCTCGGATGGTTGCATACTATATATTGTGATATTGGCCACTCTTGAGCCGTGGAACCCCCTTCTTGGGCGGTTGAGTATACTTGTGGGCCGTGAGCTAGTTATTGGATCCCGCGAGGATCGTTATCATTGTCTGGTGATATTGACATGCTAGTTTACTACCAGTCCGTAGCTATTTCTGTTATCATGCTATTTCCAACCTCTGGAACTTGATATTACTGTTTTCCAACTGAAAAATGATAAAAGAGTTTTGAAAACTACTTTTGAGCCTACGAGGCTATATTTTCATATTAGCTAACTGGTAGTGGATCGGGCTGCGTGCCGCAACAGTATATATGTTGGATCGGACTGCACGCCGCAATAATATTGTGCTTGGGCTGTAGGAGCCCCTCCGGAGTCTGAACCCCCATAGTGAGCACGGGTACCCAAATTGGATCGGGCTACGCGCCGTAACGGTCATATCATGCATTGCATTGCATTTAGCTACATCTGATAGCTGTTATACTGTTTTGCTGGTACTTGTTGGTACAGGTATAGTTGATATTGATTATGTGACAGGGTATTTGATTACAGCTTTACATGGTGCTTTATTGTGGATTTCTTATCTGCGCTGTCTTACCCTTGTTTATTACCACTGAGTCTGGCAGTACTCATTTTACTCCCAGCACCTTGTGTGCAGATCCAGGTACCTCTCAGCAGTGATCCGGTAGCTGTTCGTGCGACATCTGTAGGATATTCGAGGTAGCTGCAGAGTTTGCAGGACCCGATATTCCTTCTTACTGTCTTTTGATTCTGTATTGCTATTTCTTTCCGCACTTGGTATCTTGTAAACCATTATTACGCTATGTTCATTAGAGGCTCATGAATCTTGACCCTTCGGTCTATGGGAGTTGGTATATTTTGGGACTTGGTTCCCCGTTTTCGATATATGTATCATTGTTGCTTCATGTTTTGATATGCCTAAATGGGATGAAGCGAGCTTCTAGCTCCGTCGTTGTTATTGATTGGTCAGGCTAGTCTAGCAGTGTGTTGGGCGCCATCACGACCGGATTTGGGGTCGTGACAAGTTGGTATCATAACCTAGGTTTACTAGGCCTCGTGAGTCTTGAGCCGGTTAGTAGAGTCTTGTGGATCGATATGGGGACGCCTGTACTTATCCTCAAGAGGCTGCGAACCTTTAGGAAAACTTCACTTTTCTTGAACTCTGTCGTGCGATCTTGTTGTTCTGAGAACTGAACTTCTATATTCTATTCTCTCGTAGATGGCGAGAACGCGAGCATCGGGACGAGGTGGACGACCTCCATTGCCACCTGTTAGAGGCCGTGGGCGCGGTCGTGCTAGAGGTAGAGGTAGGGCAGCTGAGGCAGTGCCAGCTGACCCGCCCGTTGTACTAGTTCAGGAGCAGCCCCCAGTGGTTGATGCTCCAGCAGCCCCAGTTCAGGGCCAGACTGTATCTATTGCTATTCCTGGTCTTCAGGAGACTCTTGCTCAGATATTATCGGTGTGTTCCGGTTTGGCTCAAGTAGTATCAGCTACCGCTACTGCAGCGACATCTCAGACAGGGGGTGGTCAGCAGACCCCTGCAGCTTGCACACCTAAGCAGGTTGTTCAGGGACTTCAGACGCCAGAGACGGTCCCCGCTCAGGTGGTTGCCCCAGTTATTCCTCCAGCTACACCAGCTCCAGAGCGTATGGTTCAGACTATGCCCGACGACGAGCAGCACCGTCTTGAGAGATTTGGTAGACTTCAGCCACCCTATTTCGGTGGCGCTGAGGGCGAGGATGCCCGTGGTTTCTTGGATAAGTGTCAGAGGATGTTGCGGATGGCTGGTATTCTTGAGTCCAGCGGGGTTTCATTTACTACCTTTCAGTTCACTGGTCCCTCATTTGATTTGTGGGAGGAGTTTGAGAGGCGTAGGCCTGCAGGAGCAGCACCTCTCACATGGCAGCAGTTCTCTACTCTCTTTCTAGAGAAATATGTACCTCAGTCTCGTCGCGAGGAGCTACGTCGCCAGTTCGAGTGGTTGGTTCAGGGCGACATGTCTGTGACCCAGTATGAGCTCAGATTCACACAGTTGGCTAGGCATGCCACATGGATGATCCTTAATGATAGGGAGAGGATCAAGAGGTTCATTGATGGCCTCAACTACTCTATCCGCATTCTTATGACCGAGAGAGAGTTTTGTCATCATCATTTGAGCGGGTTGTGTACATGGCACGCTCCATTGAGGCGGATCGTCGCCGAGAGAGAGAGGAGTGGGAGGCCAAGAGGCCTCGTGGCTCTAGCAGTTTCAGTGGTGCTCCATCTAGAGGGCATTTCCAGTAGGGCAGAGGTTGCTCATCCAGACCTTCTCATTCAGGCCGCCCAGAGCAGAGCGGAGGTTCTTATGGTCGTGGTCGACAGGGATTTCAGCAGGGTCAGTCTTCACTTAGTGCCCTCCTAGCCCAGAGTGCAACACCTACTTCTTCAGCCCGGGGTTCTTCTGCGGCGAGGGGTTCCCTTCAGTCCCCTTCTCCAGCACCAGGTGCATGGTATGAGTGTGGTGAGTTTGGCCATATGAGGAGACAGTGCCATCGACTCCGTAGGGACAGGACTCAGCAGAGGGATCAGCCCTCCTCTTCAGCACCATCTCAGGCTAGTAGAGGTGGAGGTCAGTCTTCTCGTGGTCGCCCAGAGGCGAGGAGAGATCTGGTGGAGGCCAGGCACAGTTCTATTCACTTCCTGACAGGCGTGATGCAGTTGCCTCTGATGCAGTGATTACATGTATCATTTCTGTCTGTCATAGAGATGCCTCTGTTCTATTTGATCCAGGGTCCACATACTCTTACGTGTCCTCTTATTTTGCACATCATTTGGGTGCGACTCGTGGTAGTCTTGATCTACTGGTTCATGTATCCACCCCCGTGGGTGATACAATTGTTGTGGATCATGTCTATAGATCATGAGTTATATCTATTGGGGGTCTGGAGACCTAGGCAGATCTGTTATTGTTGGGGATGGTGGACTTTGATGTCATATTGGGTATGGACTGGTTGTCTCCGTACCATGCTATATTGGACCGTCATGCTAAGACAGTTACGTTGGCCATTCCTGGTATTTCTCGGATTGAGTGGCGGGGTTCGACCGATTTCGTCCCTAGCCATGTCATTTCGTTCTTAAAAGCTCAGAAGATGGTTGAAAAATGGTGTTTATCGTACTTAGCTTTCGTGAGAGATGTGGGAGCCGAGTCTCCTAGCATTGACTCGGCCTGTTATGAGGGACTTCCCGGATGTATTCCTCGCACCTGTCGGGCATGCCGCCGTACGTGGATATTGATTTTGGCATTGACTTGGTGCCGGCACTCAGCTCATATCCATTCCTCCTTACCGGACGGCACCGGCTGA